>CM052141.1:4179568-4203260 GCA_028454255.1 Halictus ligatus | reverse complement strand
AATCTTCCAGGGATATATATGTCCCTGCATAGACCTGTGTGGTGAATATATATCGAGTAGAACACTGTACAGTGATTTCTCTATATATGTCACCAAGACTTGAATGGTAAACGTCCCGGAACTATCCCCACTACCGCGGGGGGTATACCCCTTGAGAGGCCGCAAAGTTCGAGATTCCCTCTACGCCGAGTAAACATAACTCGGGTACGTCTCCTGGACGATCTATGTCGCTGGCAAGACCCGTGTTGTGGACATTTATCGAGTAGACACTGTACTAACGAAAGGGTAAACGAAATATTGGAAATCTGTCGGGATTGCGAGGAAAAAAGTAAACAGTTTTCTTTCAATTTTCCTTCGTTCTGTAAAAACCAACAAACAGATAAAAATAGTGTATCAGAAGTCTTAAAAAAATCTCAAAAATTAAACTAGCTCCCCCAAAACCTAAAAATGGTTTCGCCCTCTCAGCACGAGTGTCCGTGAGAATCCGTTCCGGACGCGATGATAGCAACAAAAAATAAAAGGAGGGAGTTGAATTCGAGGTTTTGGGGAAAGGTCGCAAGACAGGGGCGTAACAGTGGGACCGGGGCCCCAAAAAACGGCGGCAAGACACCGGTAATTATTCGGGTCGAAACCGGGCGGTCGTGTATTCGCGGTTTTTGCAATCAGGCTCGCCGTGTACGGGGACGTCGGACGGGAACGACTTCCGACTTCCGTTGCACGTGACGCGAACATATTATCGCCGTGCACAAAACTCTGCATCTCCTCCGCGAGGGGCCGGGCTTTTACCGGAAATTCCAGTACACGCGGGTACAGATAAGCGTGATAATTCACCGTCGCGCTGCAGCAATTTTTTCCCACACCCCCTCCCCTCTGGCGCACGGCTGACGAAACCAGAAATTGCACGTAAACCGTGAATATTGCCACCCCCCGCTCTCCCCTATCCGCCCTTGCAACACCATCAACCCCATCGGACAAACCATATCAACCGTTCGTTCCTTTTGCGCGTTGTTTGCGCGAATTGCGTCGATCCATCGATGCATCGGTGCATCGCGGTGCAGCGCGCGCGCTCTCTCTCTCTCTCGATAATCTGTCGTCTGCGAATCAAAAGATTTTGTGTTTTTACTATGTCGTTTTGCGGCTCGTGTTTGTGTTCGCGGATTATTTTTTAATTTGCTTCCGAGCCGATTTCCGATTGTCGGCGGTGTTACTATGGTGTAGATAAAGGTTTTATGCAATATTTTGCATCGCGTATTTCCACGGTGTAATTTCATTATAATTTTGTTATAGTTTTATTAGATCAGAGAGGATTAGGGAAGAGGAACTGGACGAAAAATTAATTCCATCTCGCAATAATTTTTATAGATTGGGAATAATCTAACAATACTCTTAGATTTTTAAAATCTTTTACTGTTTTAGATTTCACCTGGGTTTCTTCATAAATAAACAATGTTTTGTGTTACGGATAAATAAACATTGATTTGTGTGCCATAGATTTTGTTTGAATTTGTTTTCGAGTAGAGCGAAAAAGTCGGTAGCACAGGCAAGAATAAACCTGTCAGAAAAATTAGGTCAGCTTTAATGGTACGTACTTAGAAGCATGTTAGTGATATTTTGCGAAAAAGTGTTACATGAATGCTTGAATAATGTATAATGAAATGCAGCAAACCGTTTTTAAACATCTTGCTTCCTTTAAAATAAAAAATGATTCGCTGAACAATTCGGTAGTATGAACAACGCGCGTTGATAGGAAAAATTACGATCCATTTTAACATCGCGTGACGCAAAGTGCGTCCATGTTACTTTAAAAAAAAAATGCTAAATGGATGCTCGAACAACACGTGAAGACATATAGGAAACTGCTTTTTAAAATCCCTTCTCGTTTCTTCGAAAATGAATTAATTACCGAACGCTCAGTAGTATAGACAACGTACAGACTTAACGCGAAATTTAGGTCAACTTTAACATCGTGTATCTCGTAGTACGTGAATGTTATTTTCATGGAAAAAAATACTAAATGGATGCTCGGACAATACACACCGGGATGTACTAACCAGCTTTTTAAAAATTTCTTTTTATTCTCGCGGGGGGAAAAAAATGAATCACTCAATAACTCGATAAACGGTCAGCATGTAGGACTGTCGGATTTAGGTCATTTTTTAATGGCATGTATTTCACAGTGCGTCCACATTATTCTCATGAAAAGAAAATGCCAAACGAAAGCTCGATAAATATACAATAAACGGTTGCAGAATATTGTTAAAAATATTTGGCCATTCCCCTTTCAAAAAATAAATTACCGTAGCAAACTCGTCATTTCAATTCGGCACATTCAGGACATATTCAACATAATGTATCTCAGAGTACATTCCCACTATTTCAATTTCAAAAATAGGATATTAAAGCTCAATCAGTGCACAATGATCTGCCGCAAACGATTTTTCAAAATCTGTTTCCGTTCTCTCACAAAAAAATGTACCAACGAGCACCTCGATATCGCGGACACCGCTTTCAGCTTTGCCGCGGAATGTTCAACTTCACCGGCGCGTATCTCGAGGCCCGCCCACTATATTTCCATGTAAAAAATACTAATTTAAACCTGAAACAGTGTACAAAAACCTCCCGCAAACCGCATTAAAAAGTCCGCGTCCACTCTCCCAGAAATAAATCCCAAAACCGTCCGGTAAGCCGGGTTGAAACCCGGTCAGATCGTTTGTCCATTAAATTCGCGAACTGCTAGACAAAGGGTACAAAAGAGTCTCGGCGTTCGGACTTATCAGTGCTCTCCGCCGCGTTTCCGTCTACCCGTAGCAAAGTCCCAGGTGCAGAGCGGAGCCGGTGTGTCCGCCATGTCTGCTCCAATTCACCGTTCCGCGTTTCCGAATGCGGTTCGGCCGATAATCGTCGCGCGGATCATCGGCGTTTAATGGAAACGCCTCGGAAACGGGAGCCGCACCGTGCTATTTCGCGGGAACAATGGGCTAACGGTATTGCTGCTCGCGTGCCAGGCCGACGTTAATGTTATTGTGAAAATGGTTTGTTGCCCGACACGCTGCCACCCGTTAAAAGCGTGTATTCCCGAAGCCATTTTTTCGGAATTTTTCTACGGAGGAATTATTCGACTTTCTGCGTTAGGATTTTGCACATGCATTTAGGAGTAGTCGGAATAGATACGTCATATTTTTAAACGATCCTCGGTGCATCTAGCTGCACAGTCACTCGAACGATATCCTCGCGTTTCCGAAAGAGTTCATTTATAGACAGACCGTGCGGGTGGTGGTGGTGCGCTCATTGTTCGCGCAGTTGCAGCGCGCATCTTAGCAGGAAAAATGCGTCGGCCGTAATGGAGAACGTTTCGGTTAATGGGACAAGCGGGATTCCGGAGAAATCGCGATTTCGCGAACCGATCCCGATCGAACGGTTCCTCGCCAGCGCCGAAACAATCGAGTCGAATAAAACATGAGGCAGCACGCTTGATTACGCGGAGAACGGTGATCAATGTCCGCGAGAAATCGGTTTTAAACGAAACCGGATCGACGCGGTCGAAAATAACGAGCGCGAACGATCCGTTATTGTGCCACGTCTGCGGAGCGAAATCGTTGAATAATATTTAAGTCACGCGTTCGGGAGGATTTCCATTTTATCATCGAATTTTCGTTCCTCGAGATGTGGAAAATGGTTCGGGGACAAGCAAGTATACGAATCGTGGAAGATCGGAGGGATAAGATCGATTTCCAGCGGAGCGTGATGGGAAATGACGATGACAGGCCGGAACGGTCGTTTTCTCGGACATTATGACAGTTTCGATGACTCCGGGCGATACCCTGTTTTCCCAAAGGGCCAGAAGCCTATTCCCATCCGGGGTCTCGTCCTATTTTCCGAGATATCCTCGCGCAGGATCGCGACCCTAAGCTATCCAGGCGAGATCCGGCTACACGGAAAAATGTATCGTTCCTTAAAACTGATTGATAGAGCGAGCCGAGAAGCAACTTTCGGCAGGAAATTACCCCGAAGATGGACGGCTAAATCGAGCCGGATGGATCGTGTATCGTAACGATTCTGACGTTTATTAATATCGGCCTGCTTGTCGAGTCTTTATACACCGTGTGCCACGAGCAGTTCGGCTTTGAAAAATTTAGATAGCGAGAGACGGCCGACGAACTTATCGGAGATCGAGAGGAGAGCCTGATGACTTCCGGTTTACGAGCTTCGCGAGGAACGGGCACCGAAGAGGTCTTTAAAAAGACGTGAAGTCACCTGTGAATTGAAGATTATGGCACGGGGAAAATAGCTGTACTTGATCCTCCATTTCAATATTTTTATTTTATACAAAAAGAAAATTTCAGCACTGTTGAAAATTGCACGGTTGTTCTGAGAAAATTGATACAAAATACAAAACTGTGCAGTCACCGGTATTAAAAGATATTGTCGATTTATAAAAGTCGTCAGAGACAGAGAAACATTTTTATTAAATCCCCATTCCCTGCAATTGACTCGCAAGCATTTTACCTTGCATAGAAATCCACAGACTGGTGATTAACGAGGCGAGTAATAAATCGAAGCAAAGATTTCTATCGAAAAACAATTTTTGTTGATATTCCGTTTGGGGATTTTGTGGTTTCCAGTCAGAAAATCAGAGAAAATTGAGTGTCAGAGGGTAGACCGTAATTTTTCACAAGTTTCCCGGTAAAGTGCCGAAGTCCCGGTTCCCGAGGAACGCATTTGATCGGATCTCAGGTGATCAAAGGTGCCGGCAATAGTCTACGGTGCTCTCCGTCGAGGAAACGAAAGGCTCTCGCGGTGGAACAATTTCCCTCGATACTGTTCACGGTACGGCAATTAATTTCGATTGTGCGCCGGCGAACAAACCGTGGCGTTTGCGGCCGGGTTAATTACAGAAACTAATTAATTTCACTCGAGCCTGTCGCTGGAAACGTTTCCGCAAACCCGAACGACACGGCGGAAGAAAAATGGAGTGCCGCGCGGGGGCGTTGAACGAAAAACATAACCTAGAAATCAGCGACGGGGCCGAGCGCGGCGTGAAAACGGGCCTGACAATGGATTTTATGCGCTCATTCCAAAAATCAACTAAAACGTGTAACCGTGAAGAGAGACACATTGGAAAAATTTCAAAATGCCGTAAAATTATTTTTGGCTTTTATCAATCTACGCAAAAAATTTGTTAATGTTTTTGGAAACGTGTTCTGGCAACTCTATGACAGTATAAAGTACACTCTGAGAGAGCATTTTACAATTGAACTTGTTCTTCATTTCTTGCGCACAAAAAATGTAAAAAAGATTGTGAATCAAGTTTTAGGGGATGATTGTAAAGAGGAGGCATCAGTCTTTAAATCTACGTCAGATTGAATCCGGAAAAATTTTTTAGGACATTTCTATAGTAATTCCAATTTGCCGTGGTTTCGAGAAAGAACGTATCCGCGGATTCGAATTGAATTTTATCATTCGTGAGACGATAGTAGCAGAAAATGATCGATGGATTCTGAGAAAGTAGGAGCTTTGAAACGGGTGTAGATTTATAGTCGTACGATTCACTTTTGTTACAGCAATTTCAGCTGTTTTCCGGAAATCAGAAAAGTGATCGAATACCGTAGAGAGTGTATCGAAATTTGGTTGGTGGTAGAAAAATCCGGTGAAGGAGCATTTTGTAAATAAAGTCCGTAAAGTTTAGTAATAAGGTAATTTCTTTATAAATTCACCGGACCAACTAAGCAGCGTCCGGGTTGATTCGATGCAATTTCAGAGACGCGTCTTCAATTAGGACAAGGGGAAGCGGGTGTCAGCCGGCGGAAGCCAGAAAGTCGACTGTAAACCGCGTCGCGAGCAACAAGAGAACCCAAGACGAGGGAGAGTGGCTCCCCAGCCAGCACACGAGCCACCAGCTAATTAAGTCTGGTCGAAACCACTGCCGCGGAAACTTTATTAAGCTGCCGGTCGCGAATACGTTCCTCCTAGCACGTACCAATCTACGAATTGGCTCGCCGTGCCCCGGAAATGCAACTGGTGCACGGCCCCGCCACCGGAAAAATTGAAATCCCGTCCGTTCGCTATGCACCTCCATCTTTCTTAACACTTCATCCACCGGGAAACCTAATTAAAACAATGGAGCGCCACGAGAATGCTTTTCCCTCAAACAATCACTTCGAAATACCGTACACTATTCGAAAATACAGTGATTTCTCGATATTTGTCGCCAAGGCCTGGATGATAAACGTCGCGGAATTATCCCCACCACCGCGGTGTATACCCCGTGAGGGTAGTGACGATATATGTCACTGGCAATCGAGAATTTTCCGTACTGTAAAAGTACAGCCTTGCCGATATATATTTAGAGAAATCACTGTACAGCATAGTCTTGATCTAAGCCCAATCCTCGGGTCCGTGCAGTGACATAGATCGTGTAGGGCTACTATGTTCTTAATTTCCGGCAACTTATTTGTGACGGATATTCTCCGGATCCTTACTTCTGAACATTCGTTAATTCCAATGTAAATATTCCGTCGCGTAGAATGCAAATAGAGAATTTTGTAAATAAAAAAAGAATGTCTGAATTATTATGTTGAAACAAGTCTAACGTACATTTTTGTCACATCGCCAGGGGAGCAACAATGTTGACGTCGCATTCCGGATTGCTATTATCGCATACAGCAGATTGCGAGCACAGCGAAAAATTTCCGAGTCGCATTCCCGGCCGCCTAACCGCGGAAATTAGTACCGGCACGGTGATTTCGCGGGATCGAGCGATCGAGACCGCGCGCCAGGAAATAGAATCGCGATCGCGAGTCCGAACGCCGTTTGCCGATAAAAGTTTTGCGCGTCGTCTCGCCGCCTTTATTTCGCGGTTTATGACGCTTCCATGAAGATTAATGGCGTCACATTGTTTGCTCTGCGACCAGCCACCCCCGCATAGGGGACGGAACACTGCACGGAGTGATAGATAGGATGTTCGGAGGAGGGATGTGTCTAGGAGGCTTGAAAATTATTTTGGAAAGCGTTTTTGTTACCGGATGAACAAGGCTAGAAAATCCATATTTGCGATTTATCGGTACGGTCTTCCAAGGTCTGAAAATCAATGTTTAATTACAGGAATTGAGATAGTATAAATTTCAACGTAGCATCCAGTAATCTCTTTTTGGACGTGTAGGTTCCTCAACGTTGATCGTTAATGAGAAAAGGGAATTTATTTTTATAGTGGACTAAATTTTCGAAAATTGTAATGGGACATGAGCAATAGAAAAATCCACAATTTTGGGATTTTTTGGTACATGCTTCCAAAGGTATCAAGAACAATTCTTAATTATAGGAATCGAAATGGTATAAATTTTGATCCTTAGAAAGATTTCCTCCTTGGAAAGATCACCCTGCAAAAGTCTGAAAATTAATAACAATCCGGAATTAATAACAATCTATACACAAAGTTTTCAGTTAGTTGGTCACACCTATCCCTGCTTAAGAAGCCGCGAAACAATCGGTATTTTTCACCGAATAAAAAAGAAAAAGAAAAAGGAAGACTGCCCCTAAACTGAAGTCGTTTATCCTGCCACGAGGGCGTAAAGGATACGACAAACGACCAGCTGAGCAGCTCCATGGATATCTCACGGGCCCGAAGATTAAAGGATCCTTCAGGAGACCGTTCCGACGATCAACTATCCTGATTTCGGGGCAGGCTAACGATAATACACTCCCCGTGTCTCGCCCTTAAATCTTCAGACTCGGGGCGGACAATGCTGTCTCTCTCTCTCCCTCTCTCGCTGTATCTATCCAGCGAACAACAATGCTCGGAAAAACGATTCTTTGCTGGCAAAATATGGCGAGCTTCACAATGCAAAAAAAAACAGTAGAAAATCCACCGCAAATACCCGGCCGCTTCTGCCAGCCTCCGAATTTTCCGAATAAATCAGACAAGCGTGCGAGCGCGCGAGATCCCGCGACTTTTCAAAGTGTCGCGCCGTAAATCAACGATTTTTTATTCGGGGAGTGCGCCGCACGACGAATTATATGCACCCCCATGATTTCGCGAGTCTGTCGATGTAAGGCTCGATTACGTTTCGATACTGCAAAGAATTATTTTAGGTAAAAATATATTATTTTAGAAAGAAAAGTATATATCAGTGGCATAGCAAGATTATAGGGCTAGCTGAAAGGGCCGGAGAAAGTAGGATGAAGGGACAGCGGAGTCGAGCTGTAATTAAATTGCAGGGCTCGCGAAATAGGTGTACAGTCAATGTGAAAAATTTAGGGCCACCGAAAAAGTTTTAGGATCAATGGAAAAATTGTAGGGCTAGCGAAGGAAGGCCATAGAAAATTTGTGGGACCTGTGAGAAGAGTGCACGGTCGATAGAAAAATTGTAGAGTTAGGTAAAAGGGCCAGCGGAAGATGGAAGAGGAGAGAGTGATTTTGGAGCTATATAAAAATTGTAGGGCTAGCTAAAAGGGCCATAGAATGGTCGAAGAAGGAACAGCTGATTCGAGCAATGAAATAAAATTTCAAGTCTCAGGAAACAATTATAGGAAAAATATAGGGCCACCGAAAAGGTTGTAGGATCAATTAAAAAATTGTAGGGCTCACGAAATAAATTAAAGCGTCCATGGAAAATTGTAGGGCAAGCAAAAGGGGACATAGGCGAAGGAAACGGGCCAAACAAAATTGTAGGGCCAGCGAAACGGGCCAAAGAAAAACGGCAAGGGACGAATCAGCGAAAATTCGATGCCCTTTCATTTTCCCAAAATCGCTGCCAATCGACGGAAATTCGATGCTAATTCACTGGCAAACATTCGTTTCCTGTTAGACATTCCTGCCAGACGAGCCACCTGTACAGGGTCGCGCATTTCAATTCACCGGTAAGAGTTACTTTGCACTTTCCAGCAATTCGCATGAACGATCCTCGACGAACCCCGACGACACAGACGGTTTTTCTATAGAGCGTTTTCCCCCCGGAGAACGCAACCCCGTGAAAAACTGTGTCACGGTGTGTGCAGGACGGGATAAAGTTGGCAGCGGTAGGAAACTTGAGCGATAAAATTCATCCCGGGGATTCCAGCGGGGAGACACGGCTCCCGGCCAATCTACCGGCTTATACTCGCGATAAATACTAATTAACCCCGAGTGCGCTCGGGAGCTCGAGGCCGATCCGGCATCCCCCGAGATAAGAATTCCCTTCGTTCGATTCTTACCCGTTTCCCTCTTACCTATGGCGTCAGGATTTACAAACTTTAGAAAATTCAGAAATCTCCCTCACACCCCCCAGAAAAAGTATTTCTACTTCTTTACATAGAAAATTACATCTATCGCAAGATAATATATTTATTGGGAAATAAATCTTCCATCGATTATTTAGATATTTCTGTCGCACCCCCATTTGAAAAAGTACGTCTATTTCTTTACATAGAATATCATATCTATTTGCAAGATATTATATTTATTCAAAAGTAAATTTTCCATCAATTATTTAGAAATTTCTCTCGCACCCCTGGAAACACTCTCTCGTACCCCCATTTGAAAAAGTATTTCTATTTCTTTATATAGAAAATTACATCTATTGCAAGATTTATTTAGTGAGAAATAAATTTTCCATCAATTATTTAGAAACTTCTCTCGCACCCCTAGAAATACTCCCTCGCACCCCTTAGAAAAAGTATTACTATTTCTTTACATAGAAAATTACATCTATTGCAAGATAATATATTTATTGGGAAATGAATCTTCCATCAATTATTTAGAAACTTTTCTAGCACCCTCAGGGTTTTACACACTGGCCAGGGTTGCACACACTCCCCAGGTAAGACCCAGAAAGAGCATAATTCTGATATTCTCGCAACTCGTTTCTTACTTAATTAATACCTTTCTCGTATTAATACCTTTCTCGTATTAATACCTTTCTCGTATTAATTTTCCCCGTGTAATAAAATCGTCTAAAAATGGATAAAGGATCGAATCAGCTTGCTCGATCCCACTGTCGATCCACCTCGCAGCATCTCGCAGCGTCTCGCGGAAATTTAAGGCCGCGCGGATTCGCGTACCGTTCTTATTGCCGTTGCTTTAATCCCCTTAAGCCGGGGATGAATTAGGTACGAGAGACTCGGGGGTGTAAGAGGATCGTTCGCGAGCACACTTTTCTCCTGATAAGTTCGCAGCGCGGGAGCAGAGCGACTGTGTGCGCACCCCTTTTCGTTTCTTATTACAGACGGGGATCGTTCGTTTCCGCTCCTGCCCCGGGAGCAGGAGGAACGTGTAAAGCGTAAAGTATCAAAGACACTCGATCGAAACGGAATTGAACGAGAGAGAGAGAGCCGTTCCCTCGGCAGCGCGAATTTTTCGCTGCCGAGCTTCCACGGGCCGGCGAGACGACTCGGACTTTTTTCCGAGTGATTAAAATTGTGATTAAGAAGCTCCGGCGGAAGCCGCGCGAACCCGCCGAGAGAAGATCTCGCGATGAAATCGTGAGAAATTTGCTGGGATTCCCGGCCAGAGACTGGTCTTTTGATTTGCTGACCGGCGCGGTGCACTTTTACGAGATTTTTCAAAGGTGTTTCCGCGAATCTGGATCTTCTGAGGCGGAGTTTAAGCTGAATCTTTAACCGGACGCTTCTGTTCAAACACCTGGTTCTTTGAAAATGTACAGTGTTGAATATTTCTTAACGCATTATGAACGAATCAATGAAAATAGGGGTGTAAATTAAAAAAAAAAAACAATGGTGACCTTCATAACTCGCAAAGGTCACGATTAAAAAAAGATATTATACACGCACTTTCTAGCAGACTTAAAATCCTGCTTTATCTTATTAAACTTTTTTGTCAACCCAACCAGTCACGAAATACAGTGATTTCTCTATATATGTCGCCAGGGCTTGGATGATAAACGTCGCGGGATCATCCCCACTATCCTCGGACGCCGAGGAGTGTAGACATAACTCGTGTGTGTCTACTGGACGATATATGTCACTGGCAATCGAGAATTTGCTGTGCAGTAAAAGTACAGCCTTGGCGACTTTTAGAGAAATCACTGCACAGTAAAGTCGTGATCTAAGCGCAATTCTCGAGTCCGCGCGGTGACATAGATCGTGTAGGGCGACTATTTTCTTAAAGGACACGTATCGAGAATTCTTTCGAGAATTTTTATTCGGCATTTCCCGATCTTTTATTACATCCCTTGCATTCTGTGTTCTCGCATAAACATACGACGAACGAATCCACTTGTCTGTTCCTACCCTTTTACAAATGGCGGTCCGATCGATCGGCGACGAATTGTTTCTGTTTGTCGGACTGCGAGCGCGGGCCCGTGCCACCGACATCGTAAATGTTTGCTTAATATCGGAATCGCTGTGCGATAAATGCTCGGCGAACCGAGATCCCCGGTGTTCCTGCGATCGCAAACATTTGCGTACACCAGTTTTTTTTTTGTGCGATCGGATCCATTGGACAGCCGGAATTATTCTCGGCCGTTCCATTATACAACGATCGATGATCCGGATCTTCGTTGTGGAACCAGAATTGCCGGGAGGACTCTTTAATGATCGGGCGCAAAAACGGGCTGAATTGGAATTTGTGCTCTTGCTCCTCTCATCATCTTCTTGGTTCGGTATTGATTTAGCGCAAAAATAAAGAGGGAACGAATGGACTCTAATAAAAATCTTTTGGAAGAAGGTAAAAAAACTGTTCATTATATTCGTTTTTTTAACCAATCAAATATTTGTCTCTAGAAAAACAAACTAGACGTGTGTACCTTCTTCGACAATATCAAATTCAAGATGTGAACATTTAGATCTGAACATTTAGATCTGAACATTTAGATCTGAACATTTAGATCTGTACATTTAGATCTGAACATTTAGATCTGTACATTTAGATTTGAACATTTAGATCTAAACATTTACATCTAAACATTTACATCTAAACATTTACATCTAAACATTTACATCTAAACATTTAGATCTAACTATGTTTTTAGGCAATCTGATATTTGTCTCTCCTAAAGCAAACAAACTCTGAGCAACATCATCCAATCAGACAGAATCCAAATAAATTTCCTTGTTAAGCATTTTGTTAATGAAATATTTATCCTTCCGAAAATCAGCTAAAAAGATGTGCTCAAACGAATATCATCCGTCGAGAAGGATTGCAAACGAATACTCGATTAGGTTACTTTTTCAGCCAATCAAGTACTTGTCTCCTCGGAAGCAGACTAAGAAGATATACTTTGATAAAGACCTTCCAACACGAAGGAACCTAAACGAACTTTTTCTCGAGCTAACTCTTTAAGTAATTACATTCTTGCTCCCTAAAAACGAGCTGAGAGGATGAACTTCGACAAAAGCACGGCGAAAAAACTCTAAACGAACTCTCTTCCTTAACCTACTTGTTCAGCCAGTCATCTGCCTCTGCACATACAGGTTAGAGGGAGACATAACCTCAAAAATGCTCGAGCTATAGGAGGCTCCCTAAAAAATTAAAAAACCATTAAAAAACATCCACTGCCGGTGTAAGGATCGTGCAAGAATTATGCAAGGATCGTGCAAGGATCGTGTAAAGGTCGTGTAAGGGTCGTGTAAGGGTCGTGTAAGGGTCGTGCAAGAATCGTGTAAGGGTCGTGCGACCCCGTTAAGAGTCGTGCTTCATTTTCATAACAGACAGTCCCGGCATGCCGCGAACACAGCCGCAAACAGAAGTTATCTCGTCCCAGCAGCGCATCCTCCCCATCATCGGTTCTGACAACCTGTAGCAGGGGTAGTTGTAGCAGGGGTGTAGTTGCAGAGGGGGTTCGCGCGAGTAAAAGTGATTCGCGAAGCGGTCGTTGGGGCGTCGTTGCGAGGAAAGCGCTCCAGGGTGTCGCAAAGCTGTTGCGGGGGTGGCCAACCCTCAACCCTCAACCCTCGGTCTCGGGGCTCGGGGGTGTCGAGGATCACGAGGGACCGGGACCCGGGACCGTTCCGCAGTTATTCGCGCGAGCTTTATTTACTCTTCTCGCTGCGGGCCGGCCGTTGATTTCGCTCTTCATACATGCAACGAGAGAGAGAGACAGACAGAGAGAGGGAGAGAGAGAGAGAGAGAGGCGTTGTTCCCTCGTTGTTGTTTGCTCTTCGCACACCTATCGTCGCCCGTGGCTCGTGCCGACTCGGTGCTTCGCCGGATCGAACGATGATGAATTAAACTCGCTGAGTATCGCCTCTGTGCTTGTCCTCGAAGCGACTTATGCTATCTGTTGCCTGGGCACAGTAAATAGGATCCGTAGAACCCCGAGGCTCGTAATAGTATTTCCAGCGGTCGTGTTAGCACGTGTACTCATTAATTCACTTGAAAGATCAATCGGTAGTAATTTCATTTGAACACAATCTGTATACGCATACTGACAACCAATAGTAACTAAACAATAATTCTTACATTTTCTTTGTAGTTCCTAAAGTGTCTCATAATTTTTTCCTCGGGCACCGCAACGTTTCTTTAGGCCCAACAATTTTCCAGAGCGTTTAGATTCTCGAACAACATCAAAGCATTTTTGCGAGAGTCTAAAATTTCTTGTCGAGGAGCCAAGAATTTTTCCGTAGCTTTAATAATATTTCTCCTGCGTCATTTCACACACACACAGTCCTATCATTTTTTTCTCCTCAAAATGTCTGCACCTGTTCCCTATTTTTCCAACTGGTTGAGGGTTTTCCCTCGAGCCCGTACAATCGTTTGTTGTTACACCGTTTCTGCGGGTTCCCTCGTAGGCTCAAGAACGATTTCTCAAATTGCCGCAATCTTTTCCGAAGATCCGATTATCTCGAGACCGAGGGAACGCGTTGATTGGTCGCGCGATCCCGCGGAATCTTTGCGAAACGGCGTGCAATTAGCGCGGGGAAAGACATTAGTTCGGGTCGCGAGAGGACCGGTTCTTATCGGCGCGAACGTCTCGGCGGGGAAACGGCGCGCGGCGTCGGGAACAAAAGGAGGCTCGAGGAGCGTCGCGGCGCGGCGCGGAGCGGCGTCGTTCCTTCGGATGACGGGCATTGTCGCGCGATTGCCTTTGTCCCCGTAAAAACGAGCGTTAGGAGCGTCGGAGCGACGCGACGAGTCGAGGTGTCCCGTCTCGCGTGACTCGCGTCGATTTGCGCGGCTCGATAAGCAAAACACCGTTCGTCTCGAATCGCGGGGCACACGCTCCTCCGGCCTAATGGCACGAAAAAGAACCGTGCACAAAGGGGTTGGACGCGGCAACCGTTCCGCGAATCGGAACGCCTCGCGAATCGCAAACAAATCGCGCGAGCAACAGACATTCCCGATTCTCTGCGATTATTCGCGGGACTACGACAGTTGGCAAGCATTCGCGGCCCCACTGTCCCCTCCGCTCGAAATTACTATAACACAAATGGACGGTAACTGCATTCGCATGCACTGTCACGACCAGCTTATGCGGCTACAGATTCGCTGGTACAGTCATTTATTTTATTTTTACAACGAGGTATTTACTAAACGTTTAAACGTTTCGTACGAATAAAATGAAAATATTCTAAGACGGAAGAAACCTTTAGTTTTGGATTGAAAATGGCGCTGATTGCAAAGGGTTAATATTCGTATGTGCAACGAGCACACATACGAACGAGCAGGGTGAGAAAGATTATGTTCTGTCTCGTGGACACGGTCAGGTGGGATGTAGTAGTAATTTAACGGTAATACTCCTTTTCCTTCGACGTAAAACTTGCAAATGGTGCTAAGACACTAAATAAACAAGAATTCCGAATTTTATTGAGTAACGTATGAAAGTGAGAATTTTCAGATCCCCGATCTAATTATTGGTCTGTGCAATCTCCAATTTTTATAGAGAAATTTTAAAGCAGCGCAATGAAATAAAATCCTATTTTTATATTGAAACAAATCAAAATCGTAAGCGAATTCTATCGAATTTTATGTTACAGTATTTTCTGAAACTTCTGATAATCCAGAAATCGTTTTTCTTTCAGTGTTTTTCGTAGAAACTTCGGATTTCTATTAGAAAAAGGGAAGGGGGAAGAGGAGGCAGTGATTTCCACGAAATCGGCCTAAATGTCCAGCATAAACAATAATGGACCCGGAGCGCTTTAATTAAGAGAAATAATAGATTTTCCCCGGGATAATTGTCCGTATCCGGCGGACCGTTTCCGGAACAACAAATGGCATCTCGGGCTCTCCCGCGCGTAATTATAACGACGCTTAATATGCGCGTAATTAACGATACATTTTATGCGCATAATATTATCAACAGCCGCTGACGGATTACCGGGAGAGACGCGCCTTCGGGAATCTCCGTCGGGAGCACCGGGATCCGTTAACGGGTTTTTAGGCGAGTATATTCAGCGCGCGCGCGTGTTTTCAGAGCGGATTGATCGTGCCGCGTGATGGAGATGTCGTTTTAAACGGAATTTATAGCGACAGATTTTGATACGCGGGATCACGGAACGAAAGATCCCCGTTAAATATCTGTCGCGACATTTGTTTTTCGGAATTATAGCGAATAGGATACAAGGTGTTTCGCGTAACCGGGACGAGGTGTAGTTCCGAGCTGACGTGGACACCAGGTGAGGCGCCGTTTCGAAATGTTTTATCTGCGTATGTCAATCTGTAGATCCTGCAATTTTTTAGCGAGCATGCAATTTCTTTATGGACATTGCCATTTTTGCGCAGCATCCGCGCCATTGCTGCAGGCGATTAAACATTTTTTCTCGAGTTTCACGGGTCTTCTGCATGCTCTCGAATTTTTAGGTTATAATTTTTAAGTTATAATTTTTAAGACTCTGCAATTGTTACGCAGGGTTTACGATATTTTACAATTTTTTGGGAGGCTCCACAAGTTTTCTGTTGGTACTCCACAACTTTTGTGGAGTTTTACAATGCCTAATAACATTTTTATAGGTTTTACAATTTTTTGGCGGAGCTCCACAAGTTTTTCTGTTGGTACCCCACAATTTTTGTGGAGTTTTACAATGCCTAACAACATTTCTGTAGGGTTTACAATTTTTGGAGGGGCTCTTCAAGTTTCCTGTAGATACTCCACAATTTTTGTGGGGTTTCAAAATGCCTAACAACATTTTTATAGGTTTTACAATTTTTTGGAGGTGCTCCACAAGTTTTTCTGTTGGTACTCCACAATTTTTGGGATTTTAAAATGCCTAACAACATTTCTGTAGGTTTTACAATTTTTTGGGGGAGCTCCACACAAGTTTTTCTGTTGGTACTCCACAATTTTTGTGGAGTTTTACAATGCCTAACAACATTTCTGTAGGGTTTACAATTTTTGGAGGTGCTCTTCAAGTTTCCTGTAGATACTCCACAATTTTTGTGGGGTTTTAAAATGCCTAACAACATTTTTATAGGTTTTACAATTTTTTGGAGGGACTCCACAAGTTTTTCTGTTGGTACTCCACAACTTTTGTGGAGTTTTACAATGCCTAACAACATTTCTGTAGGTTTTACAATTTTTTGGACGGGCTCTTCAAGTTTCCTGTAGCTCCTACAATCTTTACATGAAATTTACAATACTTCTGTAGCCTCCAAAATTTTCATAGGTACAAATCGCGCTAACGAAAAATAGTCGCAACACGTATATATTTATTATTTGAATCGATAAACGGGACCAAGAATTGTTCACCAATATTCTTCATTTAAATACTCCAAAACGTACGAATTCTTGCTGTCGATGTCACGAAACGCGTTGTAAAAACGGAGGGAAATTAATTTAAAACGCAAGAACGTAGCGTTCCGTCGGCAGCACTCTGTTTTCCATTATTATCTTTATTCAACTATTTCCGGGGTATGGTGTTTCGAAAATAGGCAGAGTCACGGCGAGGTATCCAGTTTCGTTGATTACAAACTCCGTGTTCGCGCTGTAATGAATCCATTGTGTTCCCAGGGGAGGGCGCGCGGCGGAGAATTTTGGCACTGTTTTGATACTCGCGTTGGACTCGGAGAAAATTGATCGTCCCACGGCGAAACGATCCGCGGGGAGACTCTTTCGGAAGGGGGTTTCGGAGCTCGGAGAATTTCCGAGCATTTGCTCGAACACAGTTCAGAACTCGAAACAATAAACCGGGTTAGTCGCTCGGGCGGAGCGCGATGCGGCCGCGAATGCAGCCGAGATGCAGCCGCGGCGCGGTTCCGGCCGATGCGGAATTCCCGACGCTCCGCGCGCCCCTACGAGTATGCACCCGTACGTGCAGCGGCGCGTTAAAGGCACTCCATGCTGTTTCGAATGCGCGGCGAGTGCAATCGTCGGTGGGGCGGTACCCTCGGACGCCGGGAAAAAGAAACTTCGTAATTGCCTGCCGATTCGACCCAGGCAATTAGCATAGTGTTGCGTTAAATTTTACATTGTGCATCAGACCTCATTATCTTCGTCCTGTACAATAAAAATTCTCTGCTCCGAAACAGGCATTCTCGAGATTCGTCGAGAGTTGTAGGACGATTAGGTGACGTTTATGAATTTTTTTTTAATGGAAGGAAACGGAGTGAGACTTTAATATTTTACACGGTGCTTGTATAGACATTTAGCTATAACATGTAAAAGATTCAGCTTCGTGGACCAACGGAATCATTTTTTAATAATTTTTTTGTGTGAGCATCATCTTTTGATGTCCCTTGCACATTTTGTAGAAACACCGAGCCAGTGTTGCCGGATCAAGACTCGTTCCCCCACTCTAATTGCCCCTTGTATAGTGGCATTCCCCCACTCTAATTGCCCCTTGTATAGTGGCATTCCCCCACTCTTCCGCCGCGTCCCGGTCACGTGACGCGTGTCTGTCGCGCATGCTCCGGTGCTGGCAGAGAGGGGGCAACTTCCCCTGGATTCGTGCTCCGTCTCCTCATCTTTGCAATTTGATGACGTCGTAGATGGGAAACCGCCGACGGATGTACAAGCCGGTGCACCGGAAATTATTAGTCAGACGTAATAAAGAGGTGACCCATCTCCTTTTGCCTCTCCGCTCTCGTGAGGAGGCGAAACTTGTCCGCGGAAGAGGCGATCTTCTATCGCGTACGCGCGCCGGATGCTGTAGATTGCGATCGGACGTCGGTCGTGGCAAAAAACGGGGTTTACCTGCAGGTAAATAAAGAGCAGGTGCAAGCGGCGAGGCCGCTCCGGTAATTGTACGGACGTATTTACGCTGGGACCCGCGCGAACGGTACGTTCTGCACGCTTATAATTTATGCCGGACGAGCAGTAATACTAGTTTCCTTCTCTTTTTCTTGTTCTTTTCTCCGCTTTCGCCTCCGTGCGCGACGTCCTCCTCGGCCACGGAGGAGGGAAACGAGAACGTTGCTGCGCCTGGACGAATGACCTTCTCGATCGGTACAGTCGGGCGAGAAAATTTCAGTCGGTTCTACTCTTCTTCGCTTTCGATGTAGCCAGCTTGAGTGAAAAGTTGGCTAAATGGAGAAGGCAAGGGTTTTGGTGGTGTCTGCTAGATCCAGGACTATTTAGAGTGGGTCGGAGCACAGGTTGCCGCATGGGGCACTCTTTGGCTCCGGCGTTTTGGCTTGGGAGTAGATAAACCACGCCTACTTAGGTCGCTATCTAGAAAGAAAGCTGACTGTAGTATTGAAAGTGAACTTTTATGAGCGATATTCGATATAGGGCCGGCCTGAGCGTGGGTCCTCCTTTAGGACACTCCCCTAGTTCCGCCTTTTTGCCTCGGAAGCAACGAAACCACGCCTACTTCGCCACTTCTTACGAAGAAAGGTCGTTGTAAACTTCACAGTGAAATTTTCGAGGGGTCTTCAATTTAGGACAGGTCTAGGAATAAATTTCCCTTCCGGACAATTCCCTGTCTCTTTGACCGAGAACTTACAAGACCACGCCCACTGACGTTCATTCTCGACATTACAGTCGTGTTCATTCAGAACTCCTACAAAATTGAAATAAATTCTCCAGTCTAGCAGTCATCAGAGTAATGGTATGCAAACTTATGCATATTGACCTGAGAGGTACCACCCGACTCCGCCCCGCTGTCTCGTGTACAACGAGGCTACGCCCACTGAAAGCTGTTTATGACATTGTAACCTTGCTACATCGGATAATATCCAATTTTGAGGTAACTACACGAGAATAAATTAGTCCAGCTATCATCGGAGATGTTTTACGTATCGTACACGCATTTCCCTTTGAGACGGTGCTCTGGCTCCGCCCCTGCGGATCGAAAGCAATTAAGCCACACCCAGTGCGAATAGTTTACGATATTCTAACGTTGCTGCCTCAGATTATGGTCCTATTTTTTAGATAACCACGCTAGAATAAAACAGTATAGCTATCGTTAAGGATGTTAGACACGCATTATCGTCTGAGGTAATGCCCCGGCTCCGCCCCTCAAGCTCGAATGCAACGAAACCACGCCTACCGAAAGCGGTTACTGCTTCAGATTATGGTACATTTTCAAGTGGCTATGTCAGAATAAATAGCTATCGTCAGTGTTGTTTCATATAATATAGAAGCACATTACCTGCTGAGAGTGTTCTGGTCCCGCCTCTTTAGCTCGAGAGCGCCGAAACCACGCCTACCGAAAGCAGCTACTGCTTCAGATTATCGTACATTTTCAAGTGGCTTTGTAAGAATAAATTACTATAGCTATCGTCAGTGTTCTTTCATATAATATAGAAGCACATTACCTGCTGAGAGAGTGTTCTGGCTCCGCCCCTTTAACTCGGGAACAACGAAACCACGCCTACTGAGCTCCCTTCGTATCAACTACGATATTGTCGAGTTCAGATCAGCAGCGACCAGATTGAGAGCGATGCCTGAGCCAGGTGGGAGCACGGGTGGCCCTCTGGGGCATTCCTCGGTTCACAAATAGATATTCGAAAGGAAATCCATCCTCCGGTTGGAAAGAAAACAATCGTTGGACGACACTGTTAATCATCATTCGATTCAGAAACGAAACCGAGGTCACAAAATGGACTCCTCGGGCCGTCGTACAGTCAGAACGGGAATCAAACGTTCCACGGGAACAAAGTTAGCCGGTCGATCCGGTCGAACGGAGCCGGTAATCGGTCTCCCACTGTTTTTCTTCGATTCTCCTCGGACTAAGCTATTAAACGCGAGAGTCACGAAACAATTTAGCTCGCTACCGGTGAGACGGTATTCAGGCTACGTCGAGAGGAGGAGGAGAGGGACATTTCGGCGAGACCCGAGGAGCAGGCGTTCTCCTCGCTTCCATTCGACTCTTTCGTTTCTCTCACCTTTGGCAGACAGACACCGGCGTGTCTCGGTAGAATACTCCACGTTCCGTCCATTCGTTCCTCCTATCGGATCGACTTCTTTCCGGAGCCCTTGATCATGACTTCCATCTGCATTCGTTCTTCGTTCGAGAACGAAACGCGTCCGACGATCCTCCCGATTGGCAGAGCAGCCCCTCTTTCACCGGGATAATTGGTTTCCGGCGAAATCTGTCTCAGAAAATTGTGCTTTTCAATTAAATCTGAACGTCTCAAAGCGTTTGCACGCCGGTCTCGCGAGATTGGAGAAAGAGCGCGCAGGAACGGGCGCGATTGTACACGGGGAACAATGGGAAACGTTCGATCCCGCGGTTTAAAACAATTAATGAGCGAACGACGTTAATCTTCGTTTCACTACAGAGCGCGAGCGATTAACAACTGCGAAATACGGAGAGAAAGCTCTGTTCGTATTGTAAATTAATTTTTAAACGAGCGACAATTTTGTTTTTACTGGAAACGATTTACCGATCGACGAAGAAAAATGGCTCTTCGCTCGGGTTTCTTTAATTACGAAACACGAAGATCTGTAAACTTTTTATTTGAAGATTTACGAGCCACTTACAGCTGGACTATTTTGCATAGCACGTAACTGTTTACTCTCTTAAGTCAATCTGCTTTTTTTAAAAATATATTTTGAAGGTCGGATTAGGGGTTGGTGCACCCCCAAGTTTCGAATGTTATTATCGCGAAGAAAGTGAGATTAAGCAGACAGCGCGCAGTGCTCTGCGAGATCGCACAGTTAGGGCATTTCGTGGTTAATTCCGTTCGACTATTCGCCGCGCGTTCCGCGTCGATCAAGCGCGCGATCGTGAGCTGCTTATCAACCCGGTTTTCGTCCTCGGAGCGTGCAAAGAGTCGTCCTCTCGCTGTTGTCTCGAGATAAATTCGACACTTCGGGGCCCGCGGAGAACAATTCGAGGGAAACTTGCTCGCGGCATGGCATTTCTTGCCGGGCGGGGACGCGCGGCTAACAGAATACGCTTAATTAGAGTAAATTTCGAGCGAGCGGAACAGACGCGGAGACTCGGACGGGTAGAATGTAGCATCGAACGGCTCCGTAACGAGAAACCCTGTCTGACCTCTCTGTCTTGTTCTACTTTTTCCGGCAGACCGTCCCCTACCTCGCCTACTTAATTTGCTCTTTGCTGGAAATGCGACGCGATCGTGCGAACGTCTATTCGACCCGAAATTCTAGCAAACTACGAATTTTTTAGGAGCACTTTTGACTCAAATTGGAAATCCAAAATTGTACTTTCAAGTGTGCGGCTGTTTCTAAAATGTGTAGACACAATGATTACAACAAAAACGTGAAATGTAAAAATAATGAAGATTTAAAGATCATATAATAGGATGACTGAAACGATTAATTGAGTTTTAGATTTTTTTTTAAGAACACTAGAGTATTCTCTTTACTTCTAAACATTTTTCTAGACAAGCTGAATCTTTCTCTTGCATTTAAACAATTTTTTGCGGGAGCCCTGAAACAGTTTCTTGAGTTCTAGAATTTCTTCTAGCGGACCTAAAATATTTTCGAGTTTCAGAATTTTCTCCGCACTTGCACTGCATGATAAAAAAATATATAAAATTGACATAGTGCGATTAATCGAGGTGACTGTATGCTCAATCTAGAGTCTATGAAAGATGCCAAATGCTTGCAAAAATAGAATTCGTGTGCTCTACGGATAATGCTTGTTTTTTATTTTAATCGTTTTGGCTTTTTGTTGGCGAGCGTTCTGCAATTGCAAATTATTTTGTCCTATCTCGGGAATAACGCACGATTGCATCTGACACAGTTATCGCGTACCGTTGTATGTTCGTACAAAATCTACCTGGCCATAATCGTAAAATATATTATCCCAACCCTGAATAATGCACAATTACATTTGACGAGGTTGTCACTCAGTTTGTATGTCCAAACGAGATATACCTTTCCATAAATAACAGTGACATTTGCATTCATATAAACATCGCGTGATACGCAGTATAGATGTTTACATTGGTGAAAATGTAATTTTGGTTTTCGTCGATGCATAAATCAGTTTTCTATTATGACACTGTCTCATTTAACCGATTCTCTAGTGTACACCGTTTGCTATGATCCGATTACATCGTTTTGTAAATTTTTCAGTTTTCAATCATCCACCAATTCCAGTAAACACAAGTGCACTGTACTCGTTACTTTTATGCGATCCAAGATAAACAATGGCAGACGTGTTCACCAAAAATTAAAAAATATCAAATTTTAGAAATTCTATCGACGAGATTTTTAATATTTATCCTGGAAGAAGAAGGACGCAACCAGATTCTGAAACAGAAAATTACTTCCCAAAATTCAAGGCCCCGCAATATTTAAAATAAATCGCCAAATTTTAGATTCGATATATTGAAAAATTGATGAAAGTGTCAAATTCATGAATATAAAATGTGGACATAAAATTTGATTAAGCTCTCCAATCCATGAATATAAAATACAGACATAAAAATTGATTAAGCTTCCAAACGCGTGAATATAAAATATAAACATACAAATTGATTAAGGTTCTAAATGGTACGTTAAAACCTTCGTAAAATTCAATGATCATTTCGTTTCCCCAAACGTCAGAGAAGACCTGGCGAATAGTCCAATGAACTAGACAAAATTCTTTTTTAACACACTGTATTTTCGAAGCCTAAACATTAAGATTTTCCAAGAACTGAAGTTTCGGTAAACTGGACAAAACCTTTCTCTGATCGAAGTTCCCCCGAACTACAGAACAAGGAGGCACATTAATATGAACATTCACAATCCACCACACCCCCGGCAGCAATTAACACTTTCTACAAAGCTCCCAAACGATCCCCAGAGTTCCCCGCCACCCCATTCTTCCCGGTATCTCTAGCAAATTGCTTCTTCGATCACCATCGCTCCAAGGACACCCCGAGACAACCCAACTTCCCGTGTTGCGGAGACTAGACAGCCAAAGACTCTAAACTTCCTAGAATCTCTGCGAGTGAACCGGGCTCGATAGCCTAACTGTAACTTCAATTAAAGACACCTAAACCCCTGGACGACGCGACGCGATGATCGATGCGGTGCACAGTGATTCGCAACCAAAATTTGTCCATTCACTCGTCAAAAAGTCGATTCTACTATATCAACGTTTGAGGGACCCATGGAACAAGTATATCTCATAAATCTCATAATAATTTGTAAAAAAAATACCAGTCCGTATAAAGGTTCAGTAGAACGTGCAGAGTGACCGATTCTTATTTATTAATGAACGTTATTTGCACACTCTGTGTTCCAAAACAGAATATGTCAGATAAAAGGTATAAGTGCACTAGTGGTATTGAAGTGTTGGTAGGCTAGTAGTATTAGCATGTTAGTAGACAAGTAGTAGATAAGAAGTGTTAGTGGATTAGTATTATTGAAGTGTTAGTAGAATAGCAGTAGAAAAAGAAGTCTTAGTAGACTAGTAGTAT
>CM052141.1:4163896-4179468 GCA_028454255.1 Halictus ligatus | reverse complement strand
GTTTCAGTGCTCCGCGAGCCTAGTGTTAATAATACAATTCTAAGAGAATTCAGAAATATTTAATGGAGCCCAGGAAAGGGATGTTTTTATTGATCAAGTCGATAATAATTTGTTGAAACAGTAGGCCACTCGATTTTAGAATTTACGTACATTACCATAATTTTGCAATTTATATATTACCTCAATTCTTTTTTACGTTGTAATATCCCGGAGCCAACAGTCACGACTTTTTCTCTCCACGGCCGAATCGTTCGGCGCCGGACGAGAAACAGCGGTACGGAGTCGGAATTTAAATTGGTCGAGCGGTTTCGGATAATCGAGTCGTCGGTGAAATTATTATGAAATTATTGGGGGATCGGGTGAGGAATTTTCCGAGGCATTTTCTTGCGTGGAAGTTTAATTAGTCGTCGGAACTAGCGGAACCCGGCCACGAGAGTTACAAAACCTAACGACGACGCTTCTCCCGTTCATCGGTCTCAAAAGTAATTCCAACTTGGCTTAAGGAGCGATCGGAAAGAAACCATGTATTCTGAAGAGACATCTTTGAACTTCCTACTCTCCGACTTCATCGCGGAAGTGTTCTGTTAACTGGGAATTCGAGAATTATGCGAACAATTCGAACGCTATACGCGACTCGAACGTCCTGGAACGATTGAACAAGGTTTCCCTAACTCCGTCAAGACAATTTAATCGCTTCAAACAGGCTAAAACTCTCAAAAAATTGTAATCCACTCATCTGAGAAGTTTGGAGTGTTCCAAAGCAGCTGCATAATCCCTAGTCGAATGGAATGATCTAGTTTTTATTCAAAGTGCTTCAAATTCTCAACCAAAAAGTTTTAATTCTCTCGCGACCAAAATTGCCAATTAAACCAATTCAAACCGTCACAATCCCCAGCTAAACCGACCCAAATCATTTAAAATTCTAAGCCAAAATAAATTCCAGAAAAATTCATACTTGCTCTGTTTCAAACCAAGCGAAACCAATTTCCAATCAAATCAGTTTAAATCACAAATTCCCCATCCAAACGGTTTCAAATTTCAAACCCAAAAATTCTTACTTAAACTATCTCTATCAGATTCTCAATTCTCAAAATCCTGCTGAAGCTACCTCAAATTCTGAACCAGAATCCCCCAATTCCCTCATCAACAAAAATCCCCCTTCAAACCATCAGGACTCAAACTTCAATCGTCACGATTCAACCGACTCAAACCGTCTCGAATTCTTAACTAGAAAATCCCCAGTCCACCGGTCCACAAAATTTCCCTTAGCACCACTTGAAAGCAACTGGCAATTCCCAATCAAACCATTTCAAACGCAGCGGGCAACCCTCGCAAACCCTACGGCAATCGGCGAATAAAAATCGAAGATATCCAGGCAGCAGTCGCAGCCGCTCGTAGCCCAGTTCACCGATCAAAAGGCAATTACTAGAATTAAAAGACCGATCAAAGGGAGAAAAGAAAAGCTTGGGGTGGTAGAAAGGGGTGGGTAGCAGATGGTGGGGGAGAGGGGTTGGTCGATGGAGGGAAAGAGAATTGGAGGAAAATGGGGTGAAGTAGAACGGGGGGGACGAAAACGGGGGTTGAAGGTGGACGGAAAAGGGGGTGCGAAGAGTGGTGAACTGAGGGGTAGGGGGTGGAATCGCGGAAAGTTGCTCGGGTGTTCGTCCGGCACGCACCGATCGCGGCGCGTCGTCTGGGCCTGTTCCGAAGTCTGGCTGGTCTGGGACGCTTGCGTCGCGACGCTTCCCTCGCGTACGCCGGCGTTGCTCCGGGCAACCGATGGGGATGAATCTACGCGACGCCCGGCGTCGAGTTTCCTCGTAGCGGGTGGGGCTGTTA
The DNA here is from genome assembly GCA_028454255.1 of Halictus ligatus. Taxonomy (NCBI): domain Eukaryota; kingdom Metazoa; phylum Arthropoda; class Insecta; order Hymenoptera; family Halictidae; genus Halictus; species Halictus ligatus. The sequence continues at coordinate 4,177,629 of CM052141.1, read as the reverse complement.
GACTCAGTGCGCTCCACGACGCCGAACTGACCACGTACAACGCGACGCCGATCGACCCCTACCTTCTGATCGAAGATTACGCTCGGTGATCAACCACGCGCGATCCCCTAGATCGGCCGACCGTACTCCTAAACCGGCGCCCCGACCCCCTGTGTGGATCACTGTGCAACGTAGATCTCGATCCTAACCAAACCAAGTGCGTCGACCGGGAAACTCTTCCGTGTGAATCATTTTGGATCTCGCGCCGGTGATCGAGATATTTTTCGTTCGATAACGGTCCTGAAGAATTCTGCACCGATCCATTGTAGAACTTGTGAACGACCTATACGAGATCTAGGCTCGGTTGTAATATTGTTGGGATTTTCTGGGGTTCGTTGAGAGTTCGTCGGAGGTCTTAGGTTAGAGGGTTGTATAGTGATTTAGGGCGACTGTGATCGGGGCTCTTTGTCCGGAGACGGTGTAGGAGGATCTAGAAAGGATTTATATAGGAGGGTCTATGGAGAAGCAGTGCACGATCCACGCAAGATCCACAATTAATTATAATTATCGATATAGTTGGTAGTGTCTTACTGGAATCTTGGCTGTGGGTTGAAGGGTTGTATAGTGATCTAGGGCGAACGTGACCGATCTTCCTCCTTCGACAACGATCCTGAACTATGTAGAGAGCTCCAGCGAGGATCTAGAAACTGTGTGAAATCCATCCAGTATTTATAGTAAATTATAAATTAAACGATTGACAGTACCATTCTAGAATCTTATCGTTATTGGCAATAAGTTCTTGGAAACTTCTCCTTTCTCTTGTGCTTGCCAGAGTTCTATAGTGATTTAGACCGGATACAATCGATTGATAGCAGGATCCAGAGAAGCGGAGAACGTCTCGATCGCAGTGGCAGCGAGAAATTTGATCCCCCGGGGCAAGAAGCTTCTTTGAATCGTATTAGGAAGTGATCGGTCTCTCTCTCGCGTCGCTAAAAAGATTAATCGACAGCCGGTGTCGTGGAGGGTGAGGGGGTGGGCGGGGGTGAGAGTGCAGGTGTTACGGAACACCGGAGGGGTTGTCGAGCCTAATTGAAAAGAGCGTGGCACGGGGTGAGAGTTCTTTTTTCCTCGGCGGCGTCAAACAGGCTCGAGTTCGCGGCCCGTCTGGAGTTACCGCGAAATTGAGCCCGTAATTTTCGAGGGTGAAAGTTAATCTCTTAAAGAGGTGTCGCGGTGGAAATTAAATAGGTGAACCGACGGTAATTAACTCCGTCGCTCGACTGCCTGAACGGTGACTCTGTGAATTCGAAATCGAAAAGGAACTTCGGCGCATAGAATAGAAAAGACTCTTGTTCTTCTTTAAACTTCGTCAAATTAATAATAAACCAGGAGGATCTAGGGTCTGGAGAAATTAGTCGTCCGTGATCTGGATCGTTGCCGACAGCAGGAGGTCGAGATCGATCGAGATCGAGTGCTCCGTTCGTCGATATTAATTAACTAATTGTCAGTCGTAGACGTTCCTCTGATAAGGGATCGAAGGGAATCGTTTAAGTATTGTTCAATTACCAACCAGCAAACGGGATCTAGGATTTGAAAAATTAAACGTCAGTGATCTAGATCGTCGCCGACAGTATATGCTCGCGATCGAGAAAAATCGAGGGCCCCATTGATCAATATTTATTAATTAATCACCACTCGTCGACGACCTGGTCACCGATCGAGTGAACGATTTAAACATTTTTAAATTGACGACCAACGGACAGGATCTAGGATCTGAAAAATTAATCGGGAATCATCCGGATCGTCGTCAACAGTATAACATCGTGATCAACGGACATTGAGTGCTCCACTGGCCAATATTAATTAATTAATAACCAATCGCCGATGTCCTTCCGTTCTGTGAAGGAATAAAATATTGTTAAATTAATAACCGAAGAAGAAGACCTAGATTCTGTAAAAATTAAACACTAGCGACCGTTGTTAACAGTACGAGACCACAGTCCACAAAATCGGTGCTTCGTTTGATTAATATTAAATAATTACCAATCATCACTGCCTCCTGACTGCCGGAACACTCGAGTGAACGATTTAAACATTATTAAATTGATAATAAACGAAGAGGATCCAGGCTCCGAAAAATTAACCACCAGTGATCTATAGACCAGCCTTAACATTACGAGATTGTAATTAACAAAAATCGATTGCTCTGTTGAACAATATTAATTAATTAATCACCGCTTTTCGACGACGTCCACTTACCCAGCGCTGAAGAGGACCATTTAAACATTGTTAGATTAACAATCAACGAGCAGGATCTAGGATCTTAAAATTTAACCAGCGGTTCAGATCGCTCACAAAAACAGAGGATCGCGATCGATGAAAGTCAAGTGCTCCGATATTAATTAATATAATCTTCGCTAATCGACGTCAACCGGTTCACATCGGTCAGAAGAAAAGGATCTAGGATCGTGGGGGACCAGCGATCAAGGCTGCGAGAAGAGGATCCCAAGGATCGATCGCCTCGTCGCGGTGGTTCGAGCGGGGCTCGTACCGAATGAATCGCGCGAATCGGGCGAGTAGTATAATAAAGTTGGTGCGCGAGCAGTGAAGTCCCGCGAGTGACGTTTCCTCCTCGGGTTTTTGTCCTTTGGGGACGCGGCAGCAGGATCAAGGACCTCGGCGCGCGGCACGATCGTAAGTCACCAGGCACACACAGTAAGTCGTCGCGGAGTTTTTCGCGGCTCGGCGAGAAGATTTACGAATGCATCGGCGAGCTTGCATTAAATCTTCCGGAATCGACCGGGGCCGACGTGCCTCGCATTTTTTCCCCACACCCTCGTCACGGTTTCCCTTGGTCCCTCGCGCGAACCCCCATGGCCGTTCATCCCCCGTCCCGGAACCGGGGCGCGCGAGTTCTCCTTTTTCTCGGATTCAGAAGCCCATTAAAAGTTGGCCGGAGAGCATGCCGCGCGTACGCGAAACCCGCGGATTTGATTTATTTTAGTTTTCCCCGGCCCGGTGGAGATAATCAGACACCCGACCGTTTTCAACCCGTCATGCCGGAAAACAAGTTGAAAAAATAAAAAGAAGGAGGAGAAGCCTCTGTGTGTTGCGAATTAATTTCCCTCCAGGAAATTTATAATCTCCTGATAATTGCCCCTGGGACTCGGCCGAGCGCCGGTAAATTACCGCTGAGTGGCGGACGCCGCGCGGCGCTCTTTCGTCCTGTCCGGGAATATTCTTACGAGCTTGCAGGAAAAAATGATTCTTTTGTGTTTTCTTCGAGAACTCGGCCCGGCCGTGGCGCTCGTGAAATATTGTGCTCGGGCGGTTTTAATTGGGAAAGTTGCGGCGGGCTCCGATGCAGGCGATGCGTGAGAAGCGGAGAACGTTTTAACGTTCGTACTACTGATTTTACTTCTGTATTTTCCCGTGTAATTATAGCAGGATGTATTTGTACGCTTGAATCAAGTATAGCGAACAATTTCTCGAGAAAATGTTTCACGAACCGTGAAAGAAAACATCCGAAATTCATTTTATCGGGCTCGGTAGCGGTTCGTATTAATTGAATTGATTATATCGATTAATTAAAGTATTAACGTGGCGGAGTATTTGATACTTTAATCGTTTTAATAACGAGTCAGAATCATGACTTCGATCAGAATTTCATAAATATGTTATCAACTGCCGTGATACCCAATCAAATTCTGTTATCGATATTTTACTATTGCATAATATTTTCCGATACGATATTGTTAAAAATATTTTAGAAAAGACTTGTTCGGACTTTTTAGACTTCTTTATTCTAAGAAATTGTAAATCGTCGATCAACAAATCGTTGTGCGAGGGGCTGTTTTCTTGAAATTTAGGAACTGGTTGATATCCTGTCTCCGTGTGTGTCGAACGTATTGGAATTAATATATCTGTAATTACTGGCACTGCAATTAACTCTCCCGGCTTCGGTGAGTGAAAATTCAAGCTTGATTTCTCCTTATTGGTATTGCAAATTATTTGCTGGTTTTCTTTACACTGATTACTGTTGGACTCAAATCGAAATCGTGAGTGAGAGTCAGAACAGGATATTTTCCAAAATATTTTACATTTCAGTAAAAATTTATTGTTCTTTCTACTGCAATAGTGATGGCGATACTGTAGTTGTGCCGTGAGTACACTGAATTAGTGGCACGAGGGGTATAGTCAATCGCCTATAGCAAACTCAATTTTTATTTTCTGCGGGTCAAACAATTTGTAGGCTATGCTGAGACATTAACAAACGAGTACATTAAAGTCCCATACTTCAATTTTTCATAGTTCCACGATAAAAAATTCTCAAAGTACATTAAACTCCGCGTCCAAGTAAAAACAGAAGGGGTATAGTTAACCGCCTATAGCAAGCTCAATTTTAGTTTTCTGCCGTTCCAAAAATTCACGAATCTTGCTAAAACATTAACAAAAGAGTACATTAAAGTCCCACACTTCAATTTTTCATAGTTCCACAGTAAAAAATTCTCGAAGCACGTTAAACTCCGCGTCCAAGTAGAAACAGAAGGTGTATAGTTAACCGCCTATAGCAAGCTCAATTTTAGTTTCCTGCCGTTCCAAAAATTCGCGAACCTCGCTGAAACATTGACAAAACAGTGCACAGAGGTCCCATACCGTAACGTTTCATACTTCCCCAGTAAAAAATTGTTAAAACACGCCTAACCCGGCTGCGCTCCTCTCGCGGCCCGAAAAATATTGACATAAAACAGCCATACGAGCTCTACAGTGCTAAAAAAAATTATACGTATTCGCGCGTCGCTTTGCGCATCAATTTAGCGCCGTTTTAACCCAAAGAAAAGCGCACAATGGAATTAAGTGGGACGCCAGGGTGAAAACATCGCACTCCCAGGCCGGGCATTTCTCGCGGACAATCGGCAGCTCTAAATTCCGCGTCCAAGCGGAAGCGGTCTTTTCCGTGCCGGAATTTTTCCGGCCTCTGTAAGCTGCTAAACGAAAGACCGATTCAAACCGGTCGTTCGGGTAAATGGACTGATTTTCCGAAATCCGCTTAGCCGCGCGCGCACGGGCCCGCTATCGGAGCGCTCGCCGTCCCGAAAACTAACGAAAGCTCGGAAGAGAAGGGCTCGGTAATTACTTTCATTCCATCTCCGCTCGGCTTTTTCCTCCGCTAGAGCTCTCTGGCCGGAGGCAGAAGTTTCGGGAGCCATAAATTAAATCTCCCGGCAGCCTCTTCTCTCCGTTCTTCCATCTTGGCGCGCATAGCTTTCTTTCGCTGGCGAGCGTGTCAGTCATTCGCAATTTGCGACAACACATATCTTACTGACGCGAAATCGCGAGCCAAAACTTCGTGTTTCAATGCAAATCCGCGGTCAAATGATCCATCCTACATTTTTAATTTTTAAATCCTTGAAATTATTATTATTTACCTTCGTGGGAAGCGATTGAATCAATTTTTAATTCTTTACTCGGGAACGATAAAAGTCGCATAATATTTAACATCAAACATACCAAAGACCAAATGACCTCTCTTTCTCTCTCCTTTTTTTTTTAAGCAGACAGATTATTGAAATTGCGCAGATAGTTGAAAATTATTGTATTTTCTTCGTTTCGTGTTAGAAGTTGCGAGAAATCTAAGTAAATTTTTATGAATTTTTCATAAAGCAGCACACACAGTTTTAGAGCTCGGTATAGTTAGTGTTAAATGTCAATAAATTACATATAACTGGTTACTGCTCGTGGTGGTTTTTCAAAAAATTGTTATTACAATTCTTTCGACACATTCGTCGACTATCCCTGTTTTGAGGACATATATTTCCGGAAGATTCAATATCAGCGGCACTTCCGAATTGGGGTTCGCAGTGGGGTTGAAAGGAGGGGTGGGGGGTTCCCTACTTTTCCTAAAAATGTAATTGGGAATCCGTGGACCGACAGATATTACGGGGACTCCGGATCCCGAAGAATTCGACCGACTCTACTGCGAATTAGTTGCGAAAACGTATTCGCAGAAACGGTTCCAAGGAGTTTAATTAAAGGGGGTTGCACGTGCAAGGGGTTCGATTCTATCCGCGATACACCATTCCTGGGGATGCGATGGGGTGTTCGGGCTGAGAACATGGTGAAAATGTTTTTGGAAGTCGTACAGTGCTACGCAAAATTAAAGTGCATAAAGTGCAAGGAAAAATCGCCGGGACGACGTTTAACAGCTCGTCGCAAAGGAGAGACTTCCCTCCGTAAGATCGCGTTGAAATAAATGTGAGAAAAAATTTCTTTAACTTGGTATAATCGTTTAAACTTGTACAATCGATATCCTGGATTTTAGAAGGAAAAATAACGACGTCAGTATTTTATATTTTAGGAGGAGTTTTTTAGAAATGGAAATTTATTTACTCGAAAAATAAAAATGTTATTCTTGAAAATTAACCTAGATAGTTGTCAGATTATTTTACACGAGGGCACAGCAGTTTAAAGATTAAATTAAATCAAATTAAAGATGAAATTTAGCATTTTTAATTTTACTTTAATCATTTTTTCCGCTCAAACCAGAAAAGCTCTATAAATAATTTATACTTAGAATAATTCCGTCTACTCTCCCAAATGTATTTATATAATATTGTAAACATCTGGACGGGATTAAATAATTTCTGAAGAGAGCAAAAGACTCCTTTATAACATTTTCGGATATTTTAAAATTAATTTTAAAAATTAATAGTTTCGAACTGCAGCCGTAGAGCAGCCATTGTTACAGAAACCGTAAAAACCGGTTTCGATGGAGGATCTCGTTTCCGATTGACAAAATGAAATCGATCGACGAGAGAGGCGGGTGTCGGCGTTGCGGAAAATCGTGACAGCGGAACAGGTTAAAATTCGATTAAAAGGTCAAGTAACGAGTTAATTGGCCGGCGATTAAGCTCGCGTTAAAATTGGCCGCGCGTGGCGAGCGGTGTCCGGCGGAGGGGCTCGCCGAAACCGTCCCATTGTTTGCCTGTCGGCATTGTCTTCCGCAGGATCGTTGTTCCCGTGACATCGATCCTGCCCTAAGCTCGACGTTTTTTTTTTCGTCTTTTTAGCGGCGCGCCATAGCTTTTGTTCCGACTTGCGGACTTGAGTGCTCTTTGATAGGCAATCGCTCGAGAGCTTATTGAAATTCAACCGTTCTGTCTTCCGTTCACCTTTTGCCGGAATATGGGCTGAGCAGTCGTTTATTTTTCAGCGGACCCTCCATCGAAATTTAGATTGTCCGTCTGCACAGCCTTCAGATTTATGCAGCACTTATGTTTCCGCACGGATTAATATTTATTCGGCAATTTATGGGAACCGAAAATGTTTTGTTCGAAATTGGTGAAATTCATCTCTACTAGATTCAGACATTATCTACTGGGAATTGTTGGATAAATTTTTCTACGAAACTAAGATCTATAATTAGTCCAGTCTTCTAGCTTTGATTAGGCTCATAAGAAGTTCCATAAATTCCTTTTAGAAGTAATATAAAATTATTGTGGAGCATCTCTTAGGGCACAACCACATTGCATACAACCCTCGATCAGAATTTACAAATATATCGACATGATTTCGAATTTTTCTACAAAACTAAGATCTATGATTAGTGTGACCTTCTAGCTTCAATTAGGGTCCTTGAAGGTTCCATAAACTCCCTTTAAAATTATTATAAAATTAATGCGGAGCACCCCTTGTAGTCCGACCACATTTTTATACAACCCTCGATCAGAATTTCCAAAACTTTCGACACGATTTCCAATTTTCCTACAAAACTATGACCTATAATTAGTGTGATCTTCTAGCTTCAAGTAGGGTCCCAAAAAGTGCCATAAATTCCGTTTAGAAGTAATATAAAATTATTGTGGAGCACCCCTTATGGCACAACCACATTGCATACAACCCTCGATCAGAATTTACAAATCTTTCGACATGATTTCGAATTTTTCTACGAAACTAAGATCTATGATGAGTGTGACCTTCTAGCTTCAATTAGGGTCCTTGAAGGTCCCATAAACTCCCTTTAAAATTAATATAAAATTAATGCGGAGTACCTCTTGTAGTCCAACCACATTTTTATACAACCCTCGATCAGAATTTCCAAAACTTTCGACACGATTTCGAATTTTCCTCCAAAGCTAAGACCTATAATTAGTGTGATCTTCTAGCTTCAATTTGGGTCCTAAGAAGTGAAACAAATTCCCTTTAGAATTAATATAAAATTAATATGGAGCAACCCTTGTAGTCCAAACCGCATTTCATACAACCCCCGATCAGAATTTCTATTCTAGCTTCAATTAGGGTCCTTGAAGGTTCCATAAATTCCCTTGTCAGCCCGCGATCGGCATTTCCGAATCTCTCGACACGATTTCGAATTTTTCTGCGAACCGAAGGGTTCCCACGATTATAAATTATAAATTATGACAACAACGCGAGTTCGACGGGTTCGTCGCGCGGAGAACAGCGAGCATGAACGTGCTCTCGTTGCTCGAGCAGAGTGTTTCTTGAATAAACGCGAAGGGGCGCGTTGTTCGTTGCAGAGGCGTCCGGATGATGAAATCGTAATTTCCATCCTCGCGCGGAACAGACCGGCCAAACGCATCGCGCAGCGATGAAAAATCATGGCGCGCCGTCGCATCGGCCCGAGGAAGATTATTCTGCGAAAGTGGAGCAAGCGCGATATTTTATTCGCCGAAAATTCCCGCCGATCGAGCGAAATTCTCATCTTTTTCCGGACACGTGACCCTTTCCGGTTTCCCGAGGGGGCGGGAGGGAGCGCGGGAATAATGACCAGCGCGGAATTGAATTAAACACGCCCAGGGAAAAATAGGCTTCGCGCCGGGCATTTTAATTAAACGCGAAATCGCCTCGCAGAACGGCGATAATTTTTGTTGGGAAAGCAAAAGTGCGGAGCTTCTTTGCCCCGGAAATACCGCGCCGGAGGAACGATTAAATAATCAACGGAGTTGTTCACCCCTTCTTTTTTACACCGGGCTCTGGAACACTGCGCGATAAAACTGCCGGAAATAAACTTGCGAACTATACGCCGTTGTTATTGTTGGCGGGCCGGAGGTTTAATTTGTTGACTTAGCTTCCACGCCGCAGGAGGATCAACTTTGCTCCTTGTCGGGAATAATGTCAAACAACACTCTTAATTGCGATTATAATTTTTCAAATTCTGAACAGTGAACTGTATTTTCAGTTGCAATTATCGTATTTCAAAATTAGTCACCAAAATGTCCATTCTGGGAGAACACAGACTTCCAAATTGAAAGGTCTGGTGTATCAACAGAGCACAATATTCACTCAAATTGCAATAAAACTGTACCAAAAAATCATGCGTTCAATTTTCAGAGCTCATTTCAAAGGGGAGACTTCGCTCTTTCACTCCGTTGAAAGTTTATAAACGAGACAAATTTTTCGCACCCTCTACAAATATTGAAATATCTCACACTTTCGTGAAAAATGTTACTCCCGACTATATCACTTTCTTCCCCGTTTCTAACGCAGTAAAAATTTTTTCGATAAAAAACAACCAACCTAAATCAAACTAGAAATTCTCCTCTTCGAGATGATTCAAGGTGGATCATTGTCCGATTTTTTTCCCGCGGAGTTGCAATCGGTTAAACGTCCCCTGCCTGCGGTGATCCTTTAGTTTTGATCTCGGTGCGGTTCGCGAAAAAGGGGTGAAACGGAGGGAGGCTTGCAATTCGAGGGTGTTTAGGGGACACGGTGCGCTAACAACGAGTAAGTCGACGACCCAGTTGCCGCTAGTTACACATCGATCGAGCAGCAGAGATTCTGAAGCGAAAGAATGACGAGCCAGCCGGGGACCGTCAAAGGAAATAAGCGATTTCAGAAGCGAGGGGGTGGGTCCAGTCCCAAGTTGCCCTAATGCCAAAGTTTCGAGGGTGAACGTCGGCCGTGAAGCCAGTATTTACATTCGCGGAAGGAAACCGGACAGCGGACCGGTTCGAGTGGACCGGAAGCGGGAATACCTGACCCAGATTCCGGCGATTCAGAAAGACGATGAACTCCCGCGTAAAGAACTTGGTTGCCCCTAATCGAAAGATTCTTCCCTGTCGCAAGATTAGGGCATCGGTCTCTCTCTTATCTCGTCCGAAAAAAATATGCTGAAACCGTGTTCCTTAACTCTGAATTTTATTTTTGGTTTTTTCGAGATTAGGCTCCGGTTGCACTTGGAGACCTCGAGAATTTTCTGTTTCAATAATGTTAGCCGCCATTTTTACAATGTAAAACCAGGTACTGCAGCTAGACTGTTCATATATTTTAGCGACCCGCTCACTTATTTAGGACGTTCCTCTAGCCCCAGTAGTTTTCTCAATATTTTATCAGACGTGTTTCACATCCTTAGAGGGTGGCTCTCGCCCTTCGACTTTTCCACGAGTTGAATTTTTCTAAATATTCCTCCAGACATATTTGACATCTTCGGAGGGTGCTTTTCGCTCTTTGAATCTTTTAGGTGATCTTTTTCGAATATTCCGCCAAACATATTTCGCGCCCTTAAAGGGTAGCCTTTCGAATTTCCTGCAAACTGTGTGTTTTCGAAAATTCCACCCGACGTACCTCTATCCAGAGGGAAGTTTCCACCGTTCGAATATTCTGCGAAGCGTATTTTCTAAATATATTTTGCACCCTTAGAAGGTGATCTTCACCCTCCGAATTTTTATACGAATCGTATTTTTCTAAATATTCTGTTTGAAATATTTTGCACCCTCACAAGGTAGCTTTCACCCTCTGAATTTTCTACACACCGTACTTTTTTCGACCGGACGTATTTGCCACTCTTCGGGGGGTAGTTTCTACCCCTAAGCACAAAGGCTATTTCTTTTTACTCAGAAAAACGTTTTTATTTCCATCAACGCAGAGATTCCCGATTCTAATTTCGATATGTCGCGATCTAGAAAGCAGTGGATCCGTTCATCCCTCGAAGAACTCGAATGCGAGGGCAAGTAGATGGTCAGATTACGAATCCTTGAATCGGCTTAACACCGACCGGCCGTGAACATAGTCCTCGGTGTGTGCGTCCGCCGGAAATAAATTCATTAAGCCGACGCGTTGCGATCGCGCTACCGGCGTGATTTACGGGACAGCAATTTCGCAGTCACGCGATTGCTTTTGTTTCCCCCCGTGATCTATGGTCGTCTGCGGGGTTAATTCGGTCCATATTTGCTAGATATTTTTGGCCGGAAGACGGGCAGGACACGTCCGTGATACGACGCGCGTGGCCGTTTTATGGCACCTTGAAACTTGCACATAACGCCACTTCTCCATTTCATATTTACTAACTTCAATATTTTTAATTTTAAATTATTCAGACTCTAAGGACACGAGAAATTATTTAGCAAATTTATTTCCTTGGGTATGTATCGTTTTCAAAATATTGCTAATAATGTGGGTGGAACGATCTTGTTATTTTTATAAAGTAATGCAAGACAGTCATTTTTAGTACTCCGCAAGCCTAGTGGCAAAGAATATTTACATTGAGGAGCCTGTCGAACAAAAGTATTCCTAATTTGATATTTGCGGCCATTTGTTTCATGGCGCTTGTCCTCAGTTTAAATGTCAAATTTATCAAATGCAACTCCTCCGTTAAATGTTAGAGCAATTTAGCGAGGGGAAGTCTTTCATAATGAATTAATACAATTGATAAAGATATTCCAATATTGAAATGCAAATGTTTAATTTCCTCAAACATTATTGAATATATTGAGGATTTTTGTAAAAATCTATTCCCTCTGTCAATCGTTTAATTGGACTGCAAATGCAAATTCGATTGCAAGACGTGGGAACAAAGTAGGAATTTAATCCTCCGTTCAATGGTTTTATCCGGTCGTGAAAAATGTGTTGATATTCGGAAATTGTTTTAATATTTCCACGGTTCAAAATTGCAGCCCCTTAATTTTGCATGGAAACGCGTGAAATCCGCAGTCTATTGGCGGAATTGTTTCGCGTGAAAAAAAATTCTTCCGCGTCGCGACAATTTGTCTGGTCGATCACCGGCTGACGTAATTCGACGAAATGGGAGCATAAGCGTTTCATCTCGTCGGGGAACCGAAGGGTTGACGAAAAATTCATTGCTCGGGCGGTTCGCCAGTTTGCGCGAAACGGCTCGCGGAAATTACGGCTCCACGGACCCGTTAAAACCTCGTTTTCGGATACAATGCCTGGTCCACAACCCTCCGCGGTCCCCTTTAGCCCCCGCCCCCCGTCCACTCCGAATTTTTCCTGTCCGAAGAGTATCGAACGCTTTCCTCCCCCTCCTCCTTGCTCTATCATTTCCAAACGGTTCTTTCGGAACGAGAAAACTATTTTGGAAGTTCGATCGAAGAGACGGTACGTTTCGAGGTTTCCTTCGGGTCCCGTGGGTTCCTGGAGAGCCGTCGAGGGTGAAATTTGTTTCACAGGGAGCCCGATCTCAAGGAGAGGGACTCTCGGAAAAGGGAAGACCGAACGGGTCGAGTCCCTTCACGAGATTTTAATGGAATCGTTAATTCAATCGCCTCCGGAGAGCTTTGGTCAATATTTGCCGACGTCGGCCCGGTTACGTCGTCCCCCACACCCCCACGCATGCCGCCACGAACCTCTCTCCCTTTCCCTTTCAACCCTTGATCCGCGTAGTTTCCGCCCTGAAGCGCGAGCAAACTACGGACAGTTCAACCCTTCGGCACTGTTTGCTTATTTTTCAGCCCGATTTCCGACCGCCATCGCTGCTGGGAACTCTCTGCTTAGAGACACATTTCGACGCGTCCTTTTCATGCTAATTTGCCCTTTGTCCTTCCCGGTTCCTGTTCACATTTTAACTGGGGGTGAGCTAAACAGTTTTGAACGCTTAGAAAACAGGGGAAGTTTAACTATTTTTTGTTGGTATATAAAATAATAGTTTGAAAAATGTGCATAAAATATTACTTAAAAAATCAATATATACATCTTGTTACGTAATGTTTATACGGGATTCCTGGAAAATTTGACCTAAATATCTCAACACTACACCTACATAGCCTTAAAAGTGACTAATACACGTTGCTTCATAAAAATGACAAGATTGAATTTATTCGAATCTTATTTACTGATTATTTATCTGAAAAGCATCTTTACAACTTCAGTAATTGTAAAATAAAAAATCTAGAACGGCGGTGGTAGGGTTAGTGTTAAATTAGAAGGTAGTGGCACACACTTTTTCCCAATCTGGAAATTAGGAATTAAGGGCTGTAGGTACTTCGACTTTCGATTAGTTAAAATGAAGTGAAGTTCGACAATCTTTCTACAATAATATATAAAATGTTGTGTCTCTAAAAATTGAATAAATATAAGCTGTGATAACTCAATATATTCAATATATAATATATGAATCAATATATTCTGAAAAATTGAGCTAAGTAAACTAAAGCACTTAAACTGCAAGGACCTGGCATCCCTTTTTTCCAAAGTATAACCTTTGCCTCAGGGGTGAAACCAACCCCCAGGGAGCGAAAGACTCGTTTAAAATGTCTTTCTTTCGTCAGTAGTCTAGCTCGATTCCACATAATTTTTCTAATGTATAAAATGTTGCGTCTTTAAAAATTAAATAAATATAAGCTGTGATATCTAGCCAATATATTCTTAAAAATTCAGCTAAGTGAACCAAAGAACTTAAACTGCAAGAACCTGGAATCCCTTTTTCTCCAAAGTATAACCTTTGCCTCAGGGGTGAAACCAACCCCCAGCTAGCGAAAGACTCGTTTAAAATGCCTGTC
>CM052141.1:4076348-4163796 GCA_028454255.1 Halictus ligatus | reverse complement strand
TAATAAACATAGATCGCGCGCAGTAACCGTCTCGAGGTATTGTTCGAACTCAGTACGACGACAGACATCGTTGCGGAAGGTTCAAAGAGTGCCCTAAGTGTTCGCATCGCGAAGTGAAAGTACGTGAACGGGTCGCGCGCGATTTGTTAATGGAAAAATATGGGGAAAAATTGGCCATAGTGTTGCCAATTGATATCGGTTCCAGCGCATCTACATTAAACGCGTCGCCAGCAAGCGAGGTCGATGTGCGTGCTGATAGTGACGGTAGCGGGACAAGCCGGCAGAACGTGTCATCGGGCCAAACGAGCCTAACGAATGCATCGCGCGCGGCCCGGTCGTCCCGTTGATTGTTTTACCCTCGAGTGCGCCGTACCTAATCGATCAATGGACTGGCTGTGCGTGGATAACGGGCCCCCGAATCACGTAATTCCGTCGAGAACGCCCTTTGCCAGATTACTTTCGAGGGCCTCCGGAAGAAGCTTAGGCCAGCGGACCCGTGACCTCGATGACGATCGACTGCCAACGTCAACCGACAAATCATGCTGTGTGTAAGAGCTCTGTGCTGGGTAAAACCCCTTTTGTGGTAGACAAATCATGGTGGATGTTCGAGGAAAATCGTGAGTGTTGTTCTTGAACGATTTATTTAGACGTCAGTGGAAAAATTATATTAAATTGATAGCTTGTTTCTGATAGAGCAGGCCAATTTCTCTTGAAATTATTACTATGGTTAGACTGCGGGTCTTTATGCATTTATCGACTCTGACAGTTTTCGAAAAATGGTGGAATGTAAAATTGTTCTGAATTTGGTAGAATTTTTATTTATTTCGGATCTACAGAAGCGATTGCCATTGAAATTGAAATTTCCTTTGATTCTACTTTCTTAAAATTCGTCTACAAAAATTGTAAACTGCATAAACATTCGCAGTCTAGTTATTAGTCGAAAAGATGTATGAAGAAAATCGTGAATATGGTTCTTAAACGATTTTTATTCAGACAGATACATTAAAAACGAAAAATAATATTGAATATACCGGGTGTTTCTGTCATAATGGGGCCGCTTAAATGTCTCTTTTGAAAATGAAACATTTGCATGCAAAACGACGTTGGAAGAAAAATATCCTTGTCGGATAGCCTTTAGCTTTTTGGTTTCGTTGGATGCAGTTGGTTTTCGGGGCAAAGAGTTTTCTAGGAGACCGTTTTTACCCGAGTTTCCGGCGATCCTCTTCCGCTAAGAATCTTCCGAGGTTCCTTGTTTTTCTTTGGCCGTTTCATTCGCGTTCACTCGGTCCACCTTATTTCCCGGTATCGAGATTCGCTGTCGAAACGACGTGGCTCGAAGCCCGATGAGAGCCCGCTCCACAGACGTCTGCCGAGAGAGGGAAACTGCAATTCGAAAAGAGCATCCTTCACCTGGCGACCGTTTGCGATCAGTTTCCCGTTTAACAGCGCTATCTTATTTTCCCTACTTCGATGGGATCCCTCGGACTTTGATTTTAAAGAGTTTCCCGGTTTACCCGAGGGACTTCCCTCCACGCTTCCCTGTGCCGAATTACCTGCGACGGAGACACGCCTGGTTGCACCAGAAAATTCACTATCAACAAACTAAGAGAACAGGTACAAAATTATCTCGTAACTGAAACAACGCTTACCGGAGAATCGACGATTATTTTTTTATCTCAAATGTGCCCTAGTTCATTCGTTTTAAATTTATTTTGAGTTAATGTCAAATAAATGATTATCCCGAATTATTTTCAATTATTCTGAATTTATTTCGTGACAAAAATATTATTTGAAAAGGGCACATGAGATAGCTAGATAAAATTAAATTTGTAGAGATGTAAAACAATTTCTAAAGGATTCAATTCTAATTTACAAAATTTCAAAAAATCGAATTGTTCCCGAAAAAGTCAGATTTGCAGAGATATAACAATAATTTCTGAATGAATCAATTTTTATTTATAAAATTTCAAATAGTCGAATTGTTAGCTTAGAAAATCGGATCATTTGCCTTTTAGACTTTAGGGCAAGAGACTTTAGGGCAAGAGACTTTAGGACAAGAGACTTTAGGACAAGAGACTCTATGGCAAGAGAGGATATTTTTTAAAATTTTGTGGAGAATTTGAAATTTGAAGAAACCAAATTATTCGGTCAAAGTCAAATTATTCGGCTGTCACGGTCCAGTAAACGAGGAGAAGGACAGATTTTTGAACACTTTTGTTCATTTGATCCAATAATTCCTGGATCCCGATGAACCGCGTCCAAGAAAGGAGGGATCGCAGTCTCCTGGCAAGAAAGGAGATGGTTATTAGACCAGGCCCGATCCAGCTAACGTGGAGCTTGCGATATCGTGCGAATTCAATGACCTCGCGAACCATCCCCTCGATTTCTACGTTGGCCGCAGAAAATCCATAAGTATTAAGTAGCCGCCCCGACCGGACCTGGGACCGAGAGACCGGCCGCCACGGTCCACGGGGTTCCGCCCAAGAAATTCAATTAAGACCGGGAAGATTAGACGGGAACTTTTCCGCAGATTTTCCAGCCGGGGGAGCGATTTTCCGACGGCCGATCTGCCGTTCGACGATCGCGCGACCGATTTCGCGAAACTACTTTCGAAACGATCCCGTCGACGACAATTAACGGACCAACTCTTCCCGATGGGTCCGAACTTTTTACCGGGGTTGCTCGCGAATCTCCCTTCGCAGCCTAGGGCGACTGTAACTCCGCTTTCGCGAACCTTTTAGGGACGTTTTGCTCGGGACGGAATTTTTTTTTGATTTTTTCTTTTCCGAGTCTTTGAGGGAGATTTTATTCTCGGTCGATCCAGTGCAGGGTTTCACGCATTTGTAATAGGAGTAGCAAAATATTTCATTTTTGTTATATAGAATTATTTGATTTGGTAAAATAAATTGTTTTTAATTTATAACAAATTTATTTAAATTATAGACATTGACAATTGAATGAAGATTGGTAATGTTCGTATTAGAATGTGATTTATCTCATTCCTGGATAACATTAGTGTTAAAAAATAACACCCGGATACGTTTCATCATCTACAGTAGTAGTATACTAATTTTTTTCGAAATTTAATAGTACAGGGAAATTGCAAAAATCAATTGTACATGCGAGACAATTTGTGGATAGAATAAGGACAAGGAAATTTCTAAATTCAGTAGTACAAGACACTTTCTAAATTCAGTAGTACAAGTCAATTTCTAGATTCAATAGTACAAGACACTTTCTAAATTCAGTAGTACAAGACACTTTCTAAATTCAGTAGTACAAGTAAATTTCTAAATTCAGTAGTACAGGTCAATTTCTAAATTCAATGATACAGGTGTCAATCAATTAACATTAAGTTCACGGTTTCAAAATGACTGGTTTTAACATTTCTAATTTAAAATTATTAAGATTCCAAGGATGCATACACGAGAATTTATCTAGCAAAATTAATTTCTCTAGGTACATATTATTTTTAAAATATTGCTAAAAATGTGGGTAGCTCGTTCCAGTTATTTTCATAAACTAATGCAAACCAGTTACACTGTTAGTTCTCCGTCTACCTAGTGTCAAACATGAAAGTACCCAAACGAAGTAAAAAACAAAAAAATAAAAGCATTAATAATTTTTATAGACGAATTATAAAAAAGTAGAATCAAACAAAATCTTATCTCCAGTGTTAGCGGCTTGTGTAAATAGGAAATAAACAAAGATCCTACTAAATTCCGTGCAATTTAATATTCTACAATTTTTTAAAAATTCTCGGAATCCATAAACGCATGGAGACCAGCATCCTAGTCGCAATTAATATTTGTTGCAGTTTCCGCGTGGGCCCGGGGGGTGATTCTTATATTTCAAATCATTCAATCTCGCAGTAGAGTTACGATAGACCAAGTGTCGGTGCATTGCCGTGAACTGCAACCATAATCCCCGGGGGTGGAAGTGGCCGAGTTGGTCGTCGATTCGGCCGATTCTCTGTTCTCACGAGCGAACTGTTCGCTCAAAGCCGGTCCAGGATGCGCTTTTTAGGCATTAGTTCCGGTTCGTTAGATCGACGAGTTATTACGGCGTGTTCGCCGGCTGTGTATCGTAACTTTTCTGCTGGCTAATGGCGCGTGAGAACGTACCGTCGCGCGGGGCTCGCCCGCCGATATTAAACGTCGCCGGCCACGGTAATTAGGCATTTTCCGGGCCCGTGGGCACACGTGCACCTGCGATAGGTGTCTCGTGGGGCACGGTTACTTTTGTTCGCGTGGCGTCGCTCTTCTGTGTGTCACTCTTCTGTGTGTCACTCTTCTGTGTGTCACTCTTCTGTGTGTCACTTCCGGCCGCTCTTTGCGGCGCGCAAGTCTTGCCCAGTTTTCCCGGCCGGTGCACAGTGTCCGCCATTGCAGAAAGTTGAGCGAACCTGCGGTATTTTCGGTGGGGATCTGTGGGGTATTTGCTCTTAACAAACCGAGATAATAAATGGGGGTTTAACATAGACGGGGCGAACAAATATACTACGGATTTTGTGCATTCAGGACGAAAATGGATGGGTGCAATTTAAGACGCTAGATTAAAAAAATTTAAGGACACCTATGTATCAGTTGCAGGTGAGATTGAAGTTATTAGAGGGTGAAAGAAATTCTTATTTGGCTCCTGTTTGTTTATTTTCATTTTGCGCAAAGATCCGCAAGCTGGTAATAAAAATGTGTTCTCCATTAGTTGGTAGAGATGGAAACCACATAGGAAATATTTTTCTCTCTGTAATAAGTAGACTGCGAATATTATGCATTTAGGACGAAAATGGGTAGGTGTAATTTAAGACGGTAGATTACAAAAATTTAAGGACACTTGTGTATCGGTTGCAGGCGAGATTGACATTATTGAAGGATGAAAGAAATTTTTATTTGGCTCCTGTTTGTCACAGTTGATAGAAATAATTTTTATTTTGCGTAAAGATTCGCAAGCTGGTAATAAAAATGTGTTCTCCATTAGTTGCTAGAGATGGAAACCAAATAGAAAATATTTTTCTCTCTGCAATAGACTACGGATTTTATGCATTCATGACAAAAATGAGTACGTGTATTTTAGAACAGTAACAACATATTAGAAGAATTCAAAGATAATGTTACACAATTTTCAATCTATTAAACATAATCAATTTTTACTTCACCCCAGTTTGTTGCAAATCAGATAGATTTTATTTTGCATAAAGATCCGCATTCTAATAATAATATTTATAGATTCAAAACCCTTTCTTCATCTCTCTCGGTCTTCTCACTGTCTTGAGTCTCATCTTCTGAATTGTCTCACAAATTCGGAGAATCTAGAACAGGTTGTTTCTCACTATCAACAGAAATAAAATTAAAAAAGAAGGAGGAGAGGTGGAAGATGCAGTTTATCATGACATTTAGGTGTTTGAGAGGTCAGATGGGACTGCGATGGATCTATCTAACATTTTTCCCCGATCCGATCGCAAGACCCAATCACATCGGGTTTCTTTTCGTTCGGGGCTCGTTCCAATAATTCTCGTTTCATCGGGTTTGTATGCATATTCAACGTATGCAGCGAAACGTGTTCGCGGGCGAAGCGGCGCATTTTAAATCGGCCGTGCGGTCGCGTCGTGTTCAACTCGGACGGGGACGAGGTACTCTTCGGGAATTATGAAGCCGATATCCGGAGCACTGAATTACAATTTGAATTGCAAAAAGCCCGATACCCGTGGCAAGATCCCGCCCAGCGAGACAAGGTATACGAAAGAGCAGCAGCAGGGGAGAGGGGAGGGGCGGGGGAGGGGGAGAGAGAGAGAATGTTCCCGCGCATAAATTTGCAAATTGTTCGAGCGCCGTCGGGCAAGACGGGGATCGAGTTCGCTCGTTCTGTCCTGCAGAAGCGCGAGGAGTAATCTAGGCGACCGATGCGACGCGCGTACCGCGTTTCGCGTTTCTGCAGTTTCGCATTACCGCGGCGTGCCAACTGGATTAACGTATCATTGTCCCGAGGCGCGGGGGATCCCTCTACGAGCTGTTCCGAACTGCTCTCGGAGTGTGCGCGAAACTCGGACAGAGACACGGTCCTCGTCGCGGTCCACGACGCGTACATCCTCGGTCATAAGTGCTGAAACACCTACCGTGCAAACCGCCATGCAAATTGTACAAATTAACCGTTCGTAATTCTGAGCAATTTTTCAAGTCGGACACTTAGCACAGTGTGAATTCTCGATGTATGTCAAGAGAACGGGTCTTGACAGAGTCTTGTAACGTTCAGGGCACGTAATTCTAGCTGTGTTATGTTTACACTCCTCGGCATTTACCCCGCGGTAGTTATCATCCAGGGTTTGACGACATATATAGAGAATGACTATATTTGCATTTTTAATTTTGAAATTTATAATGTTTCCGGGCTAGCATTTAAGACAACGTTTTATGACTCTTATGTGAGAGGTCCAAACTAACCTTGTATAATTCTCTGTAATTTTTTAAGTCGGACAATTACTATTTGCAATTTTTAATTTCGAGATGTATATTGTTTTTGGGCTATCATTTGTAATAGTATTATTTTATGAGTCATTGGTCTTATGCAAGAGTTCCAAATTAACCCTGTATAATTGTGTGCAATTTTTCAAGTCGGACACTTAGCACAGTGTGAATTCTCGATGTATGTCAAGAGAACGAGTCTTGCCAGAGTCTTGTATCGTTCAGGGGACGTAATTCTAGCTGTGTTATGTTTACACTCCTCGGTGTTTACCTCGCAGTAGTTATCATTCAGGGTTTGGCGACATATATAGAGAAATCACTGTATTTGCATTTTTAATTTTGAAATTTATAATGTTTCCGGGCTAGCATTTAGGACAACGTTTTATGACTCTTATGTGAGAGGTCCAAAGTAACCTTGTATAATTCTCTGTAATTTTTTAAGTCGGACAATTACTATTTGCAATTTTTAATTTCGAGATGTATATTGTTTTTGGGCTATCATTTGCAATAGTATTATTTTATGAGTCACTGGTCTTATGCAAGAGTTCCAAATTAACCCTGTATAATTGTGTGCAATTTTTTAAGTCGGACACTTAACACAGTGCGAATTCTCGATATATGTCAAGAGAACGGGTCTTGCCAGAGTCTTGTAACGTTCAGGGCACGTAATCTTAGCTGTGTTATGTTTACACTCCTCGGTGTTTACCTCGCAATAGTTATCATTCAGGGTTTGGCGACATATATAGAGAAATCACTGTATTTGCATTTTTAATTTTGAAATTTATAATGTTTCCGGGCTAGCATTTAAGACAACGTTTTATGACTCTTATGTAAGAGGTCCAAACTAACCTTGTATAATTCTCTGTAATTTTTTAAGTCGGACAATTACTATTTGCAATTTTTAATTTCGAGATGTATATTGTTTTTGGGCTATCATTTGTAATAGTATTATTTTATGAGTCATTGGTCTTATGCAAGAGTTCCAAATTAACCCTGTATAATTGTGTGCAATTTTTTAAGTCGGACACTTAACACAGTGCGAATTCTCGATATATGTCAAGAGGACGGGTCTTGACAGAGTCTTGTATCGTCCAGGGCACGTATTCCTAGCTGTGTTATGTTTACACTCCTCGGCATCTACCCGGCGGTAGTTATCATCCAGGGTTTGGCGACATATATATAGAAAAATCACTCTATTTGGATTTTTAATTTTGAAATTTATAATGTATCCGGGCTAGCATTTAGTACAACGTTTTATGAGTCTTATGCGAGAGATCCAATCTAACTCTGTACAATTGTGTGCAATTTTATAAGTCGGGCACTTAACGCAGTGTATTCTCGATATATGTCAACAAAATGGGTCTTGACAGAGCCTTGTATCGTCCAGGAGACGTAGTCCTAGCTGTGTTATGTTTACACTCTTCGGCGTCTATCCCGCGGTAGTTGCTATCCAGGGTTTGGCGACATATATAGAGAAATCACTGTATTTGCATTTTTAATTTTGAAATTTGTAATGTTTCCGGGCTAGAACTTAGGACAACGTTTTATGACTCTTATGTGAGAGGTCCAAACTAACCCTGTCTAATTCTGTGTAATTTTTTAAGTCAGACACTTACTATTTGCAATTTTCAATTTCAAGGTCTATATTGTTTTTGGGCTGGCATTTATAATAGTATTATTTTATGAGTCATTGATCTTATGCAAGAGTTCCAAATTAACCCTGTATAATTGTATGCAATTTTTTAAGTCGGACACTTACTATTTGCAATTTTTAATTTTAAGATGTATATTGTTTTTGGGCTGGCATTTATAATAGTATTATTTTATCAGTCATTGATCTTCTGCAAAAGTTCCACATTAACCCTGCATAATTCTGTCCAAATCTTTTAACCCGGACACTTGCTATTTGCAAGAATGTCAAGACTCAAAACAGTGTCTCCCTTGTCCCAATTTTTCTTGCAAATCTTTCCTATCAGAGAACAATACTTCTGACGGATATACTACTACACTGATATTGTACGGGCAATCGGGAATACCTGCAAATACAGAGTCACTGGTCGCGGTCCGTGGACAGACTATAGGGCCACAGTGCTCGGTACGCTCCGCCCATCGTCCCCCTACTCCGCTGAAAACCCTAAGGGTCGCTGTCTGGAATCCTGAGCTGGTAGCTCGGCCAAAGTTCTCGATGGAATTTCGACGTTTCGCTAATAGGACACTCCCGGCGGGCTGCGCGAGCCGGCCAAAGCTTGTCAAAGCGATCCAACTCGTAATAAAGTTCCCGGCTCGAGAAGAATCCCCCAGCTTTTCTCTACCCCTTCCGGGAACGACTGGACGGGGTCTCCTCTTCGTTGCGAAACTTCGGAAGCCGAACACGACGAGGAACCTTCGCGATTTCGACGAACCTCCCAAAAAATCGATTTCGGAAGCGACGCGGAGACGAATCTAGGACTTCAATCTGGGAAAAGAACCTGAGACCGAGTAGTATGAATTCTTCGCGAAGTCGGAGGATAATTAACGACTAGGGTGGGACCAATGTGAAGTTGTCTGGGCTCAGGAACCTATGACCTCTTATATCACTTCCTATATGACCTCTTATATGACCTCTTATATGACGTCTTATTAATGACCTCTTATTAATGACCTCTTATTAATGACCTCTTATTAATGACCTCTTATTCAGAAGAGTTCATGGATACATTTGGAAGCTGAAAACAGTTTGTGATAATAGTGTAAAATAAATATAAAATTGTTTAGGCTCAGAAATTCAGGACAAAGAATGCTCATCGGGACAGTTCATTTTGGAGATGAAGAGAAAATTATTGTGGGGTGTAGTAAGATCGATACAAAATTGTCTAGGGCAAGGCAGAAGCAGAGGAAGTTTCCTAAATGATGAAGAGATTTATTGTGGGTGCAGTAGGAGCAATATAAAATTGTGTAGGCCCAGGCAGTGCTGAGGAAGTTTCCTGAACCATGAAGAGAGTTAGTGTCGTTGGAGTAGGAGCAATATAAAATTGTGTAGGCCCAGGCAGTGCTGAGAAAGTTTCCTGAACCATGAAGAGAGTTATTGTGGTTGCAGTAGGAGCAATATAAAATTGTGTAGGCCCAGGCAGTGCTGAGGAAGTTTCCTGAACCATGAAGAGAGTTATTGTGGTTGCAGTAGGAGTAATATAAAATTGTGTAGGCCCAGGCAGTGCAGAGGACATTTCCTGAACCATGAAGAGCGTTATTGTGGTTGCTGTAGAAGCAATATGAAATTGTGTAGGCCCAGGCAATGCAAAGGAGGTTTCCTGAACCATGAAGAGAATTATTGTGGGTGCAGTAGGACCAATATAAAATTGCCTCTAGGTCGAGGCAGAAGCAGAGGAAGTTCCCTGAACGATGAAGAGAATTATTGTGGGTGCAGTAGGAGCAATATAAAATTGTGTAGGCCCAGGCAGCGTAGAGGAAGTTTCCTGAACCATGAAGAGAGTTATTGTGGTTGCAGTAGGATCAATATAAAATTGTGTAGACCCAGGCAGAAACAGAGGAAGTTTCCTGAATGATTGTGAGAATTATAAAGAGCGCAGTTAGATCAGTATAAAATTGTGTAGGCACAGGCAGTGCAGAGGAGGTTTCCTGAACCATGAAGAGAATTATTGTGGGTGCAGTAGGACCAATATAAAATTGCCTCTAGGTCGAGGCAGAAGCAGAGGAAGTTCCCTGAACGATGAAGAGAATTATTGTGGGTGCAGTAGGAGCAATATAAAATTGTGCAGGCCCAGGCAGTGCAGAGGACATTTCCTGAACCATGAAGAGCGTTATTGTGGTTGCTGTAGAAGCAATATGAAATTGTGTAGACCCAGGCAGAAACAGAGGAAGTTTCCTGAATGATTGTGAGAATTATAAAGAGCGCAGTTAGATCAGTATAAAATTGTGTAGGCCCAGGCAGTGCAGAGGAAGTTTCCTGAACCATGAAGAGAGTTATTGTGGTTGCAGTAGGATCAATATAAAATTGTGTAGACCCAAGCAGAAGCAGAGGAAGTTTCCCGAACGACGGAGACAATCATGGGGGGCGTAGTGTAGATCAATATAAAATTGTCTAGGCTCGGCATCCGATGACAAAGTCCCCGAGGAAGTCGGTAGCAAAGGGTGACCGGAAGATTGAAGGGGAACGCAACCGGAAAACTCTGCGGAGCTCTTGTTAGCAGCCACTCGAGGCTGGTCTGGGTAACCGCGCGACACCCGCTTTCTTCCTTTTATCTTCCTAAGAGCCGTGCGCCGGGTCTCCTTTGATCCCGGCCTTCTCCGACGGGGGGAAGTACATTGAATTAGCGGACGGGCGGAACTTAACATTGAACTCTCTCGGAAGCATTATGAACATGCCTGCTGCAACTTTTTCGATCAAAGTCTCTCTTCCTCGGCGCCGCGTCACAAAGACAAGCTTCCGCGTAGTTCACCTTCTTCTATAAAGGAGAGACAACTCTCTCTCTTCTCTCTTTCTCTCTCTCTTGTCCTTTCTATTGATCCAGGGATCCTCGGGTAGTGCGTAAACACGCCGGAGCTGGATCCGGATAGAAAACGGTCTCCGAAAACTTCGGGATTGCAATCGGGAGGTTCGACGAGCTCGAACTTCCTGGAAACAGTTCTACCCCCCTTTTTTTCTGTCCTCTTTCCAGCCTCGTTAGGGTGTCGGGACTCGGTCGAAACGAAGGGGACCGTGTTTGCTCGTCTAGCGGCCAACTTTCCGAACGCGCGTTATTAGGACCGCGACTTATGAATAATTGAAAATTCACGGCCCTATTAGCTCCCGCGGGAATTATTCCGTCGCTGTTGCATAATTGATGAACGCCGGAGCACGTGGCCCGGGATTTACCGTGCGACGCGTTTGCGGGAAGAAGTACGGTCCATCTACAACGCGAATCCGAGACATTCCTAATAGCTGGTTATTTAAGCGTAATAAAAAATTTGTGCATCAGTTGCGAAATACAATTACAGTCGGGTAGGATGGTAGAACGTCCTTGGCCCACGTTAAAAGGCTCTACTATTCGATAGGGCATCGAGAAAAACGATGCTGTGCAAAATTTTACCCTTATATCTCGACCGGAAGGGTAGTTACTGGGTAAAATGGAATACAGTAGTTTTTCGCCTATTTTCTCTGTTCATCGTCATGTGCGAAAATTCTGTAAAAAATCTGAGAGACGGTCAAATGCCTGGATCTCTGTACTGTAATTAATTCAGATTTTTAAGTATAACATCCTGGCTGTGAAAATTCGAAAACGTCGGAAATGAATTTTCGGGAAAATGCAGACTTACATTTGAGTGAAAGTTAATATTTTATTATTATAATCTCTTTGGGAATAATTTCTAAAATATCTAGACGGTCATATTAGAAACAAGATTGTTTTTGGTCACTGTTAAAAAGCGGAAAGAGCGATGCAAAAAGAGGCGGAGTATTTCGAATTGCGACGCACCGGGGATCGGCAGCAAACGCCGCAGGAACGGCGTCGTATCGCGAGGCAAAAGCCGCCGAAGATGATCCACAAGGGTCTGGCCAATCGCATCGATTCGCAGCAGTATTTTTGCCGGGTCGCCGCGGGGCCAATCGCAGCTTAGTATAATCCGGAGCTCTCGGTTCTTGTTATATAGAGACCTGGTTGTAGTCGATACACCGTCTCGCAGCCCCGTTACCGGAGGGTGGCTGGCCGTGAGCGAGGGTGCACGAGAAACCAAAGAGAGAAAGAGAGAGAGAGAGGGAGGGAGAGAGAGAGAAAGAGGAAGATTAAGAGAGAGAGCGGGAGAGAGAGAGAGAGGTTAGACCGGGGATAACTGTTGCTTTAGCATTTTCGCCACCGTAGGATATCTCGTAAATTCGCCGCGGCTGCACGCTCCTCCGCGATAACATCGGGAACCCATTCCATTATCCAACAGGAAACGGTCTCCTTCCTCTTTCTCTCGCAGTCGCGCTCCTTTCGAGGCACGGGATTACATTGTGCGGCCAACGGAGATGGAGAGGGACACGCGTTCTCTTTTTTCAACGTCGTCCCTCCGGTCGATTTATAATATCGCTAACTGCGGACAATCTGCTCGAATACTCGCGATCCTGCTCGCACCACCTCTCCGCAGATCTATCCTGTCGATCTTTCCGTTACTCGCCCGGAGACTCCGCGATCTCCTAGCGTTACCGCTTCTCGTTCGACTGCCCCCTTACCTGCAATATTCTCTCGATTTTCACCAGATTTTTCAGTCGGTTCATTCCGATTTTGTCCGATATGCAATCGCGAGGTTAGGTTCGCTCTTAGTTCGACCGGCTTGCCACTCTTCACGTGGGCAAGGTTTGCCATGGATTTGGCATCGATTTGACATGTATTTGACAAGGATTTTACATGGACTTGACATGGACTTGACATGGACTTGACATGGACTTGACATGGATTCGACATGGATTCGACATGGATTCGACATGGATTTGACATGAATTTGGCACGGATTTGACATGTATTTGACATGGAGTTTACATGGATTTGACATAGCTTTGACATACATTTGACATACATTTGACATGGATTTGACATAGATTTGACATGGATTTGACATGAATTTGACATGAATTTGGCACGAATTTAACATGGATTTTACATGTATTTCACATGTATTTCACATGGTTTTGACGTGTATTTGACATGTATTTGACATGGATTTGACATGTATTTTACATATGTAGATTTTACATAGATTTTACTTAGATTTTACATGGATTTGACATCGATCTGCTATGGATTTGTCATCGATTTGGCATGGATCTGTCATCGATTCGGCATGGATCTGCAGACATTGCACTGAAAAATACCTAAAAATATCTACAAACGGTATAGCTAATTGCCAACACTATAAACTGTGCCGCCACCGCGTGAAAATCAATTTCTCCGACATCGTTTTTATATGCACTGTACACAAATGAATTTCCGAACATCAAATTCGTCTGTCGACGGAGAATCGATTGGAAAAGAGAATTGCCGAATTTCCTCGATCCGTCGTGTAGCTATCAGAGGTATTGGCGTTTATGCTATCGCCATTATGGTACGTGCCAGCACATAGTTTTAAGCCGCGATGCTCCGGGGGGAACGAACGAGCGCAGAATGCATTTGGTAAACGCGGAATCCGGCGGACCGCTTTACTCAATTGCTTTGTAACCCTGTTAATTACTGGCAGGGCCATTCTCTACACTTGACGTCGAATGAACGGGGGGGGGGGGGGGGGGGTGCGAGAGAGTTTGTTGCGTTGCCAAATTCGGTAGGGCCGTCGCGATGGCGGACGGGAAGCTTGGCCAAAACGAGGACCAGCCGGTTGCTGGCTTGTGTCGCGTCCTGTGAAAACCGTCTGTCATCGTCCGGTCTAATTGCTGGGCGTGGGTGGTGAAGATATTAACCTATGAGAGAGAGAGAGAGAGAGAGAGAGAGAGAGAGAGAGAGAGAGACTCTTGCTTCTCGAGAATTTTACGAACTGCGACCGCCCGGGAACGTTGGGCGAGTTGATTTCAATTTTTATAGCTCTGTTGTCAATTTTCCAGGTTGTTCACCAGCAATTTTAACGGCTTTCCAGCCAATTTTTTCTGGGTTTCATTCCCGTATAAATTAGACCGGAATTCGTCCATTTCTTTGATATTAAATGGCAGGAATTTTTAAATGAAATGTCTTACAAATAGAACTTTTTAACCGTGCGACAGTTAAACGTTTGATAACGCTTTGAAACGTATTTTTACCGTAAGACATTTTATTTCCACTGTGAAACGAATTCCTTTTTCCTTCCTTTCATTTCTATTAAATGATCCACATAAACGAGTGTTTGTGTAAAAATTCGCAACGTAGAAGCATTACAATAAAAATTCATAAAAACGAGTAAATATGAGGAACAATATTAAAGAACGTTCAATAAAAATAATATTGACCGTTCCTCGAAATTTCCTAGATAATTCACTGAATATTCCCTTGAGTATCCTTAACAAATTCATAAGAACTATAATCGTTTAGATTTATATGGATAATAGGTTCGCAATCTTTCTCCGATTTCATCAAACCGGTGGTGAAATCTGTAAAATAATTTTCCGCAGGAATTTCGAAAAATTGTGAAGCTAGCAATAAAAGAAAAACTCAACACTATTAAATCACAAGCGAGATAGGAACACGTGCGAGAAATCGTATCGCAAGATCGACCGTTGAAACACGTGCGAGAGATCGTTGGCCAAGATCAACAGCGTCTCGAAGTCGCCTAAACCGGACGGTCATCAAGGGAAACAGGTTCCCGGACGGTCGCCGAGGAACCATAATCGCGAAACGATACGGACAGAGAGAGAAAGAGAGAGAGAGAGAGAGAGACAGGTTCTGCGAGTGTGTCGGCGCAGTTGAACCGGCTCCTGGTGTCCGCAGTTCGCGCGAAACATCCGGTCCCATTGACGATAAACAATCAACAGCGACTATAACAGTTCCGCCGGCTCCTTTGCGCTCTCGGAGCACAGCGGCGTTGCAAATTAAATGGCGCCGCGTAAACGATTTCGGGCTGGCCGTGTCTTGTCCCCCTATCTGTTTCTCGCAGTCTCTATCCGTTTCTCGGTCGCTTTGTCGCTCGGTCGCTTTCGACAGCATCGAGAGCAAATTAAACGGCCGAAGATCCGATCCGCTTTTCCTCGAGACGCTCCCGAGTAATTTTCCGAGGGAACACGCCGACGAATGCGGATCAATGGCGAGAGAACCAGACGGCAAGGGAACCGATGGATCGTGAAAGGGAGGAACCACCCCGTTCGCTTCTCTTCCCTCTGAGGGATTTCTGGCCCGCGGAATTTCTGATATCGCGTGATTTAATGAACCGAGGCGTCCGGACCGATCCGGCTGCTCGGACGACTCGCCACGGATCCCTTTGTGACCGAAGCGATTCCAGAATTTCTCTTGCAAATCGCTGCTATTTGCCTTCCTTGTGTTGGCCACGCCGGGGAAAAGAAGGTAGTTCTACCGCGGTAGAATTCTCTTTTTCTTTTAACCAGTTAACTGTGATTGACGAGTATACTCGTCGATCCGAAACTCTATTGCGGTGCAGTCAACGTTAATGAATTGTTAAATTCTTATCGAATAAAAAAGTAATTTTTTCTCATTCAGCTTTACAAGGGCTTTAGATTTTATAATAGCCGCATTTGGTCTGCGTTCGACGTGTATATTCGTCACTGCTTGATTTTAATTCCGCGCCGTGAGGAATTTTTCAAATTCAATTCCACAGTTAACTGGTCAAAAACAACTGTTTCCCACGTCGTAATAAACTTTAAAAAATCCCAGTCGTGTGGTCATTTCTAAAATTGGGGAATTATAAATAATACTGTACGTGTATTATAACGTACGTACTTGTATATTAAATAAGACTGGAATTTTTCGTAGACGAGAAATTTAACCAGTCAACTGTGAGACGATTATACTTGGCAAACCGAAACTCTATTGCGGTACAGTTGACGTTAATGAATCATTAAATTCTTATCGAGTAAAAAAGTAATTCTTTCCCGTTTACCTTTACAAGGGCTTTGAATTTTATAATAACCGCGTTTGGCCGGCGTTCGACGTGTATATTCGTCATTGCTTGATTTTAATTCCGCGCCGTGAGGAATTTTTCAAATTCAATACCACAGTTAACTGGTTAATATACATAGCGAATTGAGAAATTCTTTCTACTGGATGCACTTTTCATTCCTG
Organism: Halictus ligatus; assembly: GCA_028454255.1. Lineage (NCBI taxonomy): Eukaryota > Metazoa > Arthropoda > Insecta > Hymenoptera > Halictidae > Halictus > Halictus ligatus. The sequence continues at coordinate 4,147,631 of CM052141.1, read as the reverse complement.
AAGATGTTTCTTCTAGAATATTCTCAGCTGCATATGTGTCGATTCATACGCGCCGGAAACTTGGTAGCCATTTTAGTTTTTCCTGATTTGTGTCTAGAGTCCTCAAGCTATACCCGTCCGTCTTCGGCATGTATGAATCGACCCTAAATTGGACAATTATTGTGAGAAAGAGGAGTTGAATGAACGCGTATAGCAGCATAATTCGCCGTTTAACACTTCCATGGCGGTGCGCGGGTCTACTTCGACCCGGATAGTCAAAATAGCTTATCCATTTTTGGCGATTAAACTAAATAAGCAGAATCTAAGTAAGTAATAGGAGGACTAATATGTCTACAAGAAGTGTTATAATTGTACAGTGATTTCTCCCTATATGTCGGCAAGAGCTGGATGCTAAATGTCGCGGAATTATCCCCACTACCTTGCTACTACTATACCCCAGTTAGGGGCCACGAAGCTCGACCATCGGACGCCGAGGAAACATAACACGGCACGGATATGTCTCCTGCACCATACATGTCGCTGGCAAGACCCCTGTTGTTGACATATATCGAGAACTCGCTGTACTTATAAAACAGGTCTCTGTTGTACCAAAGATAAATGATCCACGTGTGATATAACATTACGTATACGTTAATCGGCACGCAAAATAACCAATTAAATTCCACGGGAACCTAAATATCTTCTTAAAAATACGAGAAGACTACTAAAAATTGTTGATCCCATTTGTTTTCCAGAGACCGCAAATTTCCGCTCATCCATTGTCCTCGGAAACCCCCAAAATCCGCAGTCTGTCGACAATAGCCAGCCTCCAGACGAAAGGCACCCCTTCCCGAGTCAGCCCCATCCCTCAGACCTTCCGGAAGGGTGTGCCCTAAGAAAGGGCTCGGTCTCCGAAGGCGTCGAAACCTAATCGACAGGGTGCAAGATTGAACTTTGGTTCCCTTAACAAGGAGCCACAAGCAAATTCGAATAACGCATTGTGAGGGCACCGAAGGGTGCCGAACGGTGCCGAAGGGAATCGAAGGACGCGAAACGGCACCGAAGGGTGCCGTACGGGGCGTGCCGGTAAACAGGTATTCGCGAGAGGGTGGAGCCATAGTTGCTCCGAGTAGCGCGGCTTAGCTCCAGGAGCTGAGTAATGGCGGCCGAGTTAGATTGGATGGAATATAGACGGAACGAGGCTCCATCTCCTTAGTGGATCATTTGTCCAAACTCGAAACTCCGAAATTCCGGCGGCGAACACGGAGTGCTCCACAAGATTCCCTTCTCCCCCGCCCCCTCTCCCTCCCCATCCCTCTCGCCGTCGCTATTACTCCCGTTACTTAGGCATTCGTCGTTAATTTTAATCGCTCGTTCCCCCCGGCGGAAGTACATCGGCAGACGTTGTTCGACGGCGCCGACGGTAACGGGGACGAAAATTAATTGTCACGCCGTGAACGGCGTGTACCTAGCACGTGCTATTCGGCAATCTACCGATCGGTATCAGGATCGTTGAAACGGGAACCCGGGACCGTTTTGCCCAGCCATCGAGAGCCTGGAGAAGACTATGACGTACTTAACCGGAGGGTTAAGGGTTCGAGTGCAGAGGCACTCGAAGCTATTCTAACTCGAAAATGTAATATATTTTTATTTTAATTGAACAAAAACGATTCTGTACATTTGTTTTCGTGTTGTACATACGAGAAAATGTGGTGCAATTTACTCGTACAGAAGTGTTTGGTAATTTATGAAATACAAACAAATTGGCAGAGAAAAATAATTGTTCCGAACGTCGGATGTCCCTGGAAACACAAAACAAGCGACAGGCAGGTTACTCTACTTCCGACACAAACGTGTGTGTTACAATTTTCCGGGATTTTTGGGTTACCATTTCAGGGGACCATTTTCAACATTCTTAACCCTCTGCACTCGAAGCTATTTTAACTCTAAAACGAAACATTTCTTCCGACCTAGAATATTTCCCTTCTATATTTTTTCATGTTGTACATATGAAAATGGTGCAATTTACTCGTACAATACTTAAGTGTTCAGTAATCTATATTAAATACAAACAAATTTGATAATGTAAAGAATATTTTGAATAATGTCACTGCAATTTTTAGTGGCGCCTTACGGTCGCCATTCGAGTGCTAAGGGTCGATCAGTTCGAAAAGGGGATTCTCCCGTCACAGGGATGGAAAAAGCTGTCTTTCGAACGGGCCTCGCCCTGTCCAGTTTGTTTATTTAATTTTCACGTTGAATTTCTTCCGTCCTGTTGTCGATTTTATGGGGAGCAGAGTTTCGATGCCGTTCCGGCGGAACTTTTCCCGCGAGAAACCACTTCCGGACGTTTTCATTTCCAACTGCCTCCCCTCCCCTCCCCCGCCCCGCCGCCATTGACGGATAACGAAGCGATATCGGTAATAACAGTATCGACGGACAACCGGACAGAGAGCAGTGCCGACGCTAATCAATAAGGGACCGTGCGGGGGCCAACGTTTGCCGCGCCGTCGGTCCGCAAATATTTATCGCTCGGCTACGAAATTGTAATGACCGCGAGACTTCATGATTCATCCAGAAATTAAACGAAACGCGTGACAGCGTTAAAAATACGTGGTAAACATTTTCAAGCCCCCTATGCACCACCACCATCGGCTAATCTGTGCACCCTTTCGTGTTCGATGAATTAAACAGAATCTGGTGAACAACGAAATATCTACACTCGGGGTGAGTTGAAAGTTTATTTCGGGCTGCAAATGTTTGTGATACAACTAACAAATCGACCTCGTTGAAGAAAAATCTCCGAAGAGAAATGAAAGTACAGTCTTTACTGGATACATGTCCCTGGCTGGACCTGCGTTTTGGACATTTATCGTGTAGACGGTGATTTTTGTTAATATTCCCTTTCGGGTAGATTTATTGTTTCTACTGACCCAGGTAAACTGACAAAATTTGATATAAATTATATTCTTGGACGAGGACTTGACATCTCCCGATGAAAAATAGACTGCTCACTATACGCGTGTATAATAAGTGTATAATATCTGCCCACATGTACCGAATAATCTCAGCCAACGATACCAACTTCTCGTATCAACAATATCTCCAAAAATGGCAGCCAGAAATGGACAAACCATCTTTCGACAGCTCCGCAGCAAATATGACGATTGTCTCGGGCAAAATCCTAATCGCAATCACTCATTATACCAGCGAACCACCGGCGGATCGTCTCGACAATCGTCCTGCCATCCGTTAATGGCGTCCTCGAAGCTCCATCTTTCACACGCCAAGCGCAAGCGGGGTTTTATCGCGCGTAAAAAAGAAAGCAAGTGGACGGGAACAATGGTTAGAGGGGGGGATGGGTATAGCCATCGGCCCCGGAGAGCTTTTTCCCGCGACGGATAGCAGATAGAACCATAATGGGCCGAATCGAGTGTTTCGACGGCGTCGTTGACTATGGCCGGGGCCGAGCGAGGGATTTTCACCGTGGAAAAGTCGGTTTTCCATCGAGTGTCTCTCTAGAGTACACAGCGGGATTCGCGAAAAGGAAAGACCGAAAATCTGGTTTCTCCGAGATGGAATACAATAACGGAGACACCGCGGGGAAACCCGACGATCCGTTCATTTTCTCTGCGGTTCCGCGTCCCAGCTCCGCAATTTACGCCGGGAAAGTTTCCGCGCGCGCGCGACGGAGAGAGGTCTCGCTTCCGCCGGGTCTGTCTAATCTAATTGGAACCGTGATCAAAGTTTTATTTATTTCGTTTTGAGTTGAATATTGTTCAAACTGATTCTCTTGGTCGCTGCGCTGCGCTGCGCGTGCAGCTTTGATATTGTTTTTTCCTAGTGCTCCTCTCTCTTTGCAAATTCTCGTGTTTTATTCAGTCAAATTTACTGGTTTCAACGAAACGATGTTTGTCTCTGAATATGGTGGATAGAATTTATAATCTGTCTTGGAGGGATCTTCAATTGCGTCAATCGAGACCTTAAAATAAAAATGTATGGAATATTCGGTTCTCGGTGATTCTGTTATTCCACAAATAGTTACTAGTTGGATTTGTTTCACTGTTTTAGCGTTACGGTTCGCGAGTTGCGTAGCCAGGAAAATTATTAGAACAACAATTCGAGCTCTAGTCAACTGTACTGTGCGCGGCTTCATTTTTGTGTTCCTGTGCGAGCATCTCTCGTGTTCAGAAGACTGTGCCCAGCACTCCTCGCATAGAACGCGAAGAATTATACTCGCCATTACTACGATTTTACTACCAATTTAGTGTTATACTCTTATATTTTACTATGTACATGTACACGTTTAATTATGTAATTTATTTGGTGAAAAATAAAGGATCTTAGTTACAGCAGACAATGTGTTTCTTCTTTTCCCACCCTGAACGCGAATATCATACATTAAAATTAAATTAATGTCGAAAATTTTCGAGATTAGCGCGAAAATTTCTACCGCCTGACTTGCCGTTGACTCACACTACTGAATTTTCGGAGAATTTTATAAAATTCCGAGAATCGAACGGCGACATTTCAGTAGCACAAGTCAACGACAAGCCAGACGGTCGAAAAATTTCAGTAGTGGAGGTCAACGACAGGCCAGGCGAACGAAATTTTTCCGATATTTTTCGGAAAATTTGAACTTTCGTATTAGGAGAACATGATATCGCAGGAGGTATCTGATTTTCAGTAGTACAAGTCAACGTCGAGTCAGACGTCCAAAATTCTCGGAATTTCAGTAGCACAGGTCAACGACAAGTCAGACGCCCGAAAATTTTTCGAAAACCAGTAGTTCAAGTCAACGACAAGCCAGACGGTCGAAAAATTTCAGTAGTTCGGGTCAACGACAAGCCAGGCGATCGAAATTTTTCAGGAATTTTTCGGAAAATTTGAACTTTTGTATTAGGGGAACATGATATCGAAGGAGGTATGCGATTTTCAGTAGTACAAGTCAACGTCAAGTCAGACGGTCAAAATTCTCGGAATTTCAGTAGTACAGGTCAACGACAAGTCAGACGGTCGAAAAATTTCCGAAATCCAGTAGTTCAACTCAACGGCGAGTCAGACGGTCGAAAAATTTCCCGAGATTTCAGTAATATAAGTCAACGACAGGCCAGACGGTCGAAAAATTTTCGAAAAATCGCATTTTCTATTAGGAGAGCCAATGAAATTGGAAGATGTGACATGGAATTTAGTGGTGTAACTCAACGAAAAGTATGACGTTCGGGAAAAATTGCGGGTTCAATAATTGTATACGCAGATATTCTTTTCACTACATTATCTTTATTTATTCATTGTGGTTTCTTACATAAAATCTGTTAGAATACAATACAAATGTTCGATGGTGTCGCACATCGTAGTTCCCAGTAATTGATGGTCATCTCTGTGCAAACACGGACGAGCTATATAGATTGGGCTATTATTTTCGAAAACGTTTATTAGCGCGCTAACTACACACGTCAGAGAACGACGTCGGAGCGTATTTTGATAGCCAGCCCTTTGGGATATCATCGAGGGGCAGTAATACACGACAGTATCGCTCCACAGAGATTTCCTACGCCGTTAACTAACCACCCCCTACTAACCGCCCCCTACGAACAACCGCCCTCGCCCATATTCGAGGTGACGTCGATGACCGGCGTTAACGAGGCCTCCAGCTGGTCTGCTTCGAAGCATTGTACACTTCATTGTGGTGGTCTATATTAGCCCTGCTCTGTGAACACCTGATCACAACGGTAACAGAAGATTGGAAAAGGTCAAGAAAAGAGAATTAATGGAATCAGGAATTTTATAAAACACCAGTCAGCAGCCCCAGAGTCGAACGCGAATTATGCACATTTAATTAGTCCACGGATTTGACGCGTTTATTACAAAAACGAGTGGATATAATTTAAAGCAATGAAAGGAATAAAAGAATGTAAGAATATCTGTTAATTTGACCATTCTATTTGGACCACGTTTCTTCCAAGTGATGCAGACAAGCGATTTCTCCTTCATAAAATTTGACGAAAGAGAGCACTCGATAAAATTAATTGTTCGCAATCCCTATTCGATCAGAGTTTCCAGCAAGCCAGCCCATAAAATATTGATACACCTATCCGACGATCTATAAATAACAAACAAAGTTCGTGCAAACCCGGTCACGAAACGAATCGAACAGAAAAGGGGTTGGAGCCCGGTTCTATCTTCCAAGAATGAAGAAAATCTAAATCAGAGAATCATGAATATCTAACGTACGTCACCGAACAATCGTCGAAAATTAATATTTGCGCAGCTCCCATCCGCAGTTCATAAATAACAAAGTCTCGCGAATCTGGTCACGAAATAAGTCGAGCAGCAACGGGATGAAAACACGTCGCGGAGTTATCCTCACTGCCGCTATCGTTACTATTACACGCATGCGTGTAGTGATGAATATAGCCACGGGGTTAAAAGATCAAGAATCGACTCCAAATCCAAAAGACGCGTGCAAAACCCCGCGGGAACATAATGCTGCAGGTATTATATATAGAATGCAGGAAGAGGATCGATGCGAATTTAAAGTTGGATGAAAGTGGGCGCAGACAGGAGGAGCGGAAGAAGGATTTATCGCGTTAGTTCGCCGATGTTCTGCGAACACCGTGCGCGCCCTGCCGTGGAAAGTTTCGCGGATCCGCGGCGAATGATTAAAATTTCTTGCCGGCGGCTGCTCGAGGAGAATTGGAGATTGCGCTCGCGAGTCGCGAGACGGTCGCGAACAGTTTTCGCAAGTCGAGGAGACGAGAGCAGAGGGGAGGCCGCGTGTATCCAATTACGTTGACGAGGAGAGCGCGGGTCCCGCGATAGCACGCGCGGCAACAATACCCGCGCGCTCCGAGCCCGCTCGAACTGGCCCGAGAGCCCGCGCCGAACCCGTAGCCAGGCTGCAATTGACAGAACGTTCCGTGCCGCGTGACAGACGGTGATTAACGACCCGTCTGTTTTCCGAATGAACATGTACGCGCCCGGCCTTCCTGCCTCGCGAGCTCCGTTATTTGCTCGTCCCGAGGCACGCCCGACGAGACCAGCCGAGACACGACGAGACGCTGCTAAATACCCGCTCCGAGACCCGCTTTCGACCTTATTCTTCGTTGAAAAGCAGCGAAGCACCGGGCAGAAGTATGTGGAAAGTCCGTAGGGAGTTGCTTCGTGTGCGAATGTTAGTCTGGGAGCAAGCATAAGGTTTTAGTTAGCAAGCGAATAATATCTTTGAGTGCGCGATATGTTGCCGAGGTCATTAGGTTGATTGCAAGCAATCCTCGGAATGTTTTACTCACCTTTATTGGCCTCCAGAAGGTTCTACTCGCTTCTATTCGACCTTCAGAAGGTTTTGTTGACGTTTAGTAACCTTCACAAGTAATCTTCTATTCTCCTTTATTATCCTTCGAGGATTTTGTTAACGTTTAATGACCTTCAGAAGGTTTTATTCAGCTTTATTAACCTTCAGAAGGTTTTATTCGGCTTTATTAATCTTCAGAATGTTTTATTCAGCTTTATTAACCTTCAGAAGGTTTTATTCAACTTTATTAACCTTCAGAAGGTTTTATTCAGCTTTATTAACCTTCAGAATGTTTTATTCAGCTTTATTAACCTTCAGAAACTTTTGCTCACTTCTATTGATCTTCAGAAAGTTTTATTCACGTTCTCTGACCTTTAGAAGGTTCTATTCACCTGCAGTTAACCTTCAGAAGGATTCGTCCTGAGACGATGGTGTTCAAGGTACGCTTCTCGTGGAACCAGAAGTAGAAACAGTGAGGGTTTTCACTCTGTTCAACAACAAAGACAGTTAGTAAAGACCTTAACGCTCCTATCCAGAAGCAACTAAAATAACAGCATACTTACAAAAATCCTGAAGAATCCCCTCAGCCATCACAGGACACAAAACGCCGCCCAATTATACCCGTAACTACTACCCTAAACACGGAACCGTCGACTTTCCAACTCGAAGAATTCCTAAAAGGCAGCATCCTCGCCCCAGTTCGAGTTCCAAAGCAGACGTCTATCCCCAGAAAGACATCGACTGAAGAGTCTCAGGCTGGCGTCGTACCTCGGGACGAATCCTCGCGCGAATTCCAGGGTTCTATAGAAAGTTCCGTTGCCGGCAGACGTCGAATCGCGCGCCGCCGCGCGACCTTCCGATTCAATTTCCCGGCTTGCCGAGGCAACCTTCGCCGGAAAGAATCGGGACGCGCTTCTGACATTTAACACGGGGGAGCCGGCGTTTTTCGAGGGTGGCTTCGCCCCGGCGGACAAAGGGACCCGGGGGCTCGATGTGTTTGATCAGGGATCGAAGGTCGGCCGCCTTTGTGGGGAAGCTCTCTGGTTCGATCAAATCGAGCAGGCTTCCTATCCGACGCCGCACAGCCCCGTTGACAATGGACAAAAATCAAAAAATCAACGTTCACCGTTCGGTTTTAATACCTTCACAAAGCTTTTCCTAGATATATCTGTCACGTAAGCGATGATATTTATACCATTCAACAAGCATCAAGGGTACTTCATCTGCGAGTGAATAGTTTCTGTTAAAATTCGTTTACCAATTGTCGTGAACCGTGGACAAGCCAGTTAGGTACTTGTTATTTTGATGTTCGTTTGATTTCTCCACTTTCTTCGGATCAAATTGATCAAGTCGAGGAATTTGTGAGGATGAAATTTTCAGTATAATTTTTAATACAGGCCCACGTGTGAAACTTTCAGCTTTCTCCGCAATTCCAACCAACTGCAACTTTTTAAAAAATTCTTTTTAACCAGTCAACTGTGATTGACGAGTATACTCGTCATTCCGAAACTCTCTTGCGGCGCAGTTAACGTTAATGAATTGTTAAATTCTTATCGAGTAAAAAAGTAATTCTTTCTCATTTAGCTTTACAAGGGCTTTCGATTTTATAATAACCGCGTTTGGCCTGCGTTCGACGTGTATATTCGTCATTGCTTGATTTTATAATTCCGCGCCGTGAGGGATTTTTCAAATTCAATTCCACAGTTAACTGGTTAAAAACAACTTTTTCCCACGTCGTAATAAACTTTAAAAAACCCGAGTCGTGTGGTCCTTTCGAAAATTGGGGAATTATAAATAATACTGTACGTGCATTATAACGTACGTACGTGTATATTAAATAAGATTGGAATTTTTCGTAGACGAGAAATTTAACCAGTTAACTGTGATTGACGAGTATACTTGGCAAACCGAAACTCTATTGCGGTGCAGTTAATGTTAATGAATCGTTAAATTCTTATCGAGTAAAAAAGTAATTCTTTCTCTTTAGCTTTAAAAGTAATTCTTTCGTTTAGCTTTTCAAGGGCTTTCCATTTTATAATAGCCGCATTAGGACTGCGTTCAACGTGTATATTCGTCACTGCTTGATTCTAATTCCGCGCCGTGAGGGATTTTTCAAATTCAATTCCACAGTTAACTGGTTAATATACATAGCGAATTGAGAAATTCTTTCTACTGGAAGCACTTTTCATTCCTGAAGACGTTCCTTCTGGAATATTCTCAGTTGCATATGTGTCGATTCATACTCGCCGGAAACCTGATAGCCATTTTCGTTTTTCCTGATTTGTGTCTAGAGTCCTCATGCTATACCCGTCTGTCTCCGGCGTGCATTAATCGACCCTAAATTGGAGAATTATTGTGAGAAACAGGAGTTGAATGATCGCGTATAGCAGCATAATTCGCCGTTTAACACGGATAGTCAGAATAGCTTATCCACTGATTTTTGGCGATTAAATTAAATAAGCAGAATCTGAGTAAGTGATAGAAGGACTAATGTGTCTACAAGAAGTGTTATAATTGTACAGTGATTTCTCCGTATATGTCGCCAAGAGCTGGATGATAAATGTCGCCGAATTATCCCCGTCTTTTTAAGAGTGTCCGAGTATTAATTGGGTGTCGCTGTATGTACTGTCGTCAGATGAGATGTTCACCATTTCATACTCTTTCTCCATTCTTCCTCGAGCGTGTCCCGTTGTCACGTGACTAACCCGGTAATGGCAGAGAGGGGGGGGGGTGTAACCGCGTTCCCCTAAATTTCCCCGGCCCGGCGACGCTGTATCTATGTACAATGTACTCGAGGAAACTTTTCACCCTCGGAACTTGATCGGAGTTAGCGTGGCGGTGGCGACGCTCCGAACCGATTACACGCGAGACCACGTAATCTTGGCTCGAGTTCCGGGCCCCCCGTCGATTCGCAAATAACATCCTAACTACCCTCACATGAAACGAGCCAAGGCACTGCGTGGCTCGCGTCGCTTCGAACTGCAGGTTACCGTCGCGACGGTTAACGAACGTGTCTCGTTCCCCGGAAAATACAGAAATCGCGTTCGACGAGGATCCGATCTAATCGAAAGAACGCGATGAAGTTCTGCGTCTCTGGTTTAAATTGTTTCAATTATTTTGTTCCGTCGTGAAAACCCTCTGCGAAGGGACATCTGTACGAGCGTGAAGGTCAACTAGCCACCCGCGGTATAATTACCATGACCGTCATACAAAATTCGCCATAATTTAGCGTAGTGGAAAATTCGAGTAAAACTCAGCACACGCTGAACTGTAAACCATTATAGTACCTAGATTTATAGTTTTATTGTCGTAACCGCCTTCTACTCCCACTCTTCCTAATTTTCCACCGTTTTCAGCACCTTCCAAAAACGCATCCTTCAACCAATCATAGACAACCAATTATTAATAATCACTGTATTACTTTGTGGAATTAGCTTGATAGCTTGAATGAATATTCAAGCAGAATATTTTATCTCCGTTTAAATACAATGCTTTCTGTTTCTATACACATTTTAAATCTACACAAATGCTTTTTCAATTTCTATAAATAAACTTTTATTTATTGATAGTAAACATAATAATTGTTGTTGAAAATTGAAATACCTATTTAGCGCTATTTTTATCTTGAAATCGATTTATATGAACTGTTGTTGGCTCCTTTGAACGTTCTGCTGTCAAATACAATTTTCAAAAGGACGAAAAAATATTCCAATGATTGTCAATGGTGTCCCAGGTTTTAATGCTCAAACTTTGTCAATATATTCTGGCATTAAATAAGAAAAAAATGTTAGGTAAACATAAGTCAGATAGAGCTTTATTAAAAAGTTCTAACTGATATAGTTGATTGTCCAATGATTGGCGGATAATTCCGTTTATTATATCTCCCGGTTTATTTATTTAGGTCAAATCATCATGGTATCCTTCAACCAATCATAGACAACTTCCTGAAACCACGCCCACAACCGAGCTCTCCTAATTCCTATACTATTGTAACCAAGTCAGAACTGCTTCAAAAACCGATAAGTTAGAAACACCGAGATTCTAACAACAAGCCAAGTCTTGGATCCAACAAATAAAGACCAGTTCTCCGGAGATTGACAATATACTATTCACAATATAGTATTCGGCGTTAAACCTTTACCTAGTCGCGATACGATTGGCCCCAATTCCGGGTTCGACGCGACACCACATATTTTGTTTTTCTTTTTTTCTTAATTACTACTTCCGTCCAACTAGTTCGAGACCTGATTCCCAATACCTTGATGCACGACTAGAAGAGTACCTCGCCGATTCCGCGCGCGGGAAACCCGGAGAGCAAACCTCCGGGAGACCGTTTGAACTTTAATTGGCCGACGTCGGATTAGCAATCGTTGCGCTAATCACGAACCAGCGGATTATAAACGATCCTGGATCACCCGGCGAACTCCGGTCGTTCGCTATTGGCAGCCGGAGTTACTCTGCCGCGTGTCCCGGCTTTGGAGGGCCTCGTTTCACCAGGAGATTCGATTCAAGTTGGACAAAAGCCGGGAAATTAAATGGCCTGTTCGGCGATGCTTACGGAATCGAATTCCAATTACGCCGACGCGACGGCTTCGAGCGAAGACTCGTTTTTCTGCTTCTCGAGTAGGCTGCAGAGCTCTGCGCCTATCCTCCCGGTTCGACGCGTCTTCTAGTCATTTCCTCTTCTTTCCGTAATTCATTGAAAACTGTAAGGGGAAAGGTTCGATCAAATCTTTCGTCTAGGTTTCTTCAACCCCTATTTTATGTCTTTATACTGTTACCTGTAATGTTGGCTTTATTTCATCCACAATCAAAATGTCCTTCCATCTCCAACCCTTATTACCCGAATCGCTTCTGAGATGGCAGTGAAAATATTCTTTACATTATTAAATTTGTCGTTTATTGATAGACTGCGCAGACGTTTAAGCAATTTGCAATTTTTCTGGAGGTACTTTGAAAGAATGGAGTGAAATAAAATTTTATTTTCACTGGTAGTACTCTTGTAAAATCTGAGATAAATAAAAATTCTACTAAATTCTGTTGAATGTTATATTTTAGAATTTTTTGAAAATTTTCAGGAACCAGGAATGCATAAAGATCCGCACTCTATTTATTGAATTATAAATATTGGTTGAACGACCGACATTGGTATGAATTAATGGAAAGAATGAAAAATAAAAAAAGAGTTAAACTAGTTAACCAATTATAAGTTAGTCCTGTTACCTCTCAACCATTTAATAATTTTGATGGAGTAGCAACCTGCTGTAGCACAGTTTTATCTTGGTGTCCGGGGTTTATCTTCCGAGGTAGGTCAGAGGGTTGCAGAGGGTCGTAGAGGGTTGGCAGGGTGTTTCAGGGTGTTTGATAAATTTTCCCATTTCGAATCGCGTCCTCCGTAGTTCTTAAATCCCCTGTCCAGACCGTGGTCGTGTTTCTTCGTTCGGTTCGCCGCTGAAAATTCGAACAGCCTCGTGCAGGATCTAAGAGAGGGTGAAAAAGGGGTGCGAAAGGGGTCGGTCGGTGCAAGGGAACAAGAAAGCTCACGAGCGGAATGGGAAACGGGGAAATTGGATCGCGAACCGTATCGTCGGATTTAGCGGGTTATAGGAAGCGAACCAGGACCTCGCGTCGGGTACGGGTTCGGGTTCGGGTTAGCTACGATCCCGGGATTCCCGATTATTTATCGCTGACGCATTACGCGGCCGAAAATTGCACGCACGCCAAAATGATTTCCTCTTTTGTCTTCCCGTGCAGCTCGTATCCTGTCCTCGATGCTCCGCGAATTATGACAAAAAGCTGAAACATGTGAATGCACCGGCTGCCGCCCCTGGGTTGGGGGGGATGAATTATTGATGGACTTTTCGCGATAAAACATGCAGAGAGCTCACTTATCTGCGAGCATAAAGGATTTTCATAAAGAGCCTTTCACGCAGAGATTTACCTTTTGTTTCGATTCATTTTTGGCTTTGGAGCCTTTTCACAATGCATTTTTCTTCGTTACCGAATGAATTTTCCAGCCCCGTTTTTTGTTTCAATTCACCCACATTCTGGAGTACTTAATTTTTCTCAATTGATGCACAAAATGTGTACTTTGAATCAAAGAACGTATTAAAATGATTCGTGTTGAAATTTTTCCTGCCAGTCAATCACCCTAAACAATTTGATAAAAATGGTAAATTTAATAGTAATTTCAACTTGAATTTCATTCAATTCTGTAGATCCATCCATCAAGTTTTCTAGCATTTTCAGATGCAATACGTACTGGACCACCCCGTGTAATAAACCTGCAACAACCTAACATTAATACATATGGAAGCAGTGTTTGGTTGGAGAATTAATTCTTGGAATTGTAATAAGAGCAGCTAGCTCTAAATTTATATGTTTTATACCGCGTCTCGGGTCCGAGGCTTGCGTAAAAGACAATTGAAAGCGTCTCGAGGGCGATTCGAGCATGAATATGTAAGACGCAATGTGGAGAGGCGAGAGATGGGGTCGGATAAGGAGAGGGCACGGTATCTATGGAAATGGGGAGGAATAGCGGGAAACGTCAACAGGGGAAATACGAGCCGAGTAATAAGAATTGCGAGAGATAGCGCATCCCCGCGGAAACTCGTTTTCACCGCGCGGAGAAACGTCGGAGCGCCGGAAAACCGGGAAAACTGGGAAAACGCGACCCGGAAGCGATACCGCGGAAAACAACAGGCCGCGGTGCAACGATATTCCGCGACGGGGTGAAAAATCGAATGGGATTCGGCCGCGTCGAATTTATATTTATATCAATTTGCCGGGAAATCGAAAAACTCCCGTCGATACCGGCGCGGGGAAAAATCGGTGACACGAGACACGTCGATAGGCTCGACAGCCGTTTCCCTTTTTTTTCCTATTTTCCCGGAACTCCCATCCTGTCTCTTCAGCGGTTCGAAATCATTTCTGAAACCAGACAAGCTTGTTTCGCTAGGATTTCGCTATGCGCGGCCGATTTGTTGGCGGTGTTCACCGCGAGCGAAAAAACACGGATAACGTCCAACGTGAATACCGATTTTTGGCTTTACGAATTCTCGAAAAACTTTTTCGGAGGACACTTGGCTCTGTGGACCAATCTCTGACTTGACTGCAGATTGCTTGCAATTTTTATTTTAGAAAGCTCTTTAGCAGATTTGAATGCAGAAACGAATACAGAAAAATTGCGAAACTCGCGAACGGAGTACGGACATTCGGTTTTATGAACATTTCTGAAACTTTTTTGCAGATTCTTAGACATGTGGACCAAGTTTTAACGTACCTAAGAAATTTCATGTATGCCCACGTCTTTTTAAAAAAAGTTCTCTAGCAAATCCCTGGGGCAATTGCTCTTCAAACTTGGAAACATGGAAAATCAGAAAAACTCGACTAGAATTCAGGCTTCCCGTTTTTGAAAAATCGTGAAACTTTAACCAGAGATTCTCCAATCTGTGGACCACGTTGTGACATGCGCGAAAATTGTCATAAGTATCCCAGCATATTTAAATAAATTCTGTATCCAGTTCGTCACCTTTTCCAAAAATCCGAAGAAACGACGGGCTAAATTTCGATTTCCGATTTATTAAAAATCGGAAAAATTTTCCGGAGCATAAAAATTGCCATAAATCGCCCAATATTATCAAGCAAAATTCTTTAACGTCCTAAAGAAATAAATTCGACCCACTTTAACTAATTTTCACATCAACAAAAATCAAGATAAATCTCCATACACACGACGAAAGAGTGTCTGCAAGTAAATCCGCTAAGGAGCAACTAAAGCGTGCAACAACCTCACAAAGCCTCTCTCGCCGGTCGTCAACTAATTCCCTTCATTGAAAAACGGTTTCGCGAAGGTAAAAGGTAGAAAAGCGTCGGAAGTGCTCGTCGGGATCGATTTTTCCAATAGTCATCGACCTTGCCCGTAGCTCTAACGCCCGATTAACCGGCTCGCAGAGGTCGTCGGACGAGGTATCGATCCCCGCGAAAAGTAAAAGGCACTTAGCTTCGCGAGCCAAGCGCAATTACTCCTCCAGGTCCGACTCGGAACTCGCGATCACGAACTTTCGCGTGCAATTAAAGTGGCTGGTAACTCTGTTCCGCGAGTTTTGCAAGGAACCCGTTGTTATCCCTACCGCGCAGCCCTCGGGAACCGAGTTTTTCCGACTGGACGAAATTCTTCGCTCCGTGGAACCGGACTCCTTAACCCGATCTCGTTGTTTAATCCGCCAACTGCAGCGAAAGCTTCAGCAACTCGCGGTTGTTCTCCGATTCCCCCGTCTTTCAAACATTCTTTTTTATCGTTGTTCTTGAAGCGCGGATTTTTAGAAAATGGAGGAAGTCCCGGCTTAACGCGAACTTCTCTGTTCCGCCAATTGTTTTAATGGGCTGGAGGCACAGCTGTTCAGTCTTGATCCAAGTGCAATCCTCTGGTCCGTGCTGTGACATGGATCGTGTAGGGCTACTGTTTCCTCGTGATCTCGAGGTTGTAGATCTGCAAAACGCGTTGATTAAAGTTTCATTGCGGATGAAAACAGTTGAGAAAATTGGCTTACCTTTTTCTTCGCAGTTCCATGGCAAATTTTCGAAAATTTCGTTTACTCGGTGGACTAAGTCTTCCAAAATTTTTAAGACAACAGTGAAATTTTTAAATGTGATGTAATACATTCTGCCAGGTGTTGCAGATCGCTCACAGTAGTCGCGTAAACCTAGAAAAAGAAAATTACCTCTGATTTAGCAACCGACAGGCCGTGAAATTCGAAAATTCCCGTTTCTTTTTTTAGCGTACCTCGTATGTGGCGAAGGAAGTAGGCGAGTGGTGTGTATCGAAGGCGTCGAACTGCAAAGGACTAAATCGAGGGGAAGGGTCCATTTTCAATTATCGATTGCCGGCGGCAGAGGTTACGACGAGACGCGAGAACGGTTTACGGTTGACGGGAAACGCGATCAACAGCCCGGGAGTTATGGTTTTCGCGTTACCAACGGCCAAGTGGCTCGCAGAGCCATCCTCGCTGCTGAAGAGACTCGTAAACCGCGATACACCGCATCCAGCTACGGTGTACCCTCGTCGAGATAACCTGGAAACCGGTAACGAAGTCCCCTTTCCCCTCCCCTCCCCTCTCGCCGTAGAACAGTCCGCGTATCGTACGTTGTCGACACGATCCTACGGATACGGATAATTGTCCTAGGACGTTTCGCCTTTTGTTCGGCTAAATTAACAGCACGCTGTAATCAACCCTACGGTAACTTTGACTCCATTGTGTTGCCGGAGTCGAAGCGTCGAATTAATATTGGTTAATCGCGTCGCATTTTTGCTCCAGCAATTTCATTCCATGCTGGAACAAACGTCAGAACGAACTGTGAAGGCCCTGCAAGACGAATGTCGATTGAGAAGAATGTTTTCTTATGTTTCATTAGTAGATTGCGGATTTTTATGCAACATAAAAATTGTCTCAATTGCTCCTCGAAAAAGCGTCGAATTAATATTGGTTAATCGCGTCGCATTTTTGCTCCAGCAATTTCATTCCATGCTGGAACAAACGTCAGAACGAACTGTGAAGGCCCTGCAAGACGAATGTCGATTGAGAAGAATGTTTTCTTACGTTTCATTAGTAGATTGCGGATTTTTATGCAACATAAAAATTGTCTCAATTGCTCCTCGAAATGCTGTTCCATTACTCTCGTTAAAATTGTTAAGACCAGAGATAAATGTAGCTTCTTCACCTAGCCATTTATATTGGCAATTCTTGCTTTGCTTAAAAATCCTTAAAGTAAAAGTCCTTACGTTCAAACCTTATATTTCTTTTTTCATTTTCCTGTTCGATTTAAAAAATTAATTTTTCCACCTTCCGATAGACACTACGTCTACCATAGTTTATAAACAGATCGCCGACAAATACAGCATTCTAAAATAATTTTGAAGTCTTCAAAGGGACGAGAAACACAAGTGGAAAAGTTCCTGCTTGGAAATGAATGTTGTTTTAAAAATATTGGAAGGGGAAATCACGGTTCCATCTCCGATCTATGGATCCCCCAGATAGATTCTCGACCCCCTGATCTCAATAATTGCATCGCGAGCCACGCAACACGTGGCGCCTCGTTTCTCAAGCGATGCACACACATCGGGATCTCTATACGAGCGCGGCCATTAACCGAAATTTGTGGCGGTGCCATAACTATCACGACTTGGATATTGTAATAGTTGTATCAGCCGCTCTCTCTGGCCGACGCTATCTGCATTTCTCCGGCGGAAATAGTAACGCGGCGTAGTAGCTCGTGTAACTTCGGTGCAACTGATGCGGTTTGTTGCATCGGAATTACGTTTCACCGTGCATTTCGTTGCCCGACGTCGGGACGGCCCAGTGTATTTCACCAGGGGAAATAGTTGTGTTCCTGTTCTCGATAAATTTCCGGTGAAACACCTCGATTACGATTCGAAACAACCCCCAAAACCCCCTAAAAACGCCATCCGTGCTCACCCCACATACATTCGCCACCCTTTGCAAATTGATTTTTCTTTCAAATCATTCTTCAAATCGTACATCTGAAACAGAAATTTATTCTCATGCTTAGCACGTTTAACAAGCTGAGAATACTATACCAGTATTTTTAAATTCTTCTAATGCTTTTCTCTACACCTGCATTTCTTCATGCTATTCTTGAATAACCGATAAAGTCGAGAGAATAATTCACCATTTTGGATTATTGTTTTTGCCTTCATTTCTACGATCATTAATTTCAACCAATTTGGTGCATCGTTAGTACAGTGGAAAATCAATTAAAAAATATGTATATATAAAAATATTTTGCCGCAGACGAGAGATTATTTTTTAAACTGGAAGTACGAATATTTTGATTTTGAAATTTCGAAAAATTGCTGGGATGCTCTCTTTATACCGAGCCTGTGGTATGATCAATATTCGGACCAATTTAGTGCATCGTTAGTGCAGCAACAAATTAATACAGAAAATTTTAACAGAGAATATTTCTAGCTTTACGTCAAAGCTTGCCTGCAATCGTTATACTGGATCGATTTAATGCGTCGTTAGTATCTCAAGTGAAACAAAAAGAAACCTGCGTCGTCATACAATCTGTCAATGGGATTCATGCGCATTTCCAGGCTGTTATCTTCCTAACGTAACCGTTCGTTGCAATTCGAGAGATAAAGGTGCGCCGTTTGCTCACCTGTCAGTAATTGAAGACAAATCGGTAGCTACGCGACTGTTAGCCCTTCGCCGATTTTCTGGCGGGTCGGACGGGTTCTTCCGGGCGAGTCCCGTGATTCCCTCGGCCCTATCAGCGCCGTTCACCGGCACAATTGACGATAACTGCGAGTTGTTGGCCGACTATTGCCCCGATAAAGGCCTTACGGGAGCACTTCCACCTACGGGGATAGTCCATTGAGTCGGGAGCTACGAGCACACGCTATAACGCCGATCCTATCGGCAACCGGCGAAAATATTGCGACCCGGGAATTTCCACTGTTCGCGGAAACTTCCTTCGCGTTGCCGGCACACAATGCTCGACGGTAAAGCCGGCGAAACTTAAACAACTTTGACGCCGAGCCGATGTAAACTCAATGCCAACAATACAGAAACCGTGTTTATTTTTTCTCCTTTCTTCTCGCTTATTTCATCTTTGTTCGGCTTTATTTGGAACTTCGAGGGCTTTGAGGTCTTTGACGCAAGGGCCCTTTCTGTCCTGTATTTTGCGTTTTCGAATAGTTCCGATTTCTCTCGTTTCCGTCGCGAACTCGTGCCTACAAAATAAAATGACGATAAAAATAAGCTGATAGTGTTAAAGAGATGATATTGCCTGTTTGTTCAGCCTCGCAGAATTCCTCCGCGAGTTCAATGGCTTTTCCACAAATGGAATGAGAATTCCAATAAAATCTTTTCTCGTGAAAAATGTTATGGAGAGTGACCGGTTGGACTGAACAATGGCGTCGCGAGAGAATAATTTGTCCCTCTGCGCTTTTTTATGGGGCAAAACGATCGCACAGGCCCACCAGTAATTCTCTGACCCATACGTAACTGAATGTCAAGCTGGCTTGATCATTTCGCCGAGGTCAACAGCGATACGAGCAATTAAAGCGATTTAAAGCGATCCGACTGCATCCATTTAGGGGAGAATGTATTTTCATAGCTGCATGCTGCCACGGAAAATGAGTTGAAACAATCATTTTTGTCTCGCTCCGGGATTCTAACTTCTTTCGCATTTATGTTCGTTCTGCCTCGAGGAATCTTTTGTAGCAATATCTGTAATTTTCAAAACGTAATTAAAATCGTGTTGCTTTCCTGAGAAAGTGGTTCGAATACTTCCGGATGAAGAGAAATGAATGAAATGCAACTGAAAGCTTTTGTCTCTTAATTGTTAGCAGACTGTGAATCCTTGTGCAAATTACAATTTGTCGTTTCTTCTTTGAAGTAACGGGAATCGCTCGGAAACTTGTATTTTCCGTTGAGAATCTGTAAAATTAATTTGGAGCATCTATGAATTGGATTTGAAACGGAGATTTGTATTTACTTTCGAAGAAGAAGAAAAATTGCATGGTTTGTCAGAAATATATTCGTATAGAATTTAAAAGTTTCATAGAAATTTTTACTGTGATATTTTTAAACAAAAGTGTTAAAGAATTGATAGATCAAGTTAGGGTATGTACGTAAAAGAAAAATTGTAGACTCAGACGTAGTCTTGGCCCAGTGAGTAACGCGTTGGACTACCACCGGGTGGATCCAGGTTCGAATCCAAGTGTAGTCAGAAGGGATATTTTTCATCAATTTAAAATAGTGTTTTCCGTACCTATTCGACCCTTTACCTAGGACTGCAAACAGTAGATGGGTGCTCGTGTTCCGAAAAATTATTATACCAAAACCTTCAAAGTCAACGATTGGACCCTAGAAGAAAAGAAAAGAAAAATCATCCTTATGATAATTGCAAAGGGTCCTGAAGGCTTCAATTATGAAGGGGGTTTATCCTTCTTTGAGTCCTTTGTAAAGGGAGGGAGAACCAAGTGGTGGGCCCCCAAGGGTTCCCTTTGAGCCCTTTGAGTCAGAAATGTAAATGATATTCTCCAAAAGGGGGCAGAAATGTGTGCCATTTGTAGGGCGAAGAAGGGGGTGGCAAATTAGGGTCAACCAAGAGAGAAGAATAGTTACTGACCTTCCATAACGAAAAAAGGTTCAAGAAAAAGGGAACATCCAAGCAAGATGCCCTAAAAACTAATTACCCTCTACAAATTTCCGAATCGTGTCGTGTACCTATGAAGGGGATAATTACACAAAATATTAGAATATTATTAACGTGACCAAATACAGTTGAATAAATAAATTTAAATCTACAAAATCTGACCAAACATAGCCCGCCTACCTGACAAAATAACATAATCCACTCTATTCCCAGTGCTCCGGTAGTTCCGCTGTTAATAACCTTCGACATTTCGCCATCGTTCAGCGTCTCCGCTGGCTGCAACGATCTCCGAAATACGATTCGCCTAAATTCCAGCGTCCCTCGGTCCGTTTACAGAACCCGTCTGTCCTCTCCAGGTGAAATTCTCGTTGAATTCCCGAGTTCCCATAGCAGTTAAACATCATCTTCATTCGTCCCGGTCTCGAGCCGGCCATAGGGGATTCGTGCTCGACAAGACGAGCAACGAAAAACGGGACGTTTAGGTGTTCTAGAAACAAGGGAGAAAGAGAACGGGAGAGGAGAGGAAGAGGGAAAAACGAGTAGAATAACAGAAAATGGAGACAGAAAGCGGGAACGAAACGCAGCAGATATTCCGACAGTATTTTTCACGGCGCCGCGAGGCGACAACTTTCCATCGGATCTAACGCGAAAACAAATGTCCCCGTTCCCGACGCTCGAAAAACGGGAGAAAAGGGACCGACGAGCTGGTTTCTGGAGCTGGTCCTTACTCCCGTTCGTGCTTGGCGAACCGCACAGCTCCTCGGACGCGACATTTCTCCACCCCTGGAATTTCTACTGTCCCTTTTCACTCCCATTTAATTTCGTAGAATGTTCATGATCCCAAGATATGAATTATTTATTTTTCTCTTTGCGAGACCGTATGCTTTCTACTTCCTGTGTTATTTTATATATCTGTGCTACTGCATTCTCCGTTTAAACTGATCCAACCTTCATTCGTAATCTGGTGTGCAAGTATTTTACTGCAACAGTGTTGCGAAGCAGCTATCATAAAAATTGGCTGTACACACCAGTTGCAATAAATTCCCAGATATTCGTCCATTTTCGTCTGTTTATATTATCAAGCTCTTTCCCTGAAATTTCTCTAGCAGCTCTCTGCCATGTCCATGGCATTCCATGGAAATTGCCTATATTACGAGGCTCTCATCTCTGCTCCAGGTTCTCCAGCATCGTTTCAAGGATTCCTTGAATTTCTTCGTCCTGTGTCTCGTCCTCCACGCATCCTGTATAGATTTATTGCGAGATCCTCTACCGTTGCGAATATTTTCCTCGGAAACGATAGTCGACGTTCTCTAAACAATTGTTACAGTGCCTTGTAATCAATACAGACAATTTTTATCTTGCATAAAAATCATGGCATAAAGCACAGGTGATCCCGTAAATGCTGTCTACGTTAAAAAGGGTCAGAAAATTGTGAAAAGGTCCAGAAAATTATGAATTCGAACTCGAACGACTCACAGCCGAATAAAGATCAGTATTAACGGAAGAGGTTCGGCAATAATTCAGAAAATAAAAGAATGACGCAGAATCTGTCAAGAATCAGAGCAGACGGGATTCCCGGCGGAGAATCGGGTTAAGAAGGATATCCCATCCCGACGAGGAACAAGAATGGGATCGCGTGGGCGTAGGGGAGAGCCGAAGAGCCGAGTCAAGCCTGGGAAATACGGTAAAGCACGTAGCCGGGCTCGTGCTCATTGAATATTTATAAAATGGTCGCAGGTTATAAGTAAAACGGCGTATCGTATCGCTTCCGCGGACCGTGTAGCTGCCGGCTCGCGCGTAAAGCCATGATTTCCATTTAATGCCCCATGAATATCGTCCTGTAGCCACGAATACGCGAGGGCCGCGAGTATGGTCGACGATTTCGCTCGGAATCGTGACGTGCACGCACCTTGTGAATCTAAATTGACGAAGAACAGTCCTTCGATAGGGGAACCCGTCCTGTTCCATTTTCCTATGGGATTTCTATGGGGTTTCTATGGCGCAGCCATAGTTAGAGTTTATAGATATACTCAATGTATATGGAACTACAAAAAATATAGAAAAATAGTTAACAAACATTGTCAGTTTGGACGAGTAACCATGAGAAACACTGGTTGTTTGAACGAGCTTACAGATTAACGTCTCTCGCGCATTGATCGATACGTGTTGCCTCGCGATTTATGATATTTGCTCAACACTGGATGATAGATACTATGACTCTCCGGAGATCGATGTACCTGGAAGATTGATCTATTTTCACTCGTGTAAACGATGGAGCTTCTCATCTGCGACGGCTCACAGAGTTAACAATAATACAGAAAACAAGTTTAAATTTTGTCAATATTTCTTTCAACACTAAATCTACCGAGCCCCAAAAGTAACTGACACACGTCATAAAATTGTAGAATATGGTAAATTCATAGATCACTGAGAAACGTCAAATAAACGTAAGGACCAATGCTCGCAAACTACGCCACTGCTAAAGGATGTTAAACAGAGTGCGATCCCCAAATTATCAAGTCCCAAATCGGCGCAATTTACACGGCTATTTCGGAAAACTGGGCGAACGGAGCTAGAGAGCGGGTAACGATCAGCCATAAACGACTTCGAGATGCTTATCTCGAGATACCGCGAGCTTCAACGACACGGATCGGGATAGCCGGGTCCATTCTGATCCGAGCACGGAAACGTCACCCCATGGAAAACATGTGTGCTCGACAACGAAAAGTTTTCTGCATTGGCTGCAAGAAACTGATGACCGTTTCTCGCGATTGAGGTCAACAATTTTTACTTTGCAGAGAAAGATCTATTGATAACGTTAGTAAAACGAAGTAGATAAAATTCGAGCAAGACATATTAATAGACTCGATGCTACGGGACTTTGTTTAAGATAATTACACGAGCGAATCTAGATCCTCGGGTCCCTCGCAGAACTGTTAGAAGGGTTAAAGCCGCGTGGAACATTTCGGGAACGTCCCCGTTGCGAAATTCGGTCGCGCTCGGATCTGTCGCGACCCATTTTATTAAGTCATCCTTTCATGCGCCAGGATGAAAGCGCCTACCAGCAATGCTCTCCGTAGCGGCGCGCGTGCACGCCGGCATATTAGCCTGCTCGCGATGCAACCCCTTTTCTGGCCCTCCTTTCAACGATTCCCCGCGATATTCCAGAGTGCTTGACGAGCCGCGATTTCGAGGAATCCTTTTCTGCTCCCTCTGCTCCTCCCGCGATTCTTCGGGATATTCTAGCCATCCTCGATTTTTCGATATTCCGAGGAACCCTCTTGAAAAGCGACTCGAGTCGAGCGCTCCCGGAGGGGAAACGTACACGAATTCTGGCGCGAAGACACGCGGGAACGTTCCGTCCGCGATTCAATGTGCCAAGAATGCCGCTGGAATGTCGACCATGATACCGATCCTCCATTTTCCCCGGATAAGCGTTTCGGTGATCAACGCCTAGCTTCTTTGGGAACGGTAGGGTTTGCTTCGAGTTCTAAAATTGTGAAGAAACAGAAGTTTATTTGAGATATTGGCCTAAGAATGTTGGACAAACGTAACTGCGATATCGATCGTCTGTACGACGCTAGGGGGGTTTTCACGCACGACGCAAAGGAGGAAGACGGTTCTTCGAGTAATTTGGAGCTACTTATTCACACAGAAGGGGAAAATTCACACAGAAGGGGAAAATTCACACAGAAGGGGAAAATTCACACAGAAGGAGAAAATTCACACAGAAGGAGAAAATTCACACAGAAGGAGAAAATTCACACAGAAGGAGAAAATTCACACAGAAGGAGAAAATTCACACACGAAGGTGAAAAATCAGACAAAACAGCTAGGATATTGTAGTCAGAATGATCGTAGTGTGACGTTGAGGGGGGTTTCGGGCGCGACGCAACGGAGGAAAATCGTTTTCGGGCGCGATGCAACGGAGGAAAATCGTTTTCGGGCGCGACGCAACGAAGGAAAATCGTTTTCGAGGAATCTGGCGATTTCTATTCGGCAAAAACGGGAAAAATACACGGAAGAGGATGAACATTGCAGTCGGAAATGTCGTACTGCGACGTTAAGGGGGTTTTAACACGCGACACAACGGAAGAAAATTGTTTTCGAGGAATCTAGCGATTTCTATTCGACAAAAACGGGAAAAATACACGAAAGAGGATGAACATTGCAGTCGGAAATGTCATAGTGCAACGTTAAGGGGGTTTTAACACGCGACAGAACGGAGGAAATTTGTTTTCGAGGAATCTAGCGATTTCTAGTCATCGTGGAGGCGAAAAAATACACAAAAGAGCATGAACATTGCAGATAGAAATGTAGTAGTGTGACGATAAGAGGGTTTTCACGCGCGACGCAACGGAGGAAAATCGTTTTCGAGGAATCTAGCCATTTCTCTTCATCGAAGAGGGGAAAAATACACGAAAGAAGATGAACATAACAGTCGGAAATGTCGTAGTGCGACGTTAAGGGGGTTCTCACGTGCGACGAAACGGAGGAAAATCGTTTCCAATGAACATAGCGATTCTTCTCCATCTGGGAGTGGAAAAATTACACGAAAGAGAACGAAAATTGCAGTAAAAAATGTCGTGGTGCGACGTTAAGGGAGTTTTCACGCGCGACGCTGCGGAGGAAAGTCGTTTTTAAGGAATCTGAGGCTTCTTATTCACGAAGGGGACAGAATATCGGACGGAAGAGGTAGGATATTGCAGTCGACGAGCATCCGGCGTAATGCGAATCGGAATCCGCGGCGGATAACGGTTCGACGCGGCTCCGCGATGTAATTTATATTAATACGGATGGGCACACGCGCGGCACATTACCGGCGTAACGGCGGTAAGCGGGTTATTAATGGGGGGTCCGGCGACATTATCCGATTTTTCGAGTATCGGCCATCAGTTCTCGTTTCCGCGGACCACGTACTTCTTATCCGTGTATTTTTACCTCGTAAATCCTCATCAGCCACGGTTCGGCTCTCCGGTGAAAGCGAGCCCCGCGGTCACGATATATCACCGACCCCTGTGTGCAATTACGATTCTGACGATAGCTAATGCAACGGCCGTGCCGCGGCTTATCCACGGAATATCTTTCCAGCCGGGGACGAAGAAATGGATTCGATACGGATGGGACCGAATGCGACATTTATTTACTAAGCCGCGTCTATTATACCGACCAAGCTTCATTCTCCAATAGCTTATCTTAACGATCCTAAGCCTCAGTCGCCCCTCGTGTGAATTTGTCACACTTTCTAATGATATTGAATCAATAATACACGTTGCACGAAGAGTATCCTACTATCACTGTACCGTGGAATATATTTCTAATTTACTTTTAAGAATTTTCTTAACGTTTTCGTGGAGAAATAACAAAAATGCTGGACTCGAAGATCGCGATAATTTTAATACAGATGAGCTGGCTCGTACGCTATTTCTAGTAACTGGATCTACTCGCGAGACACTCGATCCCATCGCTGGCGTCCGTGCTCCCGTTCGCCGCGTTCTCAACCGTCCCACCCTAGATCTTTAATGTTGCTCTGTTTAAACTTCTTTCCCTTACGCAAACGCGTAAGATGGGCAAGATGCCGCTGTTTATACTTGGCAAAGACAAATCTCATTCCCTTATGGCTTCTGGGAGAGGCTTGCCATTAAATTCAACCGGGCATGATTATTAAAAATACTGCGGTCGTCTTTGCAAACGAACCTTTTCGTGCAAAGAAAATTTCTAGAAATCAGACTTACACAGAAAACGTATTTTCTGTCCTACAAGACTGAAAAATCGAATCCCCGTTACCGTCCCCATAGACCGGTCATCCCTTAAAAACCAGAAATTTACAACAACTGTATTTCTCAGCTATAGGCTGGCTGGCAAAGCCACGTAGGGGAACATAATTGAATAATACAAAAAAAATACTTCGTTAATAATTTTTGCTAACAAGCCGGGACTAACATACTGAGGCGCTTAAATTCTTTTAATTAGTCTGCTGTATCAAATAGCACCTGCTCAAAAATCAGCAGTGCATATATTAAAAACCTTCAACATTTTCCTCGATCTAGAACCCAGAAACAACCCGTCAAATTCTTCAGATCTATTCCCAAGCTTTCACCGAACCCAAACACACGTTCCAATCAGAAGTGAACGAGAGGTACTGGGGGGGGGGGGGGGCAGAGCCGAAGTCAGTTTCAGCGATCGGAATTTCCCAATAGCTCGATCCTCGACTGCTCTGCAGTCCCTTGGAGTCGCCGGAGCAAATTGAAAGCCGCGTAATTCGTTATTTGCCGACGTTGTTGCCGGTCGCAATTGATCCGGGCCGCGGGATGATTTACCGTCGGCCCCCGGGGCCCTATTCGCCGTGGTCGAACGATTTACGAGCCGATGTGTGCTCGAAGAAGGTCGTGCGCCTTCTCCGGCCGGCCTGCTGGCCGAGTTGCGTGACCGTGTGCCCACTTTCGACCGCGTTGAAAGCTCCGCGTCGACGTAAAGCTCCGGTGAAACGGGTCAACGGCCCGGGGGGTTGTTTTGATAACGCTGTTTGCAAGTCCCGCCCGCAAAGACCGGTCTTTTTCGCTGAAACCTCCGTGCATTCCTTCCCTGGAGACTGCCCGATCGATTCACGCTGGCCGCAAACCTCCCCCGACTGCACGCCAACCCCTGCGTTACGCGAATTTGTCTGCTGCTTCAAGTTTCCACGACTTGGACACTTGCGGCGTTGAAGAAGAATTTTTCGTTGTATTTTCTCGAGTTCTTTAAATCCGGCAAGCGTCTTCAGAGAGCTTTGGAACTGCCCGGTTGATCTAACTGCGCTCTGCAATCCCCTAATCCCCACTTCGCAAAGTTGGCAACAAGACTGAACTAGTCCCCAACGAAAAAATTTTTTGGTTCGCTTTTTGATTTATTTTCTAACCCAAAACCACTTTTGTTTCGTTATTCCGATCGACGTCCAACTGACATAGACACTCAATTCTGTTCTGACAGGATTTATGTATGACAATCGAGTTTTTACTACCGTAGTCAGTCCTTCCTTTGATTGATTGATCGACAACTTTGATTCAATTTGCTTCACGCCCAGGTACCAGTGTAACAATTATTTAATCCGTGCATGACGGTGCCAGTCTTCGGTGATTAATCTGAATTGGTGTTCAATTTAAAGCGACAGGAAGGCTGATGTGTCTAGAAGAAGTGGCTTGATAAATGCGTTTACGGAAAAGTTGATGAATGGAGCTGTACACGGTGTCGATCATCATCAGTGTACGACTATGTAGCTGTCAAAAATGTCCGTGACCCTAGACTCGAATATAGTACAACGACTTTCACCCTTTTCAAAGAACTCGTTAAAACACGATTTACAACAAAATTCTCTAGAATCTCCGAACGTAAACTTACCCGAAACCCCTCCTCCAACGCAATCGTCGATCAAACTGAAAATCTCGCCGATGCAGGAAAAATCTTCTCGCCGAAAATCTCGCTAAGATGACAGTCCCGATATTTTCTCGAACAGATCGCCGCTACCAACCACGTGCCGGTGAACCTGAAGTGCATCTCGAGGAGACTCCTCTAGTGGACAAGGTGTGTCGAAAGAGTGTTTAGCTTGAGTGCGATCGATCAGGGCGCCGTTGTGAACCTGCAACGAGCGAACAGCGAACGGTGAGAAAGAGGGAGAGAGAGCTATAACCCGAAGAGAAGCGAGGGAGGTAGGGATGAAGGGCCGGCCCTGAATCTGGTGGGCCGGGCCTGTCAAGGCCACCGCGGTGAGAGCAGTAAGGGAAGCCTAACCGGAGGGAAGGTCGTCAGCCCCTCTTCGAGAAGGGGTCGAGGCCTGCTCGCAGGTGTACAAGCTCGGTCACAATAGGTTGCCTGCAAAGCTCTGGTTCCAGGGGGTCGGAGGCGGAGGAGGGTGGCGGTGTCGGCGGAGGCGGGGGAGGTAGCACTAGCATGTGCTGCGTCCTTCAGGGTGCCGAGAGGGTGTTCCCCTCGAACGGGGGGAAACACGGGCCTGGTACAGGGAGCAGCAGGGGGGTAGGTACCCCGGTTAGCAACCAGGACCTACCCCTCGAGTCTCTCTGGGCGGCTGGCCTCGACGACGGCATGGGCTTCCCGCAGAGGTGCTCGTACGCCAATCACCACACCACCCTCAACAACTCTGCCACGGGCCACGCGGCTGCCAACCCCGAGGACCTATGGAGGGAGAGGAACCTATCGTACAGGTACAATGACACAGCCATACTTCCTCCAACGAGCCGAGTCAGTGGAGGTAAACAAATGCCACTTAGGCGCGACAGAGTTCAAGGTACATTCCCCTTGACAGTTGGCCAAGGACGCGTGTTACGGTTTTGTTCGTCTACACTGACTCGTTGTAGTAACTCAATGTTTCGCGATATAAACTCATTTTCTAAAATCCTAACGAGTAAACGAGTTGCACAGATATATGCGTAATTAATACGGCAGTCAAGGTATTAAATAATGGACAATGCGCGTGTGTGGCGTCAAAAGAATGTTATGCCATGGGTTTCACAGATGACTTTGCACTTTCAGGTCAGTAGACATTTATTGAAAAATTGTTCTGCAACGTTGATCTTTGACCTGGAAGCTCGAGGTTTACTTTATTTTTACTGTATCGCATAAAGGAGTAAAAAGTAGTATGAAAAATGCATTGCTATTTAATCGAATTGAACTTTACTGGGCATATACATTTCGAAAGTAGTTACTATCGAAGAACAACAAAATTCTTCGCCTATTTTATCCTCTGACGATTCAATAGGACTTACTTGTACGTTCAGATTGGAGCTTGAATTTCAAGGTTAATTTTACAATTTTTCCCAGTAAATTGCTAGAAACGTGAAAGTAGAAAATCATCTGTAAAAGATACTACTTGTCCTAGCTATTAGTTCAAGCTTGACCTGCGCTTTTCCCTATTTCAACCCCAAACCCATGAAAAAAGAACCATCCTGCCCCTCCCACAATTACAACAGAGTCCACACCATATACAACACTACTCAATCCTGTATACACCCCTGTGTCTCTTCACCAAAAAGAGAAACAGGCCATAAACCCCTTCCCACTCATCACCACACACGCTCCACATCCCATCTGTCTCCGAAACCCATTCGCGAGGCCACGTAGTTTCGAAAATCGAAGCGAGCGTATCCAACCGGGTTGTTCATCCATCACGCAGAACCCCGACGACCTCGACGGGCATCGACTCGTCGATCACCGACGAGATATGGACGTCAGCGAACGAGGCGAAATTCTTCCGCACGTCGACGACGTCGACGGGGATCGGCTCCTCTTTAAACCTGCACGACAACAACCGTTCCCTCGAGTCCCGGGACGGCGACTTCTACTCGACGGACATCGAGGACTCGAAGGACACCTACAGGAGATACTACCCTAACACGCCGACCACGTCTGGATTAGGTTCCTCCTCGGACAGACAGTCCGTGGAGACTCAAAGAGGATCCAAGGATCTACCGGACCATTTATGGGCGGCGGCGATGGAGGACGGGTTCTCCAGGTTCAACGCCATGAAGTCCCTTCAAACCATAACTCGACAGCCCAGACCCAATCACGACTGGGTCAGAACGGAGAGGATCTCCAGGTTCGCCAAGCATCGCACCATCAGCCAATCCCCACAAAGGGAACAAGAGATCTGGACGTCGAAATTGAGCGAGTCTCATGTGTCCACTTACGCTACCCAGAGGATCAATGGGCCTCACAAGTGCCATCATCAGGCTAGACGGAGCTTCTCTACTTCGATCGTTGCTGATCTTGCTGTTACTCCCGATGGATCACAGCAGAGCCTTGGCAGCGGCGAGTTCCTGGTGAGTTTCGATGTTCGGTGTTCGATGTTGTGTCCTAGATGATAGTCTGTGATCATAGGGTACTTGTACAGGGCGGCTAGGCCTGTTCATTGACCTGGAAGAGAAACACGTCAGCGTCATTATTCGAGAAAAATGTTCAGTACATTTGTTTGAACATCAGCTTTAAACATTTTTTGAGCCTCGACTATAAAAGCTACGCGAATGTTTCTTGCATGAAATGGTGCTATAGTCTGTCCCAAATGTAACATTTTTTAACATTTCCTGAATGTATAAAAATCCATCTGTTCAATTTGTGAAATTTTTCATCCAGACTTTTGACTTTAACCATTTTTTGTGCGTAAACCATAGAAGCTGTACAAATGTTTCTTGCACAAAACGATTCTACAGAAACCCCCGGAATCTAAAAAACATACAGGGTGTCCCAAAATTACATCAACTCCGTTAAAGGGGTGGAACTTGAGGTCATTCGAAGCGACATTTTGCAAAAATGCCAGCCTCGGCTTTGTTAACCACTTCGCGACAACGGACGAGTTATCTCGCGACGAAATACCGTGCGTACAATAACCACAGACGAGTTATCTCGCGACGCAATTTTGCTTACGCTGTGCCACAGACGAGTTATCTCGCGACCAACTTATGAACAAAACTTGTTCGCGAGATAACTCGTCTGTGGTCGCGAAGTGGTTAAGGAGTCATTAACGAAAAACAAGGACAATCAAAGCGCGATGGCGGGCAGAGTCAGCGTCTGAATCAGGATCCGCTAAGCGGAAGGGTTGGTGTTGCGCCGCGGTGATACAGTAAACAAGAGGAGCAGAAGTAGATTTATAATTTATAATAATTAGTACTCACTTTTTCCGACGTAAATTCAGGTATTCCACACAGATACCGTGAAATTTTTCACTCACAATCACTGTTCAACTTTTACTTTGCATAAAAATACGGAAACTAGTAATTTCACTTACAATCACAAGTATTATTATTGAAAACACACACGTTAACAACCGCGAGCTTTGAATTGACACGTCTTTGGAGACGTTCTCTCTACCGCGGTTCGAACAACACTGATCTTACGCAAGGTTTTTCTGAAATGCTGAGGGAGGGGATTACAGATGTCGAAAATGCACGCCGTAATATACATTTACAATAACGGCGGGACGGTTAGTCGAAAAAAAGGGCACGAGGAGGACCGTTGGAATTCGGTCGGCAGAATTTGTTTACCTTGTTTTTGTGCCGAGATCCTCTGACCTGCCTATTATGATCTGACCCTTCCTCGTCGACTCTGCGACCACATCTGGCACTGCAAATAATATTGCAATTGTTATTAGTACATAGCTACGCGTCGGCGAATGTAAACAGTAATTGTCGGCGTGGAAAAATTTCACGGCATCAAATAAACAAAGTAAGTCGCTTCGAATGTCCTCCCAATATTTTTTATCTCCTCATAACTCACCTATCTCGTGTAGAAAATTATTGCCCCAACCGTACAAACATAATTGTATTCGTACAAAAATATTTTGTTTTGTAAAGGAACAGAGTGCCTACGTGATACGAAAATAAAACTATTTGGCATCG
This sequence comes from Halictus ligatus, assembly GCA_028454255.1. Classification (NCBI taxonomy): domain Eukaryota; kingdom Metazoa; phylum Arthropoda; class Insecta; order Hymenoptera; family Halictidae; genus Halictus; species Halictus ligatus. Next base: position 4,115,789 of record CM052141.1, on the reverse strand, counting down.
AATTGTCCATAGAATTCTATTGATTTTCTTGGAGATTTTTCAATGTATAAGGGGGATAGTTATCCGCGATAAGGAGGATACTTCGCAACGTCGGGCAAGTTTATGCAGTCCCGGATCGCATAAACAGCCACTTGTCGTTGAATTATTCTATCACGAGTCCGCGATCGTGGCTCATCCTACTTAGCTCGCCTCGCGTGATCCGCTCGCCTAATCAATTGCCCCGGCTCAGTAAATCGGAACGAAACCGATCTCAATGAGATCTACTTGCCGGCAATGGGTGACGAGCGTGCCCACGCATTAACTTGAAACGAGATCGTCCCCTAATTGCGATTTCGAGTATCTTGGTCGGTGAATCATCCACCCTCCGAAATTATACAATTCCAATACTCCTTGGAGCTAAACAATCACTACAATGATTACTTCAATGTTTTTAAAAGAAGATCGTGAAATGGTTTGATCGAGGAACCGTTCTATACGAAAAGAACAGTATATTTTTCATATTTTATAGTTAACACATGGACTATAGACCAACCAGATTAATACCTTAGAAAAACGAGTCAATACTATATGCTTGTGAAGCGTAAATAAATCTAATAAAATAAATTTAATAATAAATATATAGGATTCTTCTATTTCGGCATTCGATTGAGATTCCTCAATTCCTCAACGTTTGTCTATAAAAATCGTGGAAAATTAATCGCCGATAAAATTGACTTTTCGCTAGAAAGAGACGCGAGCGTCCCATGCAGTATGGCACGTATGGCAGCCGTGTTAGGATCGTAACTCGATTAGTCGGCCATCGGTGCGCCGGCAATCGGAAGAACGCTCAAGAGTCACGATTGGAATTCATTAAGGCCACCGTAAAATCGAATATCGCCGGACGAGAGAGTATCGAGCGAGTCGGCCTGGAACTCGTTCGAATCGTTGCTGAATCGCGCGCGTGTTCTTCTTTCCATTGATTCCGAGCGTTTCCTAATATCCGTTCCGATTGTTCGCGATCCACGGAGAGACGCGGCTTTTCTGCTGACGGTGTACTCGCCGCGGTTCACCAGGCATCAAGATTTCCGCGTGAAAGTTTCCTGAGGGATCCATTCGGGTCGCAATGACAAGCACGCCGGCGAGTATGCGAACGACCGTGCCGGAACAGCCTGGACATTACTGTACACGTTTGATTTTTATTTTATTTATTCCGTGCAGCATCTGTCGCCCAGTTTTTCTCCTGCGTTTCGATGACTGACGACTTCTTTCGCGATTGACGTAATTGGCACAGTTAATTATTCTGAAATATTTAGGAAAGATCAATACCGATACATTAGTAACAATATAAAAATACACTATTAATCGTAGCATAATTAATGATAATTCCCAGTTTTAAACAGGCAACACCGTTGTTGCTTTATAAAAAGATTCTCTGCAAAGCATGGTCTTAAAAGAGACTGTCATTGTTTAATTCCTGCAGAAAGGTATTTTAAAAAATGTTTTCCAGTTACAAACCAATAATCATAATTATTACGATGCTCTTGTCCGTTGAGGCTTCCGGATGTAAGCCGTGTCCTAAAGGAAAAAATTTCCCAACGTTTCGCAAGCATTGCAGCTAGCTACATCAGAGGGTCAGAAGACACACTGATACTGTACAATGTTCGTACTGCTTTTTTAAAAATATTTCTCTCTGAAATGAAATCCTAAAAGAGACGAGTTAATGCTTGTTAATTATCCAAATGGCGCAATGTTTCAGAGTCAGAGTTGTAAACAACGGCGCTGCCGTAGCTTCGGCCACGCGCGCTCAGATCGCCTCTCTGACAGGCATCATGAGACCGAGAAATGCAAAATGTGGCTCGACAACGCAAAAGTAGGATCTGCCTTTAGCGAGCGCACTAGATTTATTCTTTATCTAGCGCTTTTGACCACTGACAAGCCCCATCTTTGCATTATCGAGCCATAATTTCCCGAACCCTTGCAACCTTGTACGATCTAACGTTGTGTGCGGCACACCGTGGCACACGCACACGGCACGCACACTGGGGCGGATCAAGGCCACCTGGCAAAGCTGGACCTTAAGCCCGCGGTAAGGCGAAAGTCGATAATTCGTAATTCATCGGAAGGTTTCCGATCAGTCTTGAAATTTAGATCAGCCGTCACCTCGAGTTAGAGGCGAGAACGACCTCGAGACGGTCTGGCGGCCGCGCGGCGGTGGCTGCGGTGAAAAATCAATGGTGGCCAACCTGTTGCCTCGAATTATCGTTCCGCATGAATTTTAACCGAAACCCGCTTCCCCTTCTCTCTCTCTCTCTCCTCGGCTCGCTCAGCCTTGACTTTCTAATTGCACCAGCCTCACCGATGATCGCCGACGGTATCAATTACCGATGACGTTCGTCCCGGGATCGGGCTGACGAGATTACCCTTGAGAAATCGTTGCCCGAGAAAGTCTGAAACCGGGATTCGCAGACACGGCCGCCTCTTCTGTAATACGTTACAGCGACGTCTCGCTCCGCGTCCCTGTAATTTGCGTCTCGATAAACCCATAAATAACGTCCCACTAGCGATCGTTAGAAATTCCGAGCTCTCTTCCGGAACCGTGAACCAGGATTCCAGATCTACTGCCTGGTTTGATGGCTATCGGTGTTTATGTTTGCTCGCGAATTCTCTTCGCGGTTTATTTTATTTCGTTTCGGCGCATATGTGAACCGTACTCTGCTATTCTTCGGTTTTACTGGTCGTTTTGCGTGTTCAGACTATTGGAGGAGTTTTGGTTCTTGATCGAGTCCGGGGTTATGATTGGGTATGTTTCTTTTTTTTAGAGAAAATCAAATAGCATATTTGTATAAAACTTTGCGGGCGTGCTTGTATATATTTTTATTTAGAAGAATTTTTATACGTACCTGGGATTGGAATTGCGGTGCTTCTCTGTTGAAAAATAATATTCTGCATTCATTTATTTCTGGATAACGGTATGTAAAACAAATCCTGCATTCTTCAATTCTTATGTAGAACAAATTGAATTTGTTCAAGAAAAATTCTTCTTCCTAAATTGAAAGTAGGACGAATAAAGGCTGATTCATAGTATGCGCACAGACACGTACGTAGTGATGAGCATTATCGACTAAATTCAACTATCGACTAATTACTATTTAGTTACTACATACTATCGAATATTTAGTCGATAGTTTTTAGTCGACTGAAATTTCGTTTTAGTGGTTACGTCTAGATTGCGGGCTATAGTCTATGCCTACGTATAGATCTTATTTCTCACTCACTCTTACAGCACTGTGCTGCAATGCTCACTCAGTATTGTAGGCACAGTAAGTGTAAATTCGAGTAAATATACCAGACTAACCAACTGAACCCGCGATCGTCATATTTTTCACATTCATATTATTCCTCAGTTAGATATGACTTTTTCAATAAGATTGTTAAAAATTGAAAATAATCTAATGAAAATAGAAAAATGAAAAAATCTATGAAAATAGTAACCAAACCACTACTAAATTCAGTCGATAGTTTACAAAATCAGTCGACTGAAAATAGTAGTTGGCTACTATCGATTTAGTCGATAGTTCTTAGTCGATGGTGCCCATCATTAGTCCGTAACCGACCCGACAAATTGAAAACTGCAATGATATAAATTGTATAATATTGCGTTTGCCTAGAATGAATTCTAAAGCTTTAATATATCTGTAATGTTTGACTGAATGGGTCTGAAGCTTGTGAGCCTAAAATTTCATAGACGGGAATCATGTGAAGCTTTAATATCTAACGTTTGATCGAATAAGTTCGAAACTTTAGTTTCGTGACACGGCAAAATTGCCATAGCCCCTCGAAAGCTAGATAGGAAACTCTATTATATAATTACGAAGGTCCGGATCGCCCTCTGGCAGGACATTTTCGAAGATTAACTGCGAACGCTCTCACAGAGACGTTAGAGAAAATAAGAAACAAAATTATAGCGTATTTCCCGCGTCGCGATTGGGCGGGACGAAAAGTTTCAGGGTCGTAGCCTGGGCCCAGGGGCCCTTTTCTTTCCAATATCAAATTCTCTGCTGCCGCGACTTGGGGACACCCGCTTCCCCTGACCACCGGAAAACTTCCCGGGGAGGAAAGAAAAACATCCCGAGGGTTCGTCAGGGAAATCGGGAGACAAGTAAAGGGCCCCCACCCGACGGGGTGCGTGCCTGAAGAGCGACCATAGGGTACGCGACGGCGATTGGCGGATAAGGAGAGTGGGGGGCGCCTCGATTCCGCGTTCTCGCGCCTACCGAAATTTCGCGGTATTATTGCGTCGATCGTAGCACGATTTAGTCGCGTATTGTCGAAATTTGTAATCGCGAGTGAAAAAGTAATCGCGCGTGTCCTCCCATTGTCAGCTGCCGAAGATCCGGGGAACAGAATCCCGCGATTGCCGGTGGTAAGTACGAACCAGGTTTTCGATTTATATTTTTATTAGATTTTTATTCCGCGGTGGCTCGAGTGGGGTTTCAAACAGGTTCGGACATGTTCCAGCTTCCTGTAAGGGGGCCGACCAAATTCCGCTTCAATATTGCAATGAGCAGTTTAGAAGTGGTCAATTGTGTTTCCTAAAAGTCCAATCTACGTCTGTACAGAGCCCAAATTGCGAATTTCTACCTCATCGTGGAGTAATTGGCAATATTTTGCAGAAAATTCGAATTCTGAAGCAAGTATGCAGTCACAAGATGGCTGCCGCTGAGAGATTCTCTTAATTTCGAGAGATTTAGTTTTTGTACCGAAAAAAGAGCTCTATACAGACGTAGCAAAGACATGTACGAACACGGTGGTATGCATACTTATGCACGGTGCTATGCTTACTTATTTAAGACGTAAAATGTCTAGAAAAAAAGGCACAGCGTAACATAGCGTGACAGTCAAGGCCAAATGCCTTCCCCTTTACGGCTTTTCGCGTTTACGTCGGTTCCCCTGCGTTTCGCTCATCAATGCAGCAATATTTCTAGACAAGTATTTTTGCATAAAAATATCCAATCTGTGAAAACAGCTAAAAATAATAATGCTGGCCAACATCGTTCAAATCTCGTGGTACCACCCCTTCTCCGCCATGTTCTCCAGAATGAACGTCCCGCACAAAGCATTGCCAAAACAAACATAAAACGTAATAACCGTTTGTCCAAGGGCAAAGGGGTGCTCGAGACGTTATCGTCTCTCGCTCCCAGTCCCATTCCCACCAGTCTCCGTCGGACGTAATCTCTTTGATCTATGGAAGTTTCGGACGCGAGATAATCTCGGGTAGCGTAACATCATCTTCGGCCGTGTTATTTCAACGGTCGCGCGGCGTGTCCCGACGTGTCTCTCTCTCTGCACAAACAGAAGTAGTACGCGTCGGTCGCTCTAACGGGGATTAAACGTAAACACGGATTAAAGCGCCGCGTCGCGTCTGGCGGAGGCGTCGAGACGCCCCCGCAGGCGACGTCGGATTCACGGAAATAAATTTTGGACGGAGACGGGTTAACCAAGAACCCGGCGAAATGTAATTAACTCTCCTCCCCCAAAGAAGAGGCTCCCCCCCCCCCTGTCCTCCATCTTCTCGTTGCTTTTCAAAGTTTCCAGCGAGCCCGAGAATTATGGATCCGTGCTCCCTTCCTTTTCTAACGCTCGAAAATACGAATTCACCGGGTACAAAAAATGTTTGCAAGTGAGTGTCTTCATGATGATTCCTGTTGTTGATATTAACTGCGATCTCGAGCGAGAATCTAGAGAAATGAAAGTTTAAATAAAAATTCACGAACCGAGGAAATTTCTAAACCAATTGGATTGCATAACGCGTACAGTCAGCCGCAAGAGGCCACTCTCTAGAGACGAATCACTTTTGTAAGATCGGTTGTAACGGCTCGAGTTTTTTTTTTTTTTGGAGATGTTAGAAGGGCTTCAGTTTACCTCGGAGAATCCAAAATTTTGATTTTATTTTTATCTCGGAATGTACACTCGAGAATCCAACAACTCGTGTAGCATCTAGCGGCTACGCTGGTTAAACGACGCTGAAAAACCGAAAATCGGACATCTTTACTCGTATAACTTTTGAACTAGTGATCTCCTAGGATTGAAAATTGGATTTTCGGTATTTTCTCGCCAAGGTCTACGGGAATACGTAAAAAAGAGTTAAAAGATTTCTGCTTTCCTAAGCTGAAGTTTAGAGATTTCAACTTTTTTATCTACGCTTATAGTCGAAATTTGAAATATGCCTTTTGTAAGTCTAAGTAAGTCGTATTCACGCGGAAAGTTTCGTGTCTGACTCGATAGTGCGCAATGAAGAATGTTTTCCTCGCCGTTGAACCTTCAAAAAAATCTTTTAATTTCCGGAGATACTAGTTCCAATATGAACGGAGTCCCCTTTCTGATCCAGCACAGTTTAACCCATTTACATCATAGGGAAATATGAAAAGAAGGGCTTTATCGCCAAACTTTCTTTTTTATTACATTTACGTAAGAGTTATATTTAAATAAGAAAAAATGATCTGAGCGTATATATACGCTCCGGCGATAGTGACCAGGAAAATTGAGCGTATATATACACTAATAATGCAAATGGGTTAACATAAAATTAAAATTGAGCTGTGACTCCACTTTCCACAGTGTCATCTAATTTGATTCGAGAGTATAGACACGGTGAAATCTGAGATCCTAAAATCGTTCGGTCGAACGTACAACGATCCCGCCGCAGGAAACCATATAAAATCCTGTTCGAGCGCATCATTTCCCGCATCCATCTCCAGGAAGCAGTCCACAGCTCATCAAATCCTAGCCAAATCACGTTCGTTTCGCTTTCCACTCGCGTCTCGGCGTGTTCCTATCAGAATGACGAAGCTTGGCGGGATCGTGAAGATTCTCGGCGAGCGTTGGATCGCAGCAGACGAGGTCCAAAAGGGAGAATTCACGTTTCGTTAGTTTGCTCGTCGGTTTGCCGGAGGAGCGAGCAGAAAACGTAGCAGAAAGAGCAACGAACTAAAAAGAAAGAGAGAGAGAGGGAGAGAGGGGGGAACAGAGTGGAATCCTCCGGTTCTTGATTACTTGACGAGAGCCACCTCGAATCGATAATCGAGCCGCAATCCCCGCCGGCTAAAATGATAATGTTCCTGCGGGAAATCCGGCGTTCCGCTCTCGCTTCTTCGCCCCGTAACAGGCAGCCGGGATTCGAGAGGGATGCTCTGCCGTCGGTGTTCTTTTCTGGGGCGCAGATTACCTACGTGACTCTGGCCCCTGTCGATTCTCTACCCCCTTCGACCCCCTACAAATCCCCTACAACCTCCTCGAACACCTTTCGCCAGCATCGGTTTCTTTCGGTACCTTACTCCCGAAGAAAACACCGAGCGAAGCTAACCCCTCCCCCTTTTTACGAACTCGCCGCCTCGTTGAATGTAATTACCGGCCGCGGATCGTTAGGCAGGCCTAGATGATTTATGGGGGATCCGAATGTTCGAGCCTCAGGTGCGGGGCGCACAGGTGCGAGACCGATCAAACTCGTTGCAGGAATTAATTCCATCCGGTTGTTTCTGAGGCTTTTTGATGGACTCGCGATGATTTTGTTGCATTTCGAGATTTGGTGGATAATTAACCGATAACCTGTAGCTACAACTACGAAAAATTTCCATATCGTTATCCAAAACAGTTCTCACGTTATCAAATTCATTTGTATTCAACGAATTGCTGAAAATTGCAGTGTTCTATGGGAAAATAAATTTCCGTACTATGTTGAGAGAATCGTCTAGATTTTGGAATTAAAATTGCTTCCAGTGGAAAGGGTTAATAGCAGCCGAGATATTTTTTGAAGAGCTTACATCAATACCAGTTGTGTTAAAGTATGAAATGAAAGTTTAAAATTGCTTCCAGTGGAAAGGGTTAATAGCAGCCGAGATATTTTTTGAAGAGCTTACATCAACACCAGTTGTGTTCAAAGTGTGAAACGAAAGTTTTATCTAGCTGGTCGAAAACGTCTTCTCGAGCCTCTTCTGTTCTATGTTCTAGTTTCTAATCGTTCGAGTGCGATTGCACGTTTATTTCGATTTTGTGCAGCAGGTGGGAGATAGAATCGTCAGACCCCGTTCGATCGCGTAACAGGAACGGGAGGAAGTTCAGTAACGCCGACATCGTCGGCGGTTCGAACTTTCCATCGAATGACCGATGAACTCTGATCTTGACCTACACGAGTAACGACCTACCCGCCGCCACTTCTCAGCCAATTACGGAGATTCTCTGGCGCAGTGTGAACTCCGAACCAGTCGGCAGTAAATCTACGACAAAGATTTTCCTTCTGTCCCCACGAATTAATACCTTTCCGCGCCACTTTAGTGCCTACTCTGAGTCGTGTTTCGAGCAGGCATAGTTTGTTCTGCCACCAAGAAACAAGGTGGAAATTTTTTCTAATTTTTCTGAGCTACAGGAAATTTTGTTTTAAATTTATTCCTCGCTGAACGTATTGAGGATAAATTCTCAAATTTTAATTCCAGGTTACCAGTTTTGTCAAGTACATTGCATACTGAAGATATTGAAAAATGAGTGGAAAAATCTCGAAAAAGTTGGAAAAGGGACGGAGAGAAAATCTCAAGAAAAAAAAAATCAAAGGAAGGAAAAATCGTGTAACACAAGCGCCGCTTTTAATGTTTATTCGAATCCCGGAGAACAAAGGTTTCGGCGTGGGCGTCGTTGGTTATCGTTTCGTGTAACTTGGGATGCGCGACGAGTAGAAACAATTGCGTGGGCGGATGGAAACCCTCTTCCCCGGTGCGGGCCAGGTTCTCGGGCCGGGTCGGGCCGAGTCGACCGAGCATTTCCAGCCGAGAGAACCTCGGAACGGGACCACGGGGCTCGAATGATAAATGGGTTTTAATCAAACGCGTTCCTACAACCACTTCCCGGGCTGCTCTGTTCGATCGGTCGCGCACTCTGCATCAATCGTCGGGGCTAATTAGATCCTGAGCGCTTTACACGACCGAGCGGTCCCGGTTCGATCGTGGAATCGAACGAGTCCGCGTATCTATTCATTTTCATATCGGTTTTGTACCTTTTGTCTCTTTGAATACGTTGCTCTCCACGCCGGAGTGTTGTTTCTGTACACAATTCCTCGTTCGTTTGATGTTTCGAGTCGATCTTCCAGTGAACATTCCATTTTGCACGATCGAGAATAATGCCGGCTTCGAGATGAACTTTTTAAAATGTAAAACGTACCGTTTTTAGTCAAATAGACTAACTGTAGTGGAATGTTGATCATAGGAACATTTTTATGAATTGGCTATCTTGGAACCTGTATAATGAAAGTTCCAATTCTTCACGTCGAAAGCTACTGTTAAAAAGAATGATAAAAATGTTTTTATGATTCCATCAATTATTTTTACTCGGTTAATCATTGCCAATGATCATAGAAACATTTTTATGAATTGGCTATCTTGGAACCTGCATAATGAAAGTTCCAATTCTTCACGTCGAAAGTTACTATTAAAAAGAACGATAAAAATGTTTTTATGTTTCCATCAATTATTTTTACTCGGTTAATCATTGCCAATGATTTTTCCAATGGAACAATCAGGTTCCCGGGTTAATCGGATCGTTTGTTTCGATAGAGTCGATCAGGGAAAATCGCTAATCCGGTGCAGCTCTGCAATCTCGCGGAAATAAATCGTCAGGATCGTCGGCGGAAAGTTTCCTTTGAACTCTCTCTCTATCCAGGGTTACGTGTGTGTACCCTGTGCGCGCGCGTGGCCGTGTACGGCGGATTGTTGGTAACGGTGGTCCATAAAGGAGCCGAAAATTCTGAAACGGCTCGGAATAGATCCCTCGCGGATCGCGCGAACCGCGACGAATCGATGGGTTTCGGCGAAATCGAGTTACCGGCGTCGAGAAAACGACCAGGACCGACGGCGACGAGCACACCGTGGTCCCTCTGGCCTGGCAAACCGCCGTGTGAATTGAAATTCCAACCTGTCGGCTCGTTACTCGTGCATTTCGAGGCGATTTCAAAGAGTTTCCTCTCGGTGTCGACGCGCGCGCTCCGAGCCGAGCCGAGAGGCGAAGGCGTCTTTCACCCGAGACGGTAGAGAGATCCTGAGGTAGCTGTGCGACCTGTCGACGAATCGTGCGAGATGCATCGAGATATCGGTGTCGGAACGATTACTCCGACGCTCGCCGTCCTGTGCATGCCCTCGCTCGTACGTTGGCACACGTTGACTTTGCCGAACGTGAAATAGCGTAAAATCAAACGAAATATCTCGTGACATTTTTCTAGAAATACTACTGCCAGGTAAAACACTTCAATCTCGACTAGATATTTCATAGAAATTATATTCTAGGAGAAATACAGACAATATAGAACACGAAACGTGGAGGAATAAATAAATCCAGCACAGTTCGTACGATAAATTCTTCCGGCCGAAGAAGCTTCCGCTAGTGCGTTTCCGAAGCGGCAAGAGGCGCAAAATTCAGAATGCATAATGCGAAACGCGGGACGCAGAAGAGAACAGTGATCGGGAAAGATCGCAATCGTTTCCCGAAGATATTGAATCCCCTTTGCCGGCGGGGGTTCCGCCGATAAAATAAAATGATCACGGTGATTTCGGACGCGATTGCATGCCGTTCGGAGGAGAACGTGAACGCGGGCGACGAAGAGGAACAAAATGAGCACCGAGGCGTGCGCCAGAAGCGACGTCGGATAATTGCGAGAGCGTAAAACTTCTCGCGGCCAGACAGAAGCCGCCCCCGCAACACGGTGAACAAGTTACCTGAACGGCGTTCGTTCCGCTTCGATTGCCGAAAGGATCGATACACATGGCCATCGATAACCATTATCGGCGCAATCGATGCATACAAAGAGAGAGAGAGAGAGAGAGAGAGAGAGAGCCCTGCCGTCGCCTACTCTACGAGATGACTGTCCAAACAACAGGTGGTTCTGAGAACAGTAATTAATCGAAGGAGCTCATAATTCACGTCTGGCTATTACTTTCCGGGAGGGCCGCAATCTTGGAAATTCGAACCGAGGGGACAAGTCGACGRTCGATAATTAATTCATRTTTACTGGTCGGACAAAGGTCTCCATTCAGTCAATTCCACTTAATTTGTCACTTATTGATTGGRTGTCCCAAAATAGCGTGCTCACCGAATTTTCAAGCCCAAATTTCTAAAATTTTTCTATATTCTCTCGTAGTGTAGAATCRACCCCCTCCACGTTTATACCATCTTGGRTCATCCTGTAGATGTATGGAGMAAAATAGTTTAAYGCTGAACCTACCACGGACAAAATAACCGGTTTGATATTTCACAATTGTTGAAACTATAAAGATTCATTTAAAATRATGAAAWWARTRAAATAAMTTWCCCWGYYCRAGCATTTATCAATTTAGGATTGCCATTTTTAYAGGGCAATATTTACCAGATACTGTTAATGCTTGGTGGGTTTGGTATCAAAGTCGTTTCYTAGGAAAACGGTTGACACGAGACCGCCATGRTGCCTYCGAGACTTTWGTTCGTCGCGGCGAGTACTGCAACAAAGTCTACAAATTGCAACAACAGGAAGCGAAGTATTCGMCATAGAACGAATTCCCGTGACAGCCAAGCGAAAGTGCGTAAAACGTGCGTTCTTTACGATTTTGCTAGTTCCATTAAGACTCGGTCGATCCGTGACGCAGCATTTGCGAAATTACACGCGATAATGCGAGCCTGGGCGTGGAGATCGCGCGGAACAGAAACCGCGTTGTCTCTTCCTCTCTCTCTCCCTCTCTCTCTCTCTCTCTCTCTCTCTCTCTCTCTCTCTCTCTTCCTCTCTCCCGGTCGCGTTTCCAATTAAGCGTAGATCAATTTCGAGGCTGGCGGGTACTTAATTGATATAACGCGAACGAGCGCCGTTATCGTGCGGCACCGAGCAGCCGTTCGGACGTATCAGCCTCTGCCAATCAACGTTTTCATCCGCGCAACCTGTCACCTGTCCGCTTTTCAAGCCGGCCGCGGCCGGATTGCGAGTGTCCTCTCCGATTTCCACAGACAAAACGATCGATAATCGGTAAACTCGTTGCGCGGACGTTCCTCCTCGATCCCCCTCCGCCGCACTCCCCTTTTTTTGTTTTATTCCGCGCGCCGACCAGAAGAATCCCTTTTGTCGTTGTTCCAACGCGATCGGAGTAGTCTTTCAATTCCCTGTAATCGAGAGACGCGGAAATCCGTCAATAGTACTCGGATCCTGCATGGTTCGAGCTAATAGGCCGAAGGCTCGTAATGGAGGACGTGATTAAAAGATTTTTGTCGAGCACTTTTTAAACGACTGCGTACACAACAGGAATCTCCGTCTTTCACTGGAATTATAGAAATGGTTGTTCAGTTGCTCAAATTTTTGTCTATTTGTATTTATACAGAGCAATTATTTAAAAAAAAAAATCCGTAATTCACAGCTGGGGATTTTGATCGAGTGAAATTTCAATACGATAAAAATTCCAATCGCGTAAGGATCTAAAAGTACGTTTAAAAACCAGTATTCTCTGAAAAAATCCTTCTTCCACCCCCCTAGATGAATTCATGTTCATAATTTTAATAAATTTTCTAATTCAGAATAGCTAAGGACAACTTACATTAAAGATTCTGTCATGAAATAATTCCCCATGAAATCTACACCATCCCCTTAAATAACGTTCTACCCCGTTAAATAAAGAATCGTACAACCTTTTCAGAAAAAATTCTTATATCCGTTTTTCTCAAACAGTTAACGCAACCCCTTAAGGGAAGCGGTTCAGAATTAAAAATTCGTGTCTCTCTCAAAGCAAACATCGCAAGTCAATTTTCTCGGGGATGCGGAGGGGCGGGGGAAACACGCTTTGAGCGTTTCCCGGTAGAAGCCTTTGCAGGTGCAATTTAAAAGTACACTCCGTAGAAGTAATATCTGCTCTCCAGGCATCCTCGATTTCTCCTCGATTTTATATATTCAGCGGAATTAAAGTTAACTTCAACGAAACCTCCCGCGAATCAAAGGCCATTTTGACAGTAGGATTTCAATTGTTTTGCTGCGGCAGAATAAAGAGTTCTGAAGGGAATCTTCTCGATCCGAGTTATTGGAATTTGTCAATGTTAATAAAAATCCTGATAGACCAATCCTTCCCGATTGAATCGAGGAAAGACGCGAGCCGATCCGATAATTAATTTCCGAGATAAAAATTCATAACCGTCTGGTTCACGGAACTGAAGAAAAATTGCAAGTCGATTCTCCGAGCGGGGAGTCCTTTAAAGCTGCACTTCATAGAAGTTATGGCTGCACCCGAAGCATCAGGTAGCGCGAACTCGAAGAAGACGATAATTACGGTGCGGAGCGGTCGTTGCCGGTGTCTCTGGAATCCTTTTTCGGGTAGATCCTGCAGGATCAGCGGAGACTTCGCGAGACGAGACAAACATCGCGAAATCCCGGTTCCGCGTTGGATTTGCATTCGCGAGCCTCTCTCTCTTTCTCTCGCTCTCTCTGGAGGTAAAAGGATCCGCAGGATGTAACCAGACGCGGGGGTCTCCCGCGTCGAGGAATTTCGCGGATCCCCTTTTCCCGAGACTGAGGAGCGACTGGGAACACGTTGACGAGGAGCGTCATGGCAGTTTCGTCGCCGAGAGGATTTTTATTCGACGCGACGCGCGCACGAAGACTCCTTTCAATTCCCGTAAGGAAGCCACCGTCAAAGGTGGAGACGTTGTTCGCAACGTGGCGGAGATGTCGCGAACCTTTCCTGGAAAAACATTCTCTTCAAGGCGGTTTTATAAACGTGAATGCAGATGCTGCGAATCTATGCTCGCTCGCTAAGCTGCTCATTAACCGATGAGTCCCTCGAAAGAGATGTTTTGACAAGTAGTTGACGAAGTCACCGTGAGTCGTTTGTCCGCCGCAACGTTCCCGAGAAGAGGTTTTAGATGTACGCTTCGGAGATGGAAGCTTGAGATTCACGGATGGTCGAGGAGAGCTAAATTGCTTGGGAAATTAATGTTTATCCTCTGACAATTCCCAGGAAGAATGTGGACAAAGATGAAATTTTTCCACTTTTCCTTCCCCTTTCCTCTTCTGGGACAAAATTTCGAGAGTTGAGAGGGACTAGAATAATGGAAAATTTATGTTTTATTTCTGATAATTTACGCGAGGGCGTAGACACGATTTGGAACCGTCCCTTCAATTGTAGTCATCTGAAAGTTGCCAACTGTGTTCGACGATATTTAATTTGTTTCAATTTCATAAATAACAATCTTACAGTTATAAATTTGCACTCATTTTGAAGCTTGAGGAGTCCTCTTTCGAACGTCATTATTCGTTTCCCTTAACAATATTTTTACACAATGTACCATACGAGAATCCAAAGACCCATTTTTCCTGCGAAAATGCTATAAATTGAAACTTGTGTAGAAACATCAAAAAATTTTTCTGGCGAACGAATCTTCCGTAGATTTGACGATTAAGGCGTCCCCTTTTCAACGACGTCGTTAAAAATTAATGGACGATGTTTTTTACCTATCTGTAAACTATCTCAGTAATGGAACCTATTACCAAAAAACTATCAACGAACGAAATTATTCCCCGCAAATCTTCGTCTAGAAATTGATAAATTGCGTGTGATCTCATGTTCCGCATCCCTTCGGGGGAACCTAAATTTCCAGAGAATTTCCCTCTCGGAAAAATGTTATTCTACATTTTCACCGGAATTTTCCGCGTAGAACTTTCCGGGGCCCGTCTGTTTGATGAATATTACGATACCTGGTAGATGGAGCGATGAAACTGTGCCAGCGGAGTTTCGTCGCAAACGAAGGGAACGAAACAAGTTCCTCCTCGTCTTAAAAACGAGTTCAGAGATGCTCAGGGCGGTCGACGAGTGGTCTCGAATTTCGTTAACGAGCACACCGACGTCGGCGGGCCGCTCCTAATCGACAGCCTTTGACCTCGTATTTATGCAAATGAACCGTAAAGAAGTCTTCCCAAGCGGTAGAAAATTATCGGCGGCTTCGTTTCCGCGCAACCCCCACCCCCAACCACCCACACTCTCGGAAAATCATCGAGCACAATGAACGGGTTCTCCCTCGAGCGATTCTCCCTGTTCTTCGTTCCTCTGTGCCGTTTAGCGTGCTCGTGTACCGGCTCCTCGCTTTTTATGCAAATGCGGTGCTTGTTTTACAAAATCTGAATCGAGAGGGAGTTCCTTGTATCGAGCAGAGTGCGCCTCTCGCAGCAGAAGTGAAAGAAAAATATTCTTCTCCTTTGTGGAGGCATACGTCCTCCCGGAGTATAACAGGCTCTCCTGGATTTTATATACGCGGTGTCCCGTTTGAAGTTTCGCACACAATTAGTTGCCAAACTGTAGCTCGTAAAAAATATTTCAAATTAAAATTATTCTGTTTTTGGGGGCGACATTAGCGGAGACATCTTATGGATTTCAAGGTGACCTGTGTTATTTTTTTCACGGAACTGTATGGTCTTATTTAGGCGAGCCTGGAGGCCATCTTCAGATGAATTCAGTGACCTATAACGCTTTGGTTTTCCAAGGTTATTCAAGGCCATTTAAAGCACGTCCACTTAGGATTCACTGGCACAGCAGTAGATTTGTTCATAATTTTTAATATCGACAGGCTCATGTTTCGATATCAATAAAAATTCTCGTGGTAGACCAAACTTTCCTAATTGAAATAAAAAAGTTTCAACCCGATCCAATAATTAGTTTCCGAGATAAAAATTCAGCCTGCTGTATATTGCAACACGAGCCTGAAGAAAAATTGCAACATTCGAAGGTCTGTGTTTTGTAAACAAATTGAAAGTCGGCAAAGTGATGACTTAAACCCCCCCTACATTTACCTACTCTATATTATAAGCTCAATATCGATTCCAAGAGATGATTGATTAGGCACGAAACAGCCTAACTGTAACTCGATGTTATCTCAATCGAATATCCAGGAGTTTCCAGTTCTTTTGAAATCGTCGCTATTTGTTATAACTTCGCAGAAAGGAAATATACAAAAAGAAAACTGGACCGAAACTGTTTTAATCCTTCTACCGTTCTAAATTATAGTAGCAATTATAATAGAGGTTCTCGTCTGAACGTCGCAACGAAGAATCCAAGCATGCAACAAGATTAAAACGCAGCGATCGAGAAAATGCAAACAGCGAGCGAGGCTCTTCAAAATTCCGGCTGTTTTATCGCATTTTATCCTGTGTCCCATTTCAACATTGCAACGCTACGTCCCTCCGGAAGAGCTATTAAACCAGGAAAAAGGTTGGAACTTGTCCAGTGCGTCGCTAACGGGCAAAAAGGCGAAATAAATTCGCCGTGTGTTATCCTGACGCGTGGAAAATACATGAAAACGTGACTGCTCGATGGTAAACATCAAGAGAGAAAGAGAAGACTAGAAAAGATTCGAGGCTTCGCTTTTTAATTTCCACAGGATGCGTTCTATTCCTGTTTTTATTTTGGGACAACGGATTCGACGGGAAATATTTATGGATTCGACGTCGAGGAGCGAAAGAGAGAACAAACATGCTGGAATAACAACTGTCCCTGCATTTGCATATCGCCTTTATTTCCGGGGACGAGACGTGAATCATGGTCCACCTCCGGAACCAATGCTTTTAATAAGAATAGATGGCGCATAAGAATAGTCGCCCTGATTTATTATGATCCCGCACCAAACTGGGACATCCGATCGAAAACGGAATCAAGCTAACAGTATTCCCGATTCTTCCATTACACATGTGCGCGGAATTTGAGGAAAATTCATCGATTCAGCTTTTATGTGGCGGCCAACTTAAAAAGCATGGTTCCGAGAAGATGTTTATTACCGATCCGATTGAGAATTAGCGATCCTGACGGAATTTCTGCGAGGCAGACGATTTTCCGCAACGTTCGCAAACCGAGCGCGAATAAAAGCTCCGTTCGTACAGTCGACAGACGAAATTCGTCGCCGACGCGGCGAGGCTCGCCGGGGCGACGTAAATTTATCTCAACGCGTTTACGCGTCTCCGGCGCGAAACGTTATTGGCAGTGGTGGCAGAGGCTTTTCTTCGTTTTCTCGTCGTTTCCCTTCTTTTTCGGGCACAAAGTAATAACGGGCGGCGACGCTTGTTGCCTTTTTGCCACGGCTCGGAAACGGACACTGTCGGGAACACGCGAGGACGTTTCTATTTCGGAGACACCGTGTCCGCCGCTGGTATGCTTCTTTGAGCGGAATTGCCCGGTGCCGGGGCTCTCTTCCCGCTAATTACAACGGTCTCTATGTGTCCGCAGCTCGTAAAAGGTGCCCGAAAACTGCGTCGCTGACGATAAATTTCGAGTCTCCGGGAAGTTTTGTGGAATTTTTTTCGATTGGTCATTGTTCCGCCGTATTTGCCGCAGGGCAACGTTTTAACAGCTTGCCGTGTAATTTTCTTCGCGGCTTAAAGTTTCCCCGTATGTCTCCTCGCTGAAAAGGGTGATTGCCGAGGTTATTTCGAGTGACTTTTTCCTTTGCGAAAATCTTCTCCGAGGCGTTGTTCGTGAGCTATCAACGAAAAACGCGGACCAATCGGAGCGCGGCTACAGCGGACGGATTCCAGCTCGACGACAGATGGCGCTGAGCGCGGCGTTCGCATTGGCCGAACCGGAATCCGATTCGATCCGAACCGCTCCGATTGGTCCACGTTTTTCGCTAATAATTCTGGAACCACGCCTCGCAGAAGATTTTCGCAAAGGAAAAAGTTACTTCAAATGACCTCGGGAATCTCATGGAAGTATATTTTTAAGCACCCTGTATAATTTGGCATAATTTTAAATAATCTTGGCCCTGTATAATTTTTGTCACCCTGTACCGAACACATAGATTGCAATAATATATTTTTGTTAGATAAAATAGCACCGATGCAGAGGATAATAATAGAGAAACCAAAAACCGCAACGTTGCTTGCAGAATAAGGCATTGACGACATTCTGGATCAATTAGAATCGAGCCCGTCCGCCCAATTAATTCGTTCGCCGAATATTCGCGGAATCGCGAGAATAGTGTTTCCCCGATGCGATAATTCAGCCGGCCGGTAGCCGGTCGCATTGAATTCCCAGAAGCCCCGAACTTGCTGAACTTCCGAGGAATCGGGCGGCCGGTCGATGCGCACACCGACGTGAAACATTCACGGGAGCCGAGCGTTGCCGCGCTAATCATTCGTTCAAAGTTGATTAACGAGCCGGGAGTGGCCGAGCAAGCCGCGCGGCCGACAACTTAAACGCGGATTTCTCGCGTACGGCCTAACGACACGCTTCGCGAAACCGCTTTTCCTACGCAACCATACGGTTCACGTGGCAAACCGTACGCAACGATTCGCCGTAATCGCGGCGCACCGCGACCCGAGCCTCGTTCATCATTCTTCGGGAACGAATCTGCAAGTTTTCCGAGCCGAGGTCGCACTCTGAGCAACGACATCGAACCGCGCCGTTCTTGAGCGTCTCCGTGATTCACGGTGCGATTTTTATACTTTTTTTACTCGCCGATCGATCAGGAGGCCGGGAATGCTAATAGGCGGAGTTTTCAAAGAGGCTTCTGTGTGCTACCTTGTCCTTGAGAATGGGACCTTCAAAAATTCTGTAAAAATTTGCTGGGATACTTCAAGGTATGCAGATTGAGCCTACTATATTCGATTTCGGAGAAGTTAATTAAACTTCATATTTAAAATTATTTCAAAATGCTGCGTGCTAAATCAATGTACAGACTCTATTTGGACCTTGAGTTTGGGTATTGGGGAATGACAATGGGACCTTCAAAAATTCTGTAAAAATTTGCTGAGATACTTCAAGGTATGCAGATTGAGCCTACTATATTCGATTTTCTAGAAGTTAATTAAACTTCATATTTACAATTATTTCAAGATGCAGCGTGCTAAATCAATGTACAGACTCTATTTGGACCTTGTGTTTGGGTATTGGGGAATGGCAATGGGACCTTCAAAAATTCTTTAAAAATTTGCTAAGATACTTCAAGGTATGTAGATTGAGCCTAGTATATTCGATTTCCTAGAAGTTAATTAAACTTCATATTTACAATTATTTCAAGATGCAGCGTGCTAAATCAATGTACAGACTCTATTTGGACCTTGTGTTTGGGTATTGGGGAATGGCAATGGGACCTTCAAAAATTCTTTAAAAATTTGCTAAGATACTTCAAGGTATGTAGATTGATCCTACTATATTCGATTTCCTAGAAGTTAATTAAACTTCATATTTACAATTATTTCAAGATGCAGCGTGCTAAATCAATGTACAGACTCTATTTGGACCTTGAGTTTGGGTATTGGGGAATGACGATGGGACCTTTAAAAATTCTGTAAAAATTTTCTGGGATACTTCAAGGTATGCAGATTTAGTCTACCACATCTGATTTCTTAGAAGAATTTAAACAGGCTTCATATTAACTTGCGACGTAGGAGCCAAAGATGAAATTCTATTAAAATGCAGCGTGAAGTACTGCACACTTGTGCTGATTATATTTGCAGAAATGATTAACGGACTGCTCAGCTGTCATTTAACACATTCGCAACCATGATGGTTGCTGGTGATCATGAACTGTGCCTTTTGTTTGCACGACTTTTTTTCCCCGTGTGTAACAGGCAAATAAATCATTCTCAATTCAGTAATGTTTGATTTGCAACTGGCGTGGATATAAAGTGTGTAAAAAATGCGCTCTCAAAAAGATTCTTTGATCAACGTTCCAACGGCAATAACAAATTTAATTATAAAATGGAAATACGGAATGATAAAGTGCACAGAATTCTTCAGTGCACAGAGAGGTTGCTTTAGTGAATGAAAAAATTTGTTATTTTTATTTGAATTTAACGACTGAAAATAAGGCTTGCAATAATTATTCCTGCGATCTCGATACCCCGCGTGTAGTATCAATTTAATATAAATTCGATGTAGCACAAATTCGACAGGATATCAATTTCTCTAATGAACCTCGCCGGACAGAAGATCGAAATTTCGCAGATTAAAAATTGCACGAACGTCTGCGTTATCGCTTTTAATTATCGCTATCGAATTACTCGGGAATACCGGTGGAGAGTATGAAAAGCTTATCTCGCCTACGTAAAAATGATTCCCGGATGTGTCGGACCGTCGTCCGTACAGAACGTCCGTATCAATATCCGTGGGATTCAAAAAGTGATTTTCATGTCCATGGATGACTACATAAATCACGAACAATCCCTGGTCGGAAGAAAAGGGTTATTAAACCGCACCTTATCGGGCAGCGTCGGTCGACGATATTTCACGGTGGACGTCGACATCCGTCAAACGATGCTCTCTCGCGTGGTCGTCGATATCCGACCGAGGGATCTCTCTTGCTCGCCCTCGAACCTGCGAGTTTTGTTGCGCGTCAAATCCCTGTTTCGTGGCAAAAAACAAAACGTCCCCCGCAAACATTTTTCGCCCTCCGCGTTTCACGGGAAAAAGAACCGCACGAAAAATTCCTCCCCCGAAAAATACAACCGAATTCTGTTAACCCTGTTCAAGATAACATTCGTGATTCAGGGTGTTCTTCAAACTCCGATCCCAACGACAAATAATGGCACCTGGTACCCGGTGAAATCCATCGAAAACGAAGGATTCTTTTTTATTCTGGATATGGGAAAAATTGGACGAAACTACAATCACGAGATTAACCTCGTCCTTCGAGAAATAAGTTCGAAAACAATATAAATTTTAACCCTCTGCACTCGAGTGGCGACTCTGAAGCACCGCTAGAAATTACTGTGGAATTATTTCAAAGAAATTACAAACAGTATTACAAAATTTTTGTTCAATAGATAACTGAACGTTTAAATGTTATATGTTTAAATCGGATCAGTTTCGTATGAATGAAATGAAAATATTCTAAGACGGAATTTAGTTTTAGAATGATGATAGGGCCGAGTGTATCATTGTAGAATTGCACAAAAAATGTTGTGGTAGGAAGTTGAAAAATAATTCAAAAAGGAATGACGGGGCACCAAGTACTGCTGGTGCGAGAACGTGCCCGAGATTAGTATTCCCGGAGTGTCAAGGATTAAGTTATAAGTCATTTGCGATCCGAGTCGTCTGCCGATGCATGTGCATTACCACGCGGGGGCATTCCGGTGCAATGACGGTGCACAGACCTCAGGACCGCCCTCGAAAGAGTGCGATGCAGCGACGGCGGGTTCGCGACGATGCAGTTGGCCCAGGTCAGTGAGAACTCTCGGTCGAGAGAGACACGTAGGTGGTGGGCGCCGTGCAGCTTCGCCCACGTCCACAGACAAGAACCTAAACGCGAAACGGTATAGTGCGTGTACGTGGTTGTGTGTTCGCGTGGACGCGAAAGTGTCTTCGAAAGTCGCTGGCCCGAAACCCTGGACAATTCACACTGTCCCCTACCTGGTACCTTCTGTCTTTCAATATTTTAAACATTATTGGTTCGACAAATTCAAATTGTTGCTCGCTCAACGAAACCTGAACAGCGTCACACTGTTGCTCGTCGATGGCCAGCATTATTTTCCTATCAATTTTGTTATCAAGTCTTATCAACGCTAGGTCTACGGTCCACTAAAAATTACTATATCATTTTATAAAAATAACAGGAATTTACCCATCGAAATTTTTAGCTATTCCTTCTTTTTATACTGCACACCCAAAGAAATTAATTTGTTGAATAATTTCTCATGGATGCATCTTTGCAATCTCGGTAACTGTATATTGAAATTATAATTTCAAACATTTCAAAAGTTCTTGCATTGTATGAATTCTAAAACTTGACTCAGGAATAAAATGCCTGTCGTTTTTGAACAATTTATCCAGGAGTTCTCAACTGGCGATCTTCAATTTTAAGGAGACTATTAAACAATCTCCCGTTAATTGAAGTACAAAGAATCCGTAAACGAAGAATAAACCGAAAGTCTCTCGCATACGCTTCTAACAAACGAAGTCGATCGCCGAACAAACGTCATAATTAATTCCGCAGAGGATCGAAATCGCGAAACCACAACCTGCTAATTAGCATCTCGGTCTGAGGCGGTCACAGTGCTCGCGATTCTCCCCACAACGCCGTCCATTCATTGCAAATTTCCGTGCGCGCAAATCGGGCGAAAAAGCGACACTAGCAAAAGTCAAACGCGGCGCCATGATTCATCGATGTGTCATCGTCTCGATTCGGTACACGTGCGCGCCGCGCAAAACTTGTCCCAGAGAGGCAGGGCGGTATCTGTGCGAAGCCGAGCGGATCGGAGCGGAGCGGAGCAAAGCGGAGAGCCGCGGCACACGCCAGTGCACGCCGCGCGTTGGCATGCAACGCGAGTGCTTTTACTCGTAAATAGATTGTATCGAGGCAGAGAGAGGCGTTGGACAACGTTCTTCGAGGCGAGTCCATCGTCGTCGCGAGTTACTCCTGGAAATCGGTTTCCTGCTCGCGAGTTGCTCCTCGAGAAATCGGTTTACCCGCGAGTTAGTCCTCGAGAAATCGTCCTGCTCGCGAGTCGCTCCTCCGGGTCGATTTCCTCGTCGCGAGTGACCCCTGCCAAGCGATTTCCTCGTCGCGAGTGACTTCTGCAGATTTGATTTCCTTGTCGCGAGTTACTCCTGGAAATCGGTTTCCTACTCGCGAGTTAGTCCTCCAGAAATCGGTTTCCTCTCGAGTTAGTACTCGAGAAATCGGTTTCCTCGCGAGTTAGTCCTCGAGAAATCGGTTTCCTCGCGAGTTACTCCTCGGGAAATCGGTTTCCTCGCGAGTCACTCCTCGGGAAATCGGTATCCTCGAGAAATCGGTACCTTCGAGAAATCGGTATCTTCGAGAAATTGGTATCTTTGAGAAATTGTTATCTTCGGGAAATCGGTTTCATTGCGAGTTACTCCTCGGGAAATCGGTATCCTCGCGAGTTTACTCTTCGAGAAATCGGTATCCTCGCGAGTTAGTCCTCGAGAAATTGGTATCTTCGGGAAATCGGTTTCCTCGCGAGTTACTCCTCGGGAAATCGGTATCCTCGCGAGTTAGTCCTCGAGAAATCGTGATCTTCGAGAAATCGGTATCCTCGAGAAATTGTTATCTTCGGGAAATCGGTTTCCTCGCGAGTTACTCCTCGGGAAATCGGTGACCCCGCGAGTGATCCCTGCGAGTCGATTTCCTCGTCGCGAGTGACCCCTGCGAATCGATTTGAAGATCGGTGTTCCCTCTTCATGGAGTCCCGGCCCAAGGCCGGTCGTCTCGCGACACGTACGACGGTTCCGGACCAGTTCCGAAGTGTTCCGAAGTCTGCTATCCGCGATACGTGCTCAGGTGTTTGATCCAGAGAGGTGTTTGGGCCGCGTGCCCGTGTGTTTCAAGAGAGCACAGCTCCGAAGGAAGTTTTAGGAAGCTTCGACAGCTCATTTGGAAATTCGGAGCTGTGCGTGTGTATGTGCTGCGACGGTGTTTTTCAGATGCGTTTCGAAAGGTGACTGGGATTTTTTATTCTGAGAAGTTGGGTGGAATTTGAGGCAGTATTCTTTTCATTCGTTTTTGTAGGTACTTTTTAAAGATTGACCTTTTCAGTGATAAGATCAACTGCATCACCGACGAAATATCAGAAAATAGTCAAAGAGTAGAGAATTCTTTTGTGGCCAGTGTACATCTATCACAATACAGGCCCGAATTAGAATACCAACAGCGTGAAAAAGCGAATTTTTTGGGCTCGGAACAAGCCTCCAATCAGAAAAATCGGCCCAATTCCTCGAACAATGAAACACCGACGGTCCACTATCGAAATCCGCGAGTTTCGATCAACAAAAGGAGAGGACGGATCGCAAACACGCTTGTAATTCGAGCATCTAGCTGCCAGGAACGCTCGAATGGACAGTTTTCCAGAAGCCGGGCATTTCACTTTCAAATACCGCGGATTCCGGAGTCACGCGACTGACCAAAGACGTCCGCGTCGATCCCGCAGGCATTCCGCTTGCGTGTATTCTCTCTCTCTCTCTCTCTCTCTTTCTCTCTCTCTCTCACTCTCACTCTCACTCTCGAGAAAGAGAGAGATTCTCGAGTTTTTAAAAATACACGGAGCTTGGCCCGGCAGCTCCGCCAGGCTCGGCTATTCGAAAAACTTGTTCGGTTTGTCTTACGCATCGATGGCCGCATTTGAAATTCCGAAAATTCCGTGGCGCAGCGCCAGCGCAATTTGTTTCCGGAAACAAGCGGGACTGAACGTTCGCGAATCGCACCGCGGAAAATTCACCGCGGAAACCTGCGTGAAAAATCATCTTGCCGTTGCACGAGCGAATGCTGGGCTTGAAAAATCATTGCTCCGATTACACGCTGTTTTCCGTCTTATTCTAGACGTCATTCTCGATGCTAATTTATTCCGAGAGACATACAGTCTTTTTTCATAATATTGCTTGACGCTCTGACTGCTAACTAGCCCGACTGCTAACTTCTTGCCTGGAGAATTTTTCGGAATTTAAAACAGTGCGACGGTGTTTCGAAATTCCTCATATGTTCCAGCTGTTTTCCGTCGGATCTTTTTTGTTCCCATAAATATATATTTATAACGAAACTATGAGAGCCTGAATAACATCTAACTGAACATACAATATTTTTAATATCTTCTGTAATGTCTGTACTGTTTTACATTTAATCTTTATATCGTAATTGCAGAACAGTTTGGCTGGTTTTATACTTAATCTTCACATTGGCTTTTGTTGTTAAAAAATATTGTGGCTGAGGTTAGACATTGTCATAAATTCTTTTTTAATCCACACTGATTTCGAACTTCGTTTCGGTTGCGGTTTTAGTCGGAAACGTGTTGAAAAATCATGGGAGACCGAGGAACGCTTCCTTTAATTAATTAGTGAATTTCGTTGGCTCTTTCGGCGGAAGAATGATGGCGCGTGCCTTCCTTTCGAACTTTCCTCGGCGCACGCACCGGGTGTGCGAATTCTACGACCAATTATCTCGCGGCCGCGCGAATACGCGTTTCAGACACGCGTGTGTGCGGGTTCCGAAGGGGAACGATCCGAGAATCAGCTGAGCGTGAACAGAACGGAATTGAACGAACGGGAATTCCACCGATAGAAAGTATCGCATCGAAGCCGCGATTTTCATTTCTCCACGGTATCCATCCTCCGGACACGTCGGGCCCGCCGAGATTTACGATCCGGGGACTTATCGTTAACAAACCGCGAAAGTTTCCGCCGGTTACGTCGATCCGACGGTTTCCGGGTTCATAACGCGCTTGCTCATTGTCCGTGTAATACGCAACATCAAAAACTAACATTTATGGACGTCACAGAACAATTTTATGTCGACTTATTCAGTCTTAAATCACTGTGAGCTAACTTCTTTCTGTGTGAAAATGATTTTTCTCCAGAATTGCTTTGTATCGCATTGTCTATCGAATGAATTTTCTCGATGGCGAATTTTTTAGTTAGTGTACTATAAAACCGTGCAGAAGAAAAAATCGTGGATCCCTAAAAACCGCTTAAGCATTATAAAATTTGTTTCCTTTAATTTTCTCATCGAATGACGGCTAAATTATTTTGATATAAAAATAGCATTACAAAACAATTGTGAAAATAAATATAGTGCAGAAAATATTTAATTCTGGGAGTTCACCTAGCCACTAAAACAGTTTTATGAGATGAACTGAAACGGCTGGAGCTGGAATTTGTAAAATGCATAACGGAGATCAATTTTTAGAGTAACGTTAGGCGTCAGTAAAATTTTTAGGCGACATCGCGGGAGTTTGAGGATCGGAAAATTGTCCTCTCATAATTCATTGATACCCTAATTCCGCGGAGTGGTGTAGATATCGAAATTACCGTAGAATACCGGAGCCAAACGTGGTCTGACTGCAGTCTGATTCTACTTAGCGATGGCCGAACTTCTACCGGCCGTAACTACTTCCTCGGTCAATTCGGTTGGCCCACCGAAAACGAACCTAACTGGTTCGAAACCGTCCACTCGTGTCCCTGTTTGATCTGCGTCGGTCAACGAGGAATTCGTTGCTTCCGAGTTATTGGTAGAATTACCGAGTTTATTAGGGACAGGCATAATTTCGTCGTTTCCTATATTAATTTACTACAATTTAACGTCAAATACATTCAAGTCAAACGAGTTCGGTGAAACACTCGCGTATTCGACTGAATATTCGTTAATTGTTTGTCAAAATCACAAACATATAATTCAATTATGTAAATAATTTTGTATCCAGATGAGAAATATGATGAGAAAGCGTCGAGCATTCCACAAAACATTTTTTCTTCAAGAATTCATGGTAGGACTGCAACATAAACTGATTTTCAAGCCCCACAAAAATGAACTCCGAATTTTGCCGGACTTGCACCTTTTCCATCATCCAAAAAATATTAAAAAATTGTCTCGGGTTAAAAAGAAAAATTCACATGTAAGCCACACGTTTTCCACACATATTTACAAAATTTCAAATCAATCGTTTCACCGCTTTCTCCAAAATGGTAAATCAAAGTGTCGTGGGCATCTCGGAGATCCTGTTCAAGAGATTTTTCCACCTTGAAGGATAAAAATGTCGCAATAGAAAATTGTTTAATAAATCTTGTGGCACGGAGTAGCGTCTTGAGGAGCCGAGGAAGGTAGGACACATTAGTATCGAGTCTAGAAAATGTTCGAACGTTGAAAAATGGAGGCAAACGGGAGGCGACCTCGTTCGATCCTCGTGGTTCCAATTAATTTCGCGCGGCCTATTAGTTACCGGCGACGGGTCCGAACGGAGCTTTATCACTTCTCGGAGAGAAAGAGAGAGGGGGAGAGTCAAGGATAGAGTACAGAGGGGGGTAGAGCAAAGGACAAACCGTCCCGGGAAAATATTTCACTGTCCGAGCCGGGCGCGGCGTTAATGCTGATAAAATTAACGTACGAGCGCGGCGTCTTTCATATTTGATAGCAGATAACGCTATCGCGGCCCGTTATTAAACCGAGTCGCGGCAAGAAGCTCCGCGCAAAACGTCGCTGAATAATTAACGCCAGCTCACCCTCCCCCCACCCCGTTCACCCTCTTCTCAAACGA
This sequence comes from Halictus ligatus, assembly GCA_028454255.1. Classification (NCBI taxonomy): domain Eukaryota; kingdom Metazoa; phylum Arthropoda; class Insecta; order Hymenoptera; family Halictidae; genus Halictus; species Halictus ligatus. The sequence continues at coordinate 4,088,803 of CM052141.1, read as the reverse complement.
CTAACGAGGAACCCGAAATTATACGGCAGCTGGAACCGCCTCCGCCCTGACGAAACTATCGCGCGAGAGTCCGCAAGATCCGAGTCGCGATTGCACCTGTATGCACATGCACATAAGTGCACACAGTTTCTAGGAACGCGTATCTTCTTTCTCCCCGAGAAAACAAGAAACCATTCCCCGCGGTCTTCGTTCGCGGTTAATTAAAGGTCGTTCCACACTATTCTTATTTTTCTTGCAAGATTTCTCGGGGTCTAGCCTCGCGGAATCACTGCTCTGTAATTGCGTATCAACGCGCGGTACCAATTAGGCTAATGGGCGCACCTGTGCTAGAACATCGTTCGCCGCGTTTACACGAATTATGACACAAACCATACTAACTGAGCCAGACTAACTGTTTCGAGAATTTTTGCTAGAGAACGAATTATTTCTGGAGAACTTTTCGAAACGCGACCTTCAAAGCTTGGAGCTTCTACTCTCAGAACTCTTCAGTCGTTTCCCTCTAACGTGGTTTTCCGTGCGAAGATACGAATTGAAACGACTGTAGACATGTTCAACAATTTTTTTTGATCAATCAATTTACCGTAGATTTGAAGACTGAACTTTCCTCTGTGCGACGATCTCCTAAAACTTTGCAAGCGATTTTGTTAAGGCAATTTTAAGGGGTAAAGACGCGGGACAAGTGCGGTTGCATTAAGGGAAAATGATTTCGCTAATAACTCGTTAACTATTAGATTTAGGGCATATGAGGGTCAATGCATTTTTACGCAGAATTCGATGCTCTATCGATACATAATACAAAAGTTAGGTCAATTCGTTTAAATAGATCAAGGGGACCTTGAAATGGTTTCACCCAAAATAAAAAATATTTGCGTCACAATATTTTTCCTCCTGTACCATGTAATTTTTTCGTATTGTTACGGAAATATTCGAAGTCATGGGGTGCACCCTGTGTAGCTATGAAAATTATGCGAGGGTTTAATATTAACTGTATCTACGATCGATGGCAATCCGCCTGTTCCTTTATCTCTTCGACAACGTCAGCTCAGAAGCATCGCTTCAAAGGCCACCGTGGAAGTCTGCGGCGCGGGAAGCTTCTTTCCCATGCCAGATCCAGAACCTCCATGGATCGTAACGCGGCCTAGGGCGTTTATATACCGTAGACACTCGCGCAGAAGTTTTCCGGAAATTTTCCCGGCGAAGTAAACCCCCGTTGGAAAGTTGGGCCGCTTCGAACTTCCATCCAACGGGGGATTATTAAGTTCCTGATGGAAGGGATCGCGAGGACTCGCTGATCCCGGTCGATAATGCGACTGCATTTTACGGGAGGGTCGAAACAGGGGCGTGATTGGACCAACAAATTCCCTGGGACCTTGGAATTCCTGCTGGTCGTCTCCTTATTTCGAGGTCCGCTCGCTCCCACGCGTCGAATTTATGCGAATCGGTTAAAATAAAAATTGATGTTTCAGGACCGGGGTCGGGCACCCCCTATTATTCTTTTTGTTTATTGCCGGACCATGGTCCGGCTTACGGCCGTTCGGTCCTTTAGCTACCGACTTTATGCGAACCGACTCGGTAAACCCGTGATTTTGTATTATACTGCAATTGCCTTTCGAAATGATTTTACCGGGCCCCGGGGCTCCGTATGTTCGGGTTCTCATTGATTCGAGGAAAACGTTCGCTGTGAAAAATTCATCGACTTGGTTGTTGAAATGCTTTATTAAACACAAGGTGGCTCACTTGTTACTGAAATAATTTAACCGTGCTGTGAGCAGTGCTAGAATATTGCGCTGCGATTCGAATAAAAATTGCCTCGGTCAGCAGGAGCCAAGTAAAATTGCCATTTGTATGCTAATCATTTTCCTGATCATTTGAATAGTTTCGTTTCAAGAATTTCGGTAAGGTGAAAATAATGCATCGATATTTAAAAGTTATTCTAATGTCATACACGCGTAAAATTCCGCTGTGTACAAGTTTTAAAGAACGTCTTGATTTTTGATAATGATCCACGGCCTGGCGATAACGTCGAATTAATATCCACGTCTTTTCGTGTTTGCGTGGCACATTGCGAAAGAGATTATCGCCGGTTAATAGTTTCCCTGTCGTAAAATCATTGAACGAGAACCGCGAGGTTGAAGTCAGCGTGACCCACATAAAATCTGAGCAATAGGTATGGCGAGGCCCGTCGACGGACGATCGCGGAACAGGATCGTAAATAAAACGGTGGTAACGCGGCATTGTTCCCGAATATCGATTCCCGATCGAAAGACAAAAGTTCCCTCCAGTTATTTTTCACCATCGTCGTCGTCGTCGTCGTCGTCGAGGAACGATGACGTCGCCGCTCTTGTTCCAAATCGAAATTTCCCTCGGAAAACTCGGCACGGCTTTTCCCAGCCTCGTTGAAAACGCGCCCCCGGAAATCCAATCGACGCTCGTTCGAATAATTAGACGTCGAGGGCCTTCAATTTTTTCACGGATTTGTTCATTTTCTCTATCGCAAATCTCGCGAGAGATTCATTAAAAAACACCAGGACTGTCTCCATATAACTCGAATTATAGGAATTTTCAACAGTTTTCTTTTCTAGGGGGTTTAGTCAAACAATATTGTTAGAAGTTTTATGCATTTACGACGGGAACCAGCTAATGCTAATAGGTATCATATGAATGCTAACACGTTATTGTAAATTTATGGAGGAGATTGTCAAACAAGGGAAAAAGATTCTATGCGATTACTGTCTCCTGCTGACAATTTTTATCTCGCATAAACATCCGCTAAGTATCACATTAAGGATGCAGAGTCAACCCTATTCCCCCACGCTGCCGCCATTGAATCAAAAATATTATCCACGCTTCTGTAAATAATAATCTCTCCAACGTCTCTCGGCACAACGATCTCTTTGCAACAACAATTTATCCACTTACCATGCCTCGATCAATGAACCCAAGGTGAAACAGAATTCCCGGTGAGCGTTCGAGTCGTTTGATCAGAGTCGTTAAACATACTTCGGGGGTTACGTCAGAGCGGTATCAAGATTTCTCGGGCTCGAACGCGACCCATTTCACTCGCGGCAAAAATTCGCCATTCAGTCTCGAGGTTCCGTCGAACAAACCGGCACGCGATAGAGAACATTGTGATATTTAACGGGTGTGCTCGTTAAAATTGTTGCGACAGCGAGAAAACCGTGACAGGGTCTCGGTCGGTGAAAGACGTTTATGCTGCCCGTAAAACCGGAGAAATCGAGTCCCGAGAAGCTTCCTGATTGCCGGGTCGACTGCGAAATGCGATATAGACTGCCATAATCCGCGATCACGATCCATCGATCGCTCCAAAAACAAGCAGTACTACACTGCCTCGCAAGAAGTCTCGCGGGACGGCACAAGGGCAAAGGGGTCACTCGCTCGTTCCGCCTATCACCCCTCCCCCCTACCAGGTTAACGCTCCAGCAGGCCAATGCCTAGGCTCTGACGTCACACGCTGTATAGTGTGTGCAGCCGCTGTAGCCAATAGAGAAGCTGGAGGCGTGTCCCTACGGCTCTGACCAAGCAGCTCCGCATTCCTCTCACGATACTTCTTCTGCGGCGCGCACAGTACGAATAGTTCTGTCTCGATTACGAAGTTTTCCGAGCTAACGTGATAGCAACGTCTAAGTATGTTATTGTTGGACCCAAAGGACCGCTAAAAATTTGTACGTTCCATTAATTAATTCCTGCAGTATATACGAAGCGGGCCGATCGTCGATTGTTGCAATTGTTTGCCTTTCGATGTGTTTTTTTTTTGTATCTCGATCGCCTCGTTCTAGCAACATCCATGACGTTACTCAACTTGAAATCCTCCTTTTCACGTACATTTTTCTACGACTTGCCCACGAATTTCTATTTCTTCCGCTAGAAATTATATAAAATATATAATAAAATTTTATATAATATATAAAAGGCGCGATTTACAATAATACTCCTTCACACATCGCTTTTTTCCTGTTGATATCCGTGACGTTTTTACTTGCCACGAACGGTTGAAAAGCTTTAAGTTGTCTTCGTTTGGGTTGAACGTCGGTGAACTTTCTCCGCTCATTGTGCACTTCCGCTTTAATCCTCGTCTCGCCAAATCTAATAAATAAAACGCTCGACATCTCGTAGCCTGAAAAAGAAAACAAAAAGATAACTTTATTTACATGCATCGACTGCCGCACGTCGCGTGTTCTGCGTCCTCCACCGCCGTATAGCAACAATCACATACACTATAATTCCAATGTTGAAGGAGCAAAAACTCAAAAAGCTGCGTGTCCAACGATTTTCTCGACTTTTCCGCGCAGTGCGAAGGCCGAGGGCTCGCTGGGAAGGATTTGTCGCCTGGTCGTAAAGTTTTCTACGATCCCGAGGAAGGTCGCAAACGTTACTAAAGCATAATAGAGTAGAGGGGCAGGGGGTGAGTGAGAGGGCACAATCTTAGGGATAATAACAGTTCTCGGTGGCGATTCTTTCGGCGAAGGCGAGCGTCGTCGGCGTCGATTCCCGGGAAACAGAAACAATTTCCATTACCGCGCGACCGTGTCGGCGTGGTGTTACGTTTGCCCCGAAAGGCGTAAAATTCGCCTCGGGTTCTTGGCGCGAAAACCAGCCGTAATTATCCGTCGCGCGACCCCGCTCGGCGATTCTCGTTTCGCGAACTCTGCGGCGAACGAATTCGCAAGAACGTTGTCGTCGTCGTCGTCGAGGTTTTGTCGCGGCAGCCACCGCGTTATTTCCTCGTCCCGAGGCGACTTTGCGGGCCGCGATTTTAATCCAGATATCATTTATTTGCGCACCCTGGTAGCGGAGACGGAGGGAGCGAGAGGGAGAGAGAGGGAGAGAGGTGAGGCAGCCATTGTTCCCGCAATTTCTCGCGACGGAGTTATTGCTCGCTGTGCAAACCCGTGGCCAGGTATTAGACGACCGTCATTCGTGTAGCCGTGTTACGGCCGAGCAGAGTTTCTCTTTCTTATTGAAATGCTAATAATTCCGCCTCCTCCCACACTCGTTCTTCTCTTACTCCTACAGCGGTACCCTCCTTTCTTCGTTTCCGCCTCCTCGCAATCCCCCCTCCCCCCTCCTCCCTCTCTCATTCCGAGTTATCTTCCGCAAGAGCGCGACTTCGACGTCATTAGGTCAAACGGCCAGTTTCTTCTGGTACATTTCCGTATATTCCTGTATATTCTAGCATGCAGTATACTCCGCTATGTTCGAGGACACTTCAGTATATTCTAGCACCGTCCAGTATATTCTAGCACCGTTCAGTATATTCTAGTACAGTAAAGTCTCGATCTAAGCGCAATCCTCGGGGCCCGTGCTGTGACATGGATCGTGTGCCATTATTCGAGATACACATTATTAAATTGTACATTATTAAATTTGTTTGTATTTAGTAAATTACTAAACGTTTCAGTACTGTACGAGTGAATTGTACCGTTCTCGTATGCATAGCATGCAAATATATATAGAAGGGAAATATATAGGGTGCGGTCGAATAATGTATACAAGAGGGCAAGGGGTGATTCTACATGTAAATACAAACCGGAACAAAGGAATAACATTTTTTCATTTGACGCCTAGTATTCGAGAAAATTGAATTTAAAGGTCCGTCGGGTTCGTGTGCTTTACTATACGTAGAAAGTAGAATTGGCTGGTCGTGATCATGCACGTCAGACGATGAATATCGAATAGTATGGATTAGTAGGGATTTTTTCTCGAAAACAAAGCTTCGGATGAAAAGATTCTATTCTGTATTTTTCTCTTATTTTCTCATTAGATATTGCCTCGTGCCCGCTTGTATATGTTATTCCTGTATACAAATCGTAGAAAGGATACTTTCTTTAATTCAAGTCAGTCGCGCTTTATTAGTTCAGCGCGCCCTCTAATCGATATATCGATGCTCAAGGAGAGAGACCAAAGAGAGATAGAGGCAGAGGATGTAAGAGAGCACGTGCAAAGATTATCTAATCTTAAGTAAACAGATAGCGACAGATAAAATGAGAGACCTCCAGAGGAAGCGTGGAGAATAGACTTTAATTGTCGTTTCTCTTTATTTTAGAGCAACACTTTTTTTATTATTCTCCTGGAAGTTCAAAATATTATCCTTTTTGTCTTATATATATATGGACCCTGTGTATAGATCGGAAGAAATGTTTCGTTTCAGAGTTAAAATGGCTTCTAGTGCGAATGGTTAAACCATTAAATACGGTTCGAATTGTACCGTGTTTAGTGTCGTTTTAATCAGAGAAATGCCGGAAATAAGAGAGAGTAGAGAAATAATGAAAAATAAAGAAGCAACAACACGACAACATTTATATTTCCGTGCGAAGGTAATATTTATCAAACGCGATAATACCGTATACCAGATCCGAGCGATTAGCAGATTCGCCGAGGGATTTCCCGCGCGGAAAGAAGTATAATAGTTCCGGAGCCGCGGACAAGGTATAATGAAACGCAGACCGGCGATAATTAGACGAAAGTTTCCGGGGGCGCGGCTCGTAACACCGTTTACGATTTATCGTCGACGGGCCCGAAAGTTTCAGTTATTAGTTTCGAAAGAGTTTTCGTATCTCGCCCAGGTCTCTCTCTCTCTCTCTCTCTCTCTCTCTCTCTCTCTCGGCCAGGATTCCGCTTGAATCCTTTTATCCAGGACGAAGCAGCTCCCCTAACAAACTTAGACTCTCGTCGCGTACTCGTCGACGTCGGGACGAGCCACTCCCGTGATTGCATTATATCTGACACGCCACCGTCGTCGGGACGGTCCCTGGAGACGCCTGACGTCGAGACGCGTCGCGTCGCGACGCGAGGAAGTCGTCGACGGGACCAATTTTATTTTTCCGAGACCGTCGCGGACCGGATTGACGACGTACTCCTCCTGCGAGATCGAGAGACGGTCACGTTAAATTGTTGCTACCTGTATTTGGTTAAAATTGTATAAAACACAAATAACCTACGTATAAACTTCACCTCTTGTGGAATTAAGGGGGTACGTAACCCTGTAAGCCTGATAAAAACATTTTTTTCCGCGCATTAAGATGCAGTAGAAAAAATTGATATTTTCAGGGAACATTAAGCAACATTTTAGCTTGACGTTCATATATTTTTTATTACAGAAAATTACCAAATGGTGGAGTTGTATAACATTATACAATTCCATGTCCGGCAAAACCTATGGTACCTTCCACCCAGCGGTAAAAGTGACTTGAATATAAACAAAAAATTGTTGTATTAACTTAAACAGAAATTATCTTCAATCTGACACACGATTTTCTTGATATCACAATTTTCGGAATTTTCATAAACGATTAAAATTGACTTTCTCCAGCGAAAAAGATACTTTTGCTCTCAACAGCTATTTTCTCATTTTATAAAATTATTGAAAAATCGTACGGGTACATTAAAAATAGTCTACTGTTGTTTAAGTTGACGCAAAAATTTCTTATTATTTATATCCAAAGGCTCCATAGCTCACTCTAAACTCTCTTAGCAATCGTGCTAAGTCAAAAAAGACAGAGTGAACCATCTTGCGACGATTATACCAAGGGTTGGAAGGGCGATAAGGGCTCGCCTCGATTGCAGCCACCCGCGTCGAAAGGAGCGAACAAAATCTCGCGCGAAACTCGGGAAAAAACCGATTCGGGCCACTCGCGGCCCGATGCTAATTACTCGCGAAGGGTCGTTCGCCGACTAATTGAATGCATCGGGGCTGATTTCTCTCTCGAACCCCCGCACCCCCCCCCATATCTGCCCCGTCTTTTCGAGCGAAGAGAGACGGTGGTGGGGAGGGGGTGGAGGAACTCCTCTCTGTTTCTTTTGCCTTCGACGGCGGAACCGGCCGCCGAGCTCGAGTAATTGGATTCGCCGGTAATTAAGAGGTGGTCGAGAGGAGAGGCTAGTTTATGGTTTATGCAGGCGGCGTCGCGAGAAACGCGCAATTAATGTCAAATTAACCCCTTGATCGGCGTCGATTCTTCTTGTCGCCCAGGCCACTTGTCCCATCGGCTCTCTCCGTTATTGGCTCCGAAAGCTGATTTTGATCCTGCCCCCGTAAACCCCGGAATTATTGAATAATTAAACGGCTTGCACTTATCGTTTCGCGCAACGAATATTCGCCGGCGATATTTGTTTCCGGATTAAATTCTGTGTCAAAGAAAACGGGAAAACACGGAACATAAATTAACCGTCAAGCTGTCGTGCCTGAATGTCCAACGAAATTATTTCGGCAGCGAAACAAAACCAGTTTCATAATTCTTTTGAATTTCTATCATACGAACACTTCCCCCTTTGGAAAAATTAAAATTTAAACACCGCAGTTTGTGATCACATCCAGAGAAGTGACACAATTCGATTCATTCGTTTAAATAGTGAGATTAACTTCACTTTTTTCCTTTTTGTAAATAGCTAATCATTTAGGCACCTTTGAGAATCTCCAAACACACTAATCGCATCGCCAAATGTTTGCAAAGTTTCATATTCGGTCAGCTAAACACGGAATCGCTGTATCATTTACATTCAGCCGGCAGCGGTGCGTTCAACACCCTAATTAGGTTAATCGAAGCGTTTGGGAGTCGATTGTAGCTGTACCCCTCATTGTATCATTCTCCGAAAATGATTAAAGAGAGAGTAATCGCACGAGGTTTTGCCGGATACACTTTCGGTACACAAAGCGTTCGCAAGGTTTCATATTCGGTCAGGTAAACACAGAATCGCTGAGTCATTTGTGCTTCGCTGGCATTCGACGCGCTAATTAGGTTAATCGAAGCGTTCAGGAGTCGACCGAGTCCCTCATTTTACCATTTCTTGAGAATTTGTATCGCGAAGCCTTTGGTGGAGCTCGAATTCGATAAATAAGGAGAAATAGTTTTTGGCGAACGGTGACCAACACTAAACTGTTTTTAACGATCTCTCCCGGAAAGAGACGACCGGGGCAAGGGTCGGAATAGCTTGGGAATTGTTCTTATTTTCGTTTCTGCCATTCTTGGCATAGTTCGCGGCGAGCACGGTAACCGGGGGGAGTGTATTATTATTTCTGCGAGCGGCGGAGCACGACTGCCATGTTTACGCGTGCACGCGTCGAATGAATACACAGAATCAAAAGCGGATGGGTGTTGGTTTTACGTGCCAACAGGAACACCGTGCACGCGACGGTAAAATAAATTACGACGAATCCGGGGAATATATCGTCGTAATATCGCGTTACGCCGAATCAAAGGATCACATAGCCGCACACCGGCCCGTCTGTGGAAACGAACAAACATTTAATAAACCGATGCCCGGAACAGCAGGCTCGATTGAAAAGTCGCCGGACAAAGGGTCGCAAATCATTGATTGCCCCCCGGGCATCAAATATTAATAATTAACTTCACGGCGGAGAGCCGGACTCGCGAATAAATTATCAACTCAATTAGACCGCCGTACTAATCGCGGAATTAAATTATCAATAAATTAGGCGACCGTTACAATCGATAATGACCGTGTTTAATTCGAGTACGGATTGAAACAATTTCGGTTCCAGGCGCGGTTCTTACACACTTTGTTCTCGCTGTGCTATTTGTTAATCATTTAATCATTTCTGGGCGTCGCGCACCACTTTTTGGAAAGATCTATAGCTTCTTTAGAGGCTTCAAAACTTTTGTAGGCTCCATAATTCTTTTTCTCGAGGCCCACAATTTTTGGAAATCCTACAATTCTTCTCTGAAGCTGCGGATTTTTGGCCCCACAAGTTTTTAGAAGGCTCTACATTTGCTTTGCAAGCTATACCATTTTTTTCTCCTTTTAGACTTCAAATTTTTGGCATACCGATTTTTGGAAAGCAATAGAGCTTCTTTAGAGGCTTCAAAATTTGTATAGACTACACGATTCTTTTTCTCGAGGCCCACAATTTTCGGAAATCCTACAATCCTTCTCTAAAATTGGATTTTTGACACAATTGTTTGGAATGCTCTATATTTCCTTCGCAAGCTCTACAATTTTTTAGGATTAAATTCCACCAATGTTTTGATACATATTCCAACTTGATAAATATGTAATTTAATCTCGTTCCGAAGCACTATTTCCACTATCCGAATTGCACAACTCGGTCCCCGCCCCTCCAAATTCTCTCGCAATTGCGCAAGCGTGCTCGGAGTTCCCAAGAATTTTATATTTTCATTTCCCTCGGCGCGTTGTCTCGTTCGAGTTGACCCAGCCCACCTTCTCTGGATATTTTTAAATGTTCCAAGACGATCGACGAATCTCAGCTTCGACTCGCCAGTTGTCCGTGGATCATCGTTCGATTTTTCTCGCGGTGTTAGTGAATACCATAATACACTGCGCAATCTGTTCCTATTCAATATATTAAATACACATAAAATAGATTATATTAAAGCTACAAAAAGGCACGAACCGGCCCGAGGCTCGAGTACCCGCAAGCCTCTGAAAATTGTTTAAATTAGATATGTGATTTTGGCGCGACCTTCCTAATTGAGCCTGATCATGGCTGTTTATATCGTTTACCGATAGAAACCTGATCTTGTATTACACCGAGCATGTTCCGCTGAATTATCGGTGTTTCTGAGTGACATCTTCGAAGGATTAAATCGCTCGGTGAGAAAAGAAAAAATCGGCAAGCGTTGTCCTCGATTCGTAAGCTTTCAAGGGAATTGTTCGATGCCGGGCCGATATCCGTGGAATGTAAAAGTTTCTCTCTCGCGAAATTCGTTGATGGCCCAGGAGGGTGAGGGGGCGGCACACACACACACAGAGAAGAGAGGGTAGCGCGTCGCCTTGTCCCCGATTTCTTAAAATATCCGGCGGAAACCGGGGGTGGCCACCCTCATTTTTCATTCCTCGGCCACGACTGGCCGCGAAGAAAGTCGGGAGACACACAGCACCACCGGCGAAAGCGGGAGGGAAAGCAAAGGAAAACGGGTCTGTGTACCGTGGGGCAAGAAACTAAGTGGAAACTGTCCACCGATCTCGCGGAACTGTGCCAACGAGCCGAGTTCTTCTTTCGATCGCCCCCGATTTCCACCCCTGAGAGATCCCCCGTGACGCAACCCCTCGCAATCTCGCTGCTTAGATGACACTTTGCGACTGCGTCTCCCGGATTCACTAGATATCACGATTTCACGGTACTTTATCAAAAGAACCGGAACATACAGGCTGGACCGCTTAAAGGTGACCACCTAAATTGCTTCACTTGTACAAAAAAGATTTCGTGTGCAGTTTCCACTAATAACGATGGACCAGTACGCTGTAGGGAACATGATGTTTATGCCCAGATCATTTTTCGACAAACAAATATTACAATCAGAATTGTACAATTTCTAAACAGTCTTAATATAAAATTGTGCAATATATAAAAGAATTCAATATTGTACTAAAAATTGTACAATTTCTAAACAAACTCAATATTGTAATGAAAGCTGTGCAATATCTGAATGAATTCAATATTGTACTAAAAATTGTACAATTTCTAAACAAACTCGATATTGTAATGAAAGCTGAGCAATATCTGAATGAATTTAATATTGTACTAAAAATTGTACAATTTCTAAACAAACTCAATATTGTGATGAAAGCTGTGCAATATCTGGATGAATTCAATATTGTGGTAAAAATTGTACAATTTCTAAACAAACTCAATATTGTAATAAAAACTGTGCAATAACTGAATGAATTCAATATTGTACTAAAAATTGTGCAGTACCAGAATGAATTCAATATTGTAACAAACATTATACAGTACTTGAACGAATTCATAAAGTTCTTCAGAACCAATAATAATCTCCACGAACCAAATACACAGTCTACAAACAAATTTCAAAGGCCGACATCGGAGCTCTTCGTAAAAGAATTTCATAAAAGATCTTCTTAAAGAATCTTCAAAACGAACTTTACGTCTTCCTGAGGAATCTTGATGGCAGGTCTTGGTACAGGATGTTCTTAAAAAATTGACAAACATCAGAGACACTATCTATAAATTAAGGCCGGTGATTTCGACGCTTCGAAAGATCAGTGTAGATGCTGTTCGGTTGTTGTTTAATCCGCGAGGAATATAGCGTGTGACCGATCATTGTTGCACAGTGGTTGGAATCGAGTAGAGAGATAGGGGTCATTGCTCTCCGGGAAGCAATTAAAGTGCAAAGCGACGTCGCTCGAGCGAGTTTCGAGCGTGTCTCGGATGCGGGGAAGATGATGAGCAGTGTCGGGTCTCGGGGCGAGTTCCGGTTTTCCCTGGAGAGAAGATCGGCGAGGCTGCGATGCCGCAGCAAAAATTCCACTGCGGCGAGTGCAAGAGTCGTCTGCCCGACTTGACCAGCGACATGTGTCGCCTGCTGTCCTACAGAAGCCTGAACGGCCTGGCGAAAGACCGTGAGAGAAAGAGGCGGCTGGAGGGTCATGCGAAGTCGTCGAAAACGCTCGACGATGACAAGGTAAGACGGCTGAGAGACGAGAGAAACTTGAAC
>CM052141.1:4057819-4076248 GCA_028454255.1 Halictus ligatus | reverse complement strand
CTTATGTTCTTACACGATGTTAAACCTTAACAAAAACATACCAATTTCGTTTCATTTAAAACCCGATAAAATTCCCGTGCAACACGGGTCTATATTTTTCATCTGAAATCCTGCGCCGCAAAGAGTTAAACAGTATTTCGCATCAACGTATAAAACGGCAGACACGGTGTCCGGCACACATCTTTGCGCACGAAACTGTTAATTGAACGAATCAAAGAGATGGGAGAAACAATCGAGGAACATTCGCGAGACATTGGAAAAAAAAACAGCGGGGAGAGAAACGGTCGAGCAAAATGAAATTTGAGGATAGCAAGGAAAAAGCAGCGATCCTACACGGGCATGGAACTGTGCGCAGAGAGAGAGACACGCACACAAGGATGATCTAAAAGAAACGGGAAAGCGTTTACTGGATCGTCGAACAAACGAATAACGTTTCGGTCGGGCAAAACGCGTTCGCGATGCGAAAAACCCGACATGATGAGAGAGAGAGAGAAAGAGAGAGAGAGAGAATGAGAGAGGGAGGACATCGATACAGGGTGGCCAGAAGAAAAACCGCGAACGATCGTCTACTATTTCGATATACGAGAAGAGAGACCCCGGGAGAACCCGTGGCTATCGATCGCGCGGGACACATATTTTTCCGCAGTGCTCCGCAATAATATCGCCATTTATGTACGGACCGCAAGGGCCGATATCCGGTTCCCTTTACGTAACCAAGCCCCGAGCTCGACTTTAATTTCAACCAGACCGACGGAATACGCTCTACACGAGCCCGGCTTTGATTCCGCGACTCTGGATGTGCTTTTCAATTATTTAGCCGGCAATCGGGCTCCTGGAACGAGCCACGCGCGAACGTCGCCATACTGTTTCGCCGATCGAACCGCGTATCCGACGTGAACATTATTTTTCTCCAGCTTTGTTTCGAGAATTTCGCGGTCGTTGCACGCGAAACGTCCAATTTCACAATGGCGAATTTTACGAACCGATCTAATCACGAAATACCATCGCAATCTTCGAGTTCGGTGGACTAGGACGGGGTCGGAACCAGCAAGTCGACTTTGAGCCACGATCACGCGAAAACCAGCACGTTCATAATAAAAATTTTTATGAGAAAATCTCACATAACCATCTGGCGTGTTACTGAGTCACAGCTGGCTCGCTTCAGAATTGTTGAAGTTGTTCGTTAACCCCTACGATGTATTTTCCGTTTTCGGTGATCAGAACTTTTTTGTAATTCATAATTTCCTAAGGAAAGCAGAAAATTTATGTCTATTGTATGCCTATATGTTCTTCAATAGTTGTACATTAAGAATGTCAAAATAGAATTGTATTTCGGTTCAAAGGAAACTAATGACATACATATTTATTAGGCTCTGTTCAGAATCTTCATCACGAGTCAGACTCGTGAAAGTAGTGCAAAGAGTTAAAAGTAGAAACCATAGACAGTGGTGTTACAAATAAGACTTCCTTACGCTTGAATCAAAATATTTACTAAATTAAATTGTAGAGTTATTTATCGATATATGTCGCTAAAACCTGGATGACATACGTCGCGGAACCATCCCCACTACCGTGGGTTGTACCCCACGAGGGGCCATCAAGCTCGAGAGGCGTTGGACAAGCTTGAGTGTATACATAACTCAAGTATGTCTCCTGTACGATACATGACGCTGGCAAGACCCTTGTTGTCGACATATATCGAGAGTTCAGTGTGACTAGAAATTGAAGGAGTAGATTACGGATGTTATGCATTTATTGCAAAAGTTCTGCAAGGATAATTAGCTGAAAAATGTCTGAAAAGCCAGTAAAAATGGCGACGCCCGAGAAAAATGGCTACGGGAGGTGGGAGATCAGGAGGGTGATGATTTAAAATTTTGTTGCCGGGTGTTTCGTCGAAAATGGCGCGAGGAAGGGCATCGTTGTCGCGCTGGGTGGCCGAAAAGTCGGCGTCGGCTCACGCGCGACGGTGATTGTCGGCGATTGTTGATAAAGGACCGCAATTAACGGGACACTTTGCGGGTTGACTGGCGTGCGCGCTCGCCTCGGCGTTCGCCTCCGCGTCCCAGTTTCCCGAGGGATTTCGGGCAGAGAGCGTCCCACGCTCTCGCCACCGCCGCACGGTGTTTAAAGTTTGCTAATGTTTGCGCAACTGCGTTTCGAGGTTTTCTAATTAAACCCACGGACTCGACCGTCTATTTATCCCGGGTGTCGCATCCCCCCCCCCCCCCGGTGAAACCGCACACGCCGCCTCTATTCTCTCGGCGTTATTAATAAAAAAAGAAAAACTCACAAACGAGTAAAATTGGATTTTTAATCGAGAGAAATGAACCGACCCCGGTTAATTCGCTGCTCTTCCGAACGAGAGCGAAATTATTATCGCGCGTTTACCGCGACGTTATAGGCGCTGAACGCTAATTGCTCTATTATTGTACTAAATCGTACCTGTGCAATGATTACCTTTTAACACCGCCCGCGGTGTATGTGTATAATGCACACACTGTGCAGCTGCAACCAACAATTGGCTCTAAAACCTTCTTCGATATAACAGCGGAACGTTCTCCGGCTAGTAATTATGCGTCCCGTGCTCCGATTAACTAAATTTATACAATTAATGTGACGGTGTGTTTTAAAATTCATGGGGAGGAGTTTAGCAACGATCAAGACCGGCTCGCAAATTGTTAAATTATTCACTAGGTTCTTACCTGGCTCGGCTATTCGTTACACACAATAGTAAGACATCCTATAAGTATAACTATAACGTGTAAAATACTACTGACGAGAATTTGTCTTAGTAAAAATGACGAATTTATTTGCGCGGTTCTTATTGTAATGTATACTTTACTAAAAATAAATTTAATCATATCTATCAGTTTTGAAATTGTTAATATAATTATCTCTGTGGAAGAAAAATCGAAATGACAGGTCCCAGATTTTTTATTTCACAATTATTGACTTCACGCTGTTTTAATTTCATTTAAAATAGATCAGTTTAGTAAAATTACACTGTTATATAAAGTAAAATACTTGCAAAAAAAAATGAGGAGGGTCCAGAAGGATCCTGGTTTGCGCGCGAAACGCGTTAGGGTCTGCGAGGAGGAGGACCTTGAGGAAACCTAACACCGCGACGTGCAACACGAGTCACGCAATAAATAATGGATACGACGTTGTTCGGTTTACAGCCGCGAAACGCAAGATGCGTTTAGCGGGAAGGTCGCGACGCGAGCGGCTCGCAAAAACCAAATCGGTTGTGCGAACGCGGTATGCGATGAACGATGTTCTTTGTGTCCTTGAGCGGGACGTGATGCAATCGAGGAGCTGACACTGTTGGCTCAACAATGTTCCTCCTCTTACTGCCACAAGAAATCGTTGGAAATCGAACGCTGCTGTTCGCGTCTCTGCACCAATATCCGACACTTTGTCAGTTTCGACGTGCAGTGGTAGTACCATTAAGCAGTGGTTAACAATTTTACGCATTTATCAAAGTAATCGTAAGAAGATTAGAAAAATCCGAGGTAATTTTCAACTTCTTAAAATCATTAACGCTAGGTTTACGGAGCAGTAAAAGCGGCCAGTTTGGATTATTTTATAAAAATATCAAAAATAAACTCTGCCAGATTTGTACCAGCTTCTATTACAGCATATGTAGCAAGGAATAAGCGTGTTAAATAAATTTCCTGCAATTTTTACAGTCACAATAATTGTGAGTTAGGGAATGTAGAACTAGTAAGTGTTAAAGGAATATGGTAATTGAATATGGTAAAATAAAATAATGTGTTAAATAAATATCCTGCAATTTTTACAGTCACAATAATTGTGAATTAAGGAATGTAGAACTAGTAAGTGTTAAAGGAATATGGTAATTTCTATTTGGCTCCGCCCTTCAATTTTTATTTTGCATAAATGTCCGTCTTACGATCAAAGACTCATAAAATGAAATGAAAAATGGTTTTCGAACGCGCGTGAACACTGTGAATACTGAAACTGATAGGATTAAGAAGGAATATTGTTGCAGTGGAATAAATTATGCAGTATCGTGTGGGCAAAAGCTTGCAGTCTGGAAAAGTGCAACGGCGTCGGTGGGAATTTCGGTGGAAATTAGAGATCCCGTCAGAAACGTCGGAGACGAAAAGAGTGGATCCTAAACGCGCGAAAACACTGTCGGCGCGAGGGAAAACCGTCGAAAGACGAAGGGTGGTGTGGTGTGGGAGGGTAGTTGGTCTAGAAATGGCGACGAGTGTACAGACTGCTGCCTCTCGACATTTAAAGCCGCGCAAACCTCGTAACGAGGTAAACGACCGACGACAAACACACTGCCGTGCCCTTCCGCGCCTTTTAAAAAGATTCGACTTTGGTAACCGATGCGCGACGTAAACACTGCGCTCTCTCTCTCTCCCTCTCTCTTTCTTTCTACCTCATTCACTTTTCCGCAGCGGTGGGGACACGTCCAACGGGGGCCGAAACGTTTAATTCAACGTTCAGTTGCGACGGGAACACTTAGCGTTGCAATTAACACTATAACTGCTATGACGTAATAGTCTTTCAGAAATTCAAGATCAACAACTTCTCTGAGGGTAGAATAGCCCCTTCCCTCTACTAAGATTAGCGATCTTGTTAACGACATGAATTATTCAATTGCAATTTCCACTTTTTGATCTATTTCCAATTTCTTCGATTCAATTTAAATTATCGAAGTTTTTCATTAAATCAATTTTTAAATGAAAACTACACGGAATATTTTTTCCTCTTTACGAAATATTCACGTTTACACATTGAGACCATGCATTTGGTGACACTTTAGTCGCTGTGATCTGTCACATTGTAAATAAATGTATTCTTCACACTGTTGCTTTGATCATTGCATCACTGCGTAGTTTATGTGCATTCATGAAAAAATTAGTAAATCCGATGCAGTAAAGTTATGCAGGCAAGAATGAATGTCCATATAGCTCCTGTGGGTTGCTATTGATACAGACAATTTTTAGTTCGCATAAAAATCAGGCATTACAATGAATTCTCTCGTTAAGTCCTCTCTCTCGAGTAAAAAGTTTAATTATTTATTTCGGAGTTGTTGTTCAGAAGAAGAAACTTTCTTGAAATACTCTATATTGTTAATTTGAAGCTTATGAATTTGCTTCGGATAGGTGCAGCGTCAATACCAGAATTATTGTATCAATGATTAGCGAATTGATGTCATAACAATTTCGAAGAGATTCAACATGCAACGACGTCACGGATGTACATTTATTTATGCCGGTAATTGGCAAAAATGAGGAGGTCCGATAATCGGCGTTCCCCCCGGGAGCAAGAATCGCGCTAATGATCTCCCCAATTATGAGATAGGCCGGCGGACGGGGGTGCATATTAAAATATTTTACCGGTGGAAAGTGCCGATCTGCGGAAACGGAACTTCCCCGGGATTAAACCAAGTTGAAACGCGGTAACAGTTCGTTAAAAACTTCATAAAATCATCCAGATTTCCGGGGGCGTTCTGAAAAAGACGATTCCCGGTGACGCGCGTTTAATTCCGATTTAAACAATCTCCTTAAAAAATCTACATTCTTTTCGCGTTTCACAATTTACAAGCTAACTTCGAAACGCTAATCCACCCGAAGTGGTTTCAACCCTTAATCCCCAACGATTATTTTCGCAGCTCCGCTAATTAGAATTTTCTCCTCGGAATTTTCGATAACTAGAATCGTTAGCAACTTCCGAAAATTACAATAAAAACGTGTATGTTCAGATTTGCTCCAACGGTTAAATAATTGTAACAATTAAAACAGAATTTCGTTTGACACCAGCCTGTATATTAAGCTTAATATATTTGTATTTCAAAGGAACAGTGAGCACGCGTGTTTCAAAATTTCATTTTGGATCCGAGTGAAGTGGACGGCAAACATATTTGCGAGGAACAAACATATTTAGTGGATCCATCGCAAACGTACGAGCATGATGCAGAAGCCAACGTTCTCGGCGAATTCATAGCGAAGCGTTGCCGAAGCATTGGCAGTCGCACGCGTGTCCGATAACACGCAGTAATTATACGAAAAAGAAAAACAAAGAAACAATGCAGATGCAACGCGATAGCCACGCGATAGCAAGCTCGTCGTCGGTTTGCGTTAGGTAATTGATCGGGCGATTTTCCGCGAGGCAATGCGTGCTCGCTAGCCTAACTGCCGAGCTAACGAGATAGTTAGAGCCCAGCTGCGTAATGAAGGCATGTCGGGGCCTGGAAAACGAGACGGACACGAGCACGAACGATCTGGGAAATATTCCCGCCTGCGTGTCATATTTCTGGACACTTAAATGCGGCACACTTTGCGTATCAGACTTGCCCACTGAGAGCAACCAATCGGAATACCTAAACAGAGGTACCGGTAATCTTTATAAGGCTGTATAAATTATCCGAAATTGTAATTGTAAGGACATTTTTCATCCGTAAGGACATTGTAAGGACATCTTTCTGTCCCGAAGTGTAAAGTCTTCGAGGATTGAATAGAGTCGGGGAAAATTAATGGAATTGGGGAACCCTGAGTTAACCTTTTAATTTACTTACTCTTAACGTGATGACATCCGTTAGACTGAAAGTGAAACTAGATTTGTAATCTTGCGAACGAGACTTGGTAGATTACTTTCGCATTCAAAACCTCACAAAGCTATCAGTGCCAAATGTGTTTCAGAACGACGTGTTTCGTCGAAATTGCCCACTGTGCGGCATTCAGAGATACGTTATTCATTTTAGAATAACAAAGTCTATAAGAAACATCCAACAGTTATTGCAGATCATAAAAAAGTTTCAATTTGTTGGACTATGTTATGTTGAGCACCTGTTGTAACAGATTATTTCAGTTTTAAGCATTTTGTTTACATTTTGATTTACTTTAGTTTAATTTCATTATTAAACCTGCCAATATTCCGGCGATACTAACAGTGATATTTTAACATGTAGTACTTACCACAGTTGCGAGAGAACTCTGTCGGAAACACTGTGATCATGCTAGTAGGTCTATCGGCAAGTAATCCTCGATTGTTCTGATGATACTGTGGCACAAGATAAGCGTGACGCTTAACCACTTCGCGACCACGGACAAGTTATCTCATGACATTGTAATTATTTGTATCCGAAAAACGTTTAAAATGTCCTTGTTAACGACAAGACTAAATATTTTCTGTTCTAAATATTCAAGACGGATATTGAAATTTTCTGAGGCGTTAAAACAAGCTATAGTAAATCGAGAGGGAACGGTTTCGATACGGGGCACTCGAGCGGACCAATCCCCATCGGCCAGGCGTCCTCGAGCGCCCCTAACAGACCGGAAGTGTATCCTCGGTGGCCGCAATCGCTGTGGCGCGATTATCCGCGCGGTTCCCGGAAAAGAAGCGCGGCTGTCATTTCCGGGAACAGTCGGGAGCCGCGATAATGGACCAGCGCCGCGGATAGGCGACTCGTCGGATCCGGCATTTTGTCATGCCGTCACGTCCGGAAAGATGGGGCCAATTTGCGCGCGACTGCGTGTCCCATTCGGGGCGGACGGAATTATTAAAAGCGCGCCGTGAAACGCGAATGGCCACCGGGGAACAACCGCCCCGCGGACGCATACGGAGAGCTTCGCTTTTAACGGGGTTGGAACACTTTCGTTGTCTCGCTTCCTCCCCTTCTTCGTCGTCGTTATTTTATTCGAACACGAAGAAAAATCGGCGAACGCTGCGCGCACGGTTTCTCGCCGCTGACGTTCACCCTCGGCAGCTCTTCCCCATCCCTTTCCATCGGGGATTAAGCTTCCCCCGGGATGTCGTAACTCCGAGAAATCTTCGAGGAAACTCTGCGAATGCACCGGATGCACCACCGTGCCGGGGGTGCAATCGCTGCTCGATGCAACCGGCTTAATCTGGCCCGGCGATCGCGGGACGCGTTTACACGCGGGCATCGAGTGTTTCTAAACGAAGTTGCTCTGGAGAAGGAGGAGGTGGCCAACTTCGATCATTTTAGGGGTAGGTGGGCTTGTTGAAATTGTCCCGGTGGCATTTCGAATTGTTTATTAAACGATCTTCGGCTGGGAGACTGGGAATCGTTGAAAATGGTCCTCTCATAGCTCGGTCTAAATTGAATGAAAGGAATAGATTTCTCGATATATGTCGCCAAGGCCTGGATGATAAATATACCCCACTACCGCGGGGTATGTTCCGTTAGAAGCCACGAAGCTCGGGAGACCAGGTGTATACTGCTCTAAAGACAAAATTGATGCGTTTTACCCAGCAATTTCCTAATAATTTATATTTCCTAGTAATTTATTAATTCAATTATTATTGGCACTGCGCGCAAGATAGAAGAACTCGGAACAATGACGCTGAGAAGAACGGATATGTTGTACCTCAGCTTCTTACAAGAGTAAATTCGGATCGGAAGAGATAACAATTGTACGAATAGCCGAAGTTAGCAGAGTAAGAATTGGAGTCTCTATGGCTTCATGGGTAGAGTTTGTGCTTTCAACGCGGAAAGCCCGGGGTTCGAGACCCCAGAAGAGAAAGAAGACCCTCGCAAAATGGATTTTTCTCTCCATTTCTCGGGACTTCGCGATTATATTCCCTCGAGAACTTAAACTTGCCGTCATATTTGTAAATTATAAAAAATATTCCACGAACGGGGAAATCTTCTCGAAACATGACCTCATCTCCCACCCCCAACTACTATAGAATCATACTACTCGGTATTATTCTCCGAGGATATCTCTTGACGTCTCATTGAACAGGGTTTCTTTGCTTAACTTTCCGGTTCCGGATGTGTTCTTCCGGTCGAAAGGAACAGCAGAGAGTATCCATTGTTTCTCTCTGCCTCTCTTATCTCCCAGCTACCCCCGCACTACAGGAAATAATAAAATCAATAAAAAAAGAATCCCTCTGCAAAGAGTTCAGAAATGTGGGTTAAAAAGATAACAATGTGGAGAGTTAGATAAAAAAATTCTCTGCTTGCTTCTTGCACTTGCGGATGAAGAAGTGTAATTGTTCTTTCCACTTCCGTGGAAATAATTAGAAAAAGATCGTTAGAGAAATTGGGGAGAACGACTACTACGAAATTCTGGAAAATATGGTCTTGGAAAAATGAATCAAGCATCGAATTAAATTGATCCGGATCGGATCTGAAGCAGTGTTCCAAAAATTGAACAATCAAGTAAAAAGATACTCAAGAAATTGGAGACTGAAGTCGGAAAGAGAGTGTACCCTTATCAATTAATAAATTCCCGTAATTTCCAACCATTCCCATATTAAAAAGATATTGTTGACGGTACCGCAACGGGTGTATATAGGGGATGCTTTCACCTGGCCGGTGGCGTTAAGTTTCCGAGCGGAAAAGATTCACGAGGGCGTCTGGGAAGAAAATATATGAAGTTTCTTCTCTCCCCTTCTCTTACACAGCGTTTTCCCATGATGCAGGGCTTCTCTTGCAAGGTAGGAAAAGTCCGTGACCTGGTTGCAAAAGGGTTCATTACATCGTAGCGGGAAGATAAACAACAACGGAGAAAGAGAGAGGGAGAGAGAGGAGAAAGAAAAGCTTTCATAAACCCCATCCTCCAACGACGGAAACCATGATATAGTTTTCCTGAAGACACGAGAGAAACCGGGTTTTCAGTGTTCGCCGCTTTCTTCGATGTGCCAATGACGCTACCGGTATCTGTGTCCAACATAAAAGAAATGGCCATCGACAAATTATTCACGCGTCACAAAACGGATTTACGGGAATCACTATGGCCCCACCAACGTTCTGTGGACATTTCAGGCCGGCGAGGGTTAGGGTTAAAGAGCGAAGATGCAAAAGTCTTTTGGACTTTATGGATCCCCTAATTTAATCTTGGTGGGCGTATTTACGAACAATTTTGCGATATTTTCGGTTTCCATATCGCCAGACAAGAAAAATTGAGGGGAATACGGTTACCCTCTCTCTGCTATTGCCGGGTTAGTCACGACGCAGGCGCAGACGCAACGCCAATTAGGTCCGCGCGTCACGTCACGGAAGGGTGGGGGTACTCGCGGCTGGAAAGTGGGGGAATAGCGCCGTAGAAGGGGAAGGTAGAGTGGGGAGACGAGTCTCAATCTGGGGACACATTGTTCTCTAATCGGTCTTGAATATGAATTTCTACTGCGAATTATGTTCGAGTAAAATGAATTCTACTAGGATGTCAACACTAGATTTACGGGATTTAATTTAGGAATATCTTTGGGTATATAATTTTACAAAATGGCCACGAATTTTGATAGATGCATTCGTGTTATTTTCGTCTTTTAATGTAAAATAGTCGTTTTTAGTGCTCTGTTAAGAACTGCAAAAATTCGCGAAGGCTCGCCGCGGCGCCCCATTTTTCAAGCCGATCTTTTCGGAGGGCGCGCAGGTGTTGCGCGCAGAACGAGAACACCGTTTCGGGATCCAGAGACCCGTGTACTTATGTACTGTCGAGACATTGACCCGGGTAGTAGCGGCCCGCCTGAAAGAAACAACGTTTCTCAACGTCGCCGCGGAAACAAATGGACCGCGATACGGGCCCACCCACGCTCGCGAAAACGCGAAACAATCGAGGCGAACGGTTCGCGATATTTTCCGTGCCGAAACACCGCTTGCTCCTCTACCGTGAACGCCGGGGAAATGTGATAACTCCTTCCTCGAAAACGTATTGCACAATCGACCCGTTTAGAGCCGCTCACGACGGCACAGCTCAATAAACAAAATTAGGAAAAAGTAATGCTGCCTTTTCGCGAGCAACGCAACGGAAATACGAAAGCGACAAGACAATTTCATTCGTCTACGTCACGAGGACCGTCTCAAGGTCCTACAAGGTCAGAAATGAATATTTCGGCTACGGGTTTTGTATGTTTATAAAACGAATTTAAAATGATCTGTTATTAACATTATCAATCTATTAAAATTATTGGAGGGACAAAGAACTTTCTATTATATTACATATTTCTCGCAACTAAGAATTTTGCAATCTAAATATAATAATCGACGTAATATGCGAATAAGCAGGAAGATCAATTTCTCCGCAATTGTTCAGACCATTTTCGCAAACAAGAACCGGCTCGGATTGCCTGCTATGAATAATTATTATAGTTATTACTATTTCACCGAGGTCGGAATCGTCGACGAACGGCGAAGCGGAGGCTCGCGTGCAAATGGCGGCCTGGTTCGGGGGGGGGGGCAAAAACCGGTGCAGAAAAATGGCGAAGTCTCGCGCACGTGTCTCCGTTCATAACAATCGCGCACGTAGCCGGAGGCCATCGTTCACCGGCAACTCGTTCCACGGGAATTCGGCTGCGAACTCCTCTGGATCCGCCAGCAATTCGCTGGCCCACATAATTTCGCAGCCCGGCACACCGAGCCGAGCCGAGCCGAGCAGAGCAGAGCCGAAAGCCCCGGCTACCTCGTAAATAACGCTTAAAACGGCCGCGGGAATATCTATTTTCCTATCAGAAATTGGGGCGAGGTCGTTCAAATAATTTTTTACCGGAAGACGCACGACCCGTTCAACAAACCGGGCTCCACCTAGCCGACGGAGATTAAACATTTCCACGGCGGAATTTATCGCGACCATCGACACCCACGCGTGCAATTATTCCGACGAAAATATCGCAATATTTCCGCGATTTTATGACCGCGCACTTCTGCTCGACGCAAAAATCAAATATTTAGAACGGTAAATATTCGAAACGTCTGATTCCTCTTCTCCGAGTTCGGACACCCTAATGACTGCCATTGCTTCGAGTCGCGCAAAGAAATTAATACGAGATGATCAGGCGTGACGTGTTACCTTATCTCGAGTTTAACTCAAAAGAAGAAACGTGGCCATTAATTTTTCCTTTAAATATTTAACTCGGGTGTTCTTTTAGAATCGCGCAAGAGAATTAACGCGTGCAGACATAGTAGCGAGTTCCCTTGAGTCGCAAAGAAAAATCTAGATTCCGGACAGCTACGGAAACGTAAAAATTGTCTGACGAATTGAATTAGTTTAATTCTCAAAAATTATCTGAACACATTTTCATCGAACTTCCATTTTGTTGAAATATCATCCTTCTAGCAAGGAGTTTAACATTCAAAATTAATCTCTGTTTGGGAGAATTGATTCTTGGAACGTTGGTTCCTTGATGGAGAGTTCTTTGTTTATATAAACAGAGATAAGGGTCCAGCGAGTTAGACCCTATGACTACAGTGAGAATAAAGTCAGTCGCTTATGGAAAGGATATACCTTCCTCTTAAATAAAAGTATCATAGACTTAAATCTGTGTATAAGAAAAATTATTTCACCATGACCTAATAATTCCCAATACATTTGATCAGCTGGGTAGCACGTTTATCTTGCGTTATACAAATTTTCAATGCACTGGCTAATATTGTAATCGACCGGTGTTAAACGCAAACACAGTCGCGAACGGACCCCCGCAACTGTTATCGCTTATCAGCGCAGCGAAACGAATTCAATTCGCGGGAAACGTTCAAAATTCGCGCGGCACTTGGCGCGTTAATTAGGGGCGCGGGGGTCCAGGGTAACGAGCGGTCGAGGAAGTAACGAGGCCGATTTCTCGGCGCTTCTGTTCCGTCCCGCAGCACCGAACAAAGGCGACGGAAGTTCGCGGGAGCAATTAAAAGGAAGATCGCCGCTCGGATTATTACACGGCCATTCGATTAAACGGGAGGACTCTTCGTCCGCGTTGGAATTAGCGCCGACGATAAGACGATTTTCAATTACGCGACCCCGTGTGCCGGTTCGATTCCTCGCGATCTCTGCCGGCTGATAACAGAGTATCGGCCGTGTCCGCTCCGTCGTTCCGTTTTAAAATTTATCCGAGTGCCACCGACGTGCTCTCGGTGCTTAATGAACGTCCATTTCTCAGCGAAACACGGGGATTGTTCGAGAAACGTGGCACCGAGTACGACGTGTCGGAAGAGAACGGATCGGTAGAGCGGATTTTCCGGGAGAGGAGGATTTCCGAAGATCGGATTTCTGAAGTCCGCGAAGTTTCCAACGGTACAAGCTCTCACCTCTCGCGATTATAGTCGTCGGATCTATCGGTTTAACGCTCTCGTTGCGACGGGAGGAATTAATTTGACCCGTGAAACAGGCTACGATCTACCAGCTGCAATTTATTCGCAACCTGCGAATCCTGCAGGCTGACAGACGATATACGTCGCCAAGACCTGGATGATAAACGTCGCGGAACTATCCCCTGTACCGTCGAGTTCCCCCTTGGTTCACGAAAATTGTTTAAAAAATTCAACACATTCAGAATAACCGAAGAACATAACATTCACATAACCGAAAATTTTTTCCGATTTTTTAGTTGCAAACTCTGGCTCTGAGAAATGGAAAATCAGAACAAATTTGACAAAATAACGATCTCATCCTGGAAATTAATTTAATAACGAGGTATTGTCGTCAACACTATCGCGAAATTTTTTATATTTTTAGCTAAGGTGCGAAAAAAAATAGAAACCACTTTTTTCGACGTGTTTTCTCTAAGAGCCTAAGTTACACGTGAAAGAGAATTTCTATTTCTATTAGAAAAATTTGATTTTCAATAGAGATCCGCGGTCTGTCGATTATGCATGAATGAAATCGTTCGTGGGAACCGTTGCCAGATAATAGGAACGATCTGTTGACAGACGTGGCGATCGAGTCGGTGAATGATCGTTGTTATTACCGTAAATTTTCGATTGTCGATCCACCATCCGCATTTCGGCGGCTGCTAAACAGCGCTCGTAAATTCCGGGTCCTCATCATCGCCAGTCCCGATGCGTTTCATCGATATTTCCAGGGCGGCCATGCGATATTCTGTCCGATACAGGTCCTGGATCGTCCATCTTGATCCTGATCGCCGTATTTATAGACATCCTTGTAATAATTCTACTCTCCATGGGGTCCAAAAGCCTTCTGCACTGTCGTTGCCCTTTGAAGTGACTTCGTACTCTGCGAACATCCGCGTGAAGCACAATTATTGCAAAATTCAACACAATTACGGTAACCTAGATCTAGACTCCGGATCTTTATGCAAACTACGCAATTTTTGCATCAAGCTGCGAGACGGTTGAGCGGTTTGCTCAAGCATCAAGCTGCTGAATCTGAATGTATATTTTTTTACTTCAAATTAATTTTTAAAAATTGCGTTCAGAGAGACACCAGAGAGAGAAACGTCCAGATTTTTAACAATTTACTGCGAAATCTGCGAGTAAACTTTTGCTCAGTTCGAAAATCGCATTCGGTGCGTCCGCGCCGAAAAAGACACTGCGAAACGTTAGTTTTCTTTTTCTTTCCGGAAAAACACAGCTGGCGAGCAAGAAGAGCCGGAGAAGGAGAGCGTTGGGACCAGGGAACGCAATTAAAACGACGGACGTTTCATTAAACAGGAGCACGCGTGTCTACGCTCGCTTCGGAGCAGCACGTAGCTCGTGTAACGCGCGCGGGTTATACGTGACGCTCGGGCGTAAACGTCCCCCGACACGCTGTTCCCATGGAAAAACATGGGACTCCATAAAGCCCGGAGGTTCCTGCCACGTTTCCACGACGGAGTGGTTTCCGCGGGAATTCCTCTAACGAAGAAAATGCTCGGCGGCTACGGGCCGCATAAATCGCGGCTAATGCGACAACCTGCGTCTCCGCGACGGATGCTCGAATCAACCGAAATGGACGCAATGGGGTTTACGTCACGAATTTTTAGACGTTCCTATTCCAGGAGATTCACGTTTCATAGAATCTACACCACTGTCGAATCAACGAGACATCTTTAACACTTTAACGACCGCTCACACAACATGTGTGTGATAGCCGGAACAACCGTGCCATGTTTGCTATGCAAAGAAAATTAGAAAACCTACTTATTTTATGTGTAAGACATGTAAAATACCATTACACGTAGATGATTGCTTTAATAATTATCATACAAAGGAAAAATATTAAATTTGTTTATAATTTATATTGAAAAATATTAAATTTTTGTTGTTTTTTTTTTGTTTTGTTAACTTTTTCGTGAATTTAATAAAGTTCTTTAAAATTAATTCTTCAAAAATACTGCCGGCCCCTGGCGACGTTTGATTGCGTAGACGTGCGGTCGTTAAAGTGTTAAAAAAATATATTACCAACCCTGGAAATGCATTTCAAATACAGTGACAAGAAGTCAACCAGACGTATCAACTTTATTCTCTACACTAATTGGAACAATCTGTAGTGTCAGTATTAAATCACTTTAACCCTTTGCACTCGAAGCTATTTTAACTCCACATTTCTTCCAACTTAGAATATTTCTCTTCTATATATATATATTTTCATGTTATATAACACATACAAAAATTGTGCAATTTACAATACTAAAGTGTTTAATAATTTATTAAACACATACAAATTTAATAATGTACGAATATTTTGAATAACGATACAGCCATTTTAATAACACCCTGCAGTCGCCATTCGAGTACTAAGGGTTAACTAATCGGGAACGATGTATCAATGTCCCTAAATTCTAGAAATCTATTTACCGTTTTAAATTCCACTAGCTTTGTCAAAGATATACAGGGTGTATATGCAAGAATGTCCTCTTTAATTTCGACGAAGAAAAATAGCGCTCTGCGGTCGCCATTCGAGTACTAAGGGTTAACTAATCGGGAACGATGTATCAATGTCCCTAAATTCTAGAAATCTATTTACCGTTTTAAATTCCACTAGTTTTGTCGAAGATATACAGGGTGTATATGCAAGAATCTCCTCTTTAATTTCGACGAAGAAAAATATTTTCTATGTGTAACTCGAATGGTATCAACCAGTTATTTCAGGATTATGTCACAGTAAATATTTGAACGTATTTCTTTCGGAGCAGCGGTGCTTTTATAAATTTTATTCGGAAGAAAGTGTTAAAAGAATCTCACCTAGTGCGACAGCCAGACGGAGTTAGGGTTGCGAAACGAAGGAAGACTGGTCGGGAAACGGTGCGTTGTCGTGGACGCGACAATAATTCGACTGGTAGGCGTCGTTGTACGAGCAGGCATAACGCGTCGCCGTTTTCCGTCCGATTTATTGGCTAATCCGATATTTATTGGACGCTAGGCCAATTTCCAATTTACGCAGTGGTTAACTGCCACGGCCAGCGTCGGCACGTTAACGGCCGACGCGCCCAACTGCACCCACCGGCAGCAGGCTTAGCGTTCTATCCGGTTTAATTGGATCGGGATTAAATTAACTTCCGGCAGTGATGGAACTTTAACGCGCGCCGGGGATTTCTCGACACCGAACCGTCCACGATTTTCCCCACCCTACGTCCTCGCCCTTGCCCTGCGATTCAGGTTCCAAATAGCGTGTGCCAGAAACAAAAACAAGCGAGTCCAGGCGTCGACCAATTCCACGAAATTCTTCGCTATAGCAATCGCGCTCGACTCAAGGAATATGTAAATACACGACAAAAAGTGACAATACCAAGAATCTGCCGCGAGCTCGGCCCATAGTGTTTACGGTGGGGCTCGTCAACAAAACACGAGGGCCAGGCTTATGGTGTTTACGGTGGAGCGCGAGCGTGCCACGTGTTGTTTACATCGAGCCCCTTTTCTGACCCTATTACCTCACCACGAGCCTCCTCGCCTTTGTCGAGCGATTCGATACCCGATTCGTCATGAACCACCACCATTTTGTCCGGCATTGCGCGCTCCGATCGCTATTGACCCCCCTCTCTCTCTCTCGACGGTACTCTCGATTTTCGGGGGACGTTAATTCGCCGAGAGTTGTTAATTATCACTCGGCGACGCGCAATCTATCGGTCGATTTATTGAACGCGAGACCCGTTGTCGGGGAAAGTGAGCAATTTCGGGAGTTCGAAGTGGAGTGCTGTGAGTGATAGTCAGTGTTAAACTCGACGGTCAGTTGGTGCAAAGGTGATTAATCGACTGCGGATTTTCTGTGTTCCCGACGGAAATTGGTGGGCGCCATTTTAAGCGGTATGTAGGTTGAAAGCATTTGAGAAGTTTGACAAATATTATCTTTTCATTTATTAGCGTAGGTTAGTTGTAGAGTGCGTCGAACGCGAACTATGTCGTATACAAAGTGCATTCAATAAAAATCGACCACAATTTGTAATTTGTCTAGAAAATATCCAATAACAGGACGTTCCGGAAGAGTTTATATAGTAATTTAAAATAGAGATACACGTCATTAATGTGTATATCAAAAGTGCATACGAGGTGCATACAGCACAGTGAAGTTAAATAATTTCTTTAAAAGGTATTCAAAACTTAGGAGAAATTCTAGTCAACTTGATATTATACAAAATTCGAGATATAATTTCATATAGATATGTAGGTACCAATATTTATATTAAAAGTGGAAAAGGGTTTTTAAAAAATATTCGAGACTAACAAGACTTTCCAGTATGAAACGGTACACGAAACTGTAAAATCCAATTGCACATAGAGATACATATAATTAACGTCTATACCAAAAGTGCATACAAAGTGCATACCAGGCAAGGAAGTGAAATAATTTCTTCAAAAAATATTCCGGAATTAACTAGACTTTCTAGTCAACGTTACACAAAACTGTAAAATACGATTGCGCATAGAAATACATACAATTAATATCTATACGAAAAGTGCATACGGAGTGCATACGGTGCAACGGTGTCGAGCAAGACGTTTCCGTGATTGATTCAAGAAAGACATGTCGGCATACGTTTTCAGAATGGCGTTTGCGGCGAAATTGGTTTCGAAGGGCCGTGTCGCGTCCGGAAAGTCGTTCGCTGTCATAATTGGGGGCCGTTAATTTTTTCATTTGTCACCGACAGGCCTCACTGTGAAACAATAACGCGTTACGTACCGTTTTCGTTTTTGCTCTCCGACAGCCCCCCGAATATTGAATTACGACGCTAATTGTAATTTCAGCCGGTAATTCCGTCGGACGGACCCGAAATGACGCAACTACGGCTGGAATAAAAGATTGCAGCGTGTAATTAACGTCACTTTGGCCGATCAATGGGATGAAATAGTTTCCGGTTAATCGGCCCCTGCTGCTTTAATATTCAATATCGATGGAGGGGGGGAAACAATCGACCCTGAACGGAGACGCTTCGTCCCGTCCATTGTTCGCGGTGCTCGTATTGTTCTAACACTTTGTCCTCGCCAATTGGCAAGCTCCTTTAAACTATGCCGCGAACAATGTTCGCTCTCGATCAATTTATTCGTTGCTGCATATTTGTTGGACAAACCAAAGATAAAACCCTGCTTCGCGATTATACCTGATATTTTGTTTAAATATCATTGACAGTCTAAACTAGAACGTACATATAATTTACGCGACCAAAAATTAATCTTATTGGCAATTTCTTTTAAACTTTCTGTTATTCTATTTTCTCAACATCGTGTATTTGTATATTATACATTTATATTATACATAGTGTATACATTATACATTTAGT
>CM052141.1:4037736-4057719 GCA_028454255.1 Halictus ligatus | reverse complement strand
ACCAACAACAACTCCACAACCATAAGTTCCAAGATTATTTGACTATTCATTCCCTGCATCTAATTATACGTGTTCTGGCTTCCAAATGCACAGTGTTGTTTTAATTCCATTTCTGCAAATATTTCTAGCGGTAATAAAATTTTCAAAAAATCCCTCACACCTCGTCCAAGGTACCAACAACCATTACCTTCTTGTTTATTCGTTAATTCGCTTTCTTCACCGGCGTTTCCGGGCTTACCGCGTTCGTTCCTCCGAACCAGCCCGTCCCAGGCCCGTTTTTGTTCGACCCGGGGTTCCAACCCCATGCTCCATTCGGGTCGCGTTCTCCGGCGTTTAATTATTTACCTCCTGGCCTCCGGTTTGATCCTGCCTGCGGCTTTTTCCACGTTCCACGGGTCCCGGGTAGAAGTTGGCCGAACGGCAACCACGAGCTCGGTCAACGAAATGCGCGACGGAGAGACGATACGGATGCAACTTAATCCGCGTACGCTCGCCGACGTGTTTCTTGCGGGGAAACGTGCCTCTGGAAATGCATACCCTGCGAGAAACGGTTGCCGTCTTCTTCTGGTTCCGATGAAACCGAGTCTGCGGCGGACACGAACGCCGACCACCGGCTTCTTTATCCGCGATGCGAATTTATGGGGTGAAAACTACCCCGGAAATTGACTGCATGCGCACCACGATTGGTCCGACATTCTTTTCTCTAACGTCTATGAGCAAGTTGATTAAATTGAATTGGATAAAAGGTGTACCGTGTTGTATTCGTAAACGTTCACTGGTGTGTTGGAGTATTTTATTATTTATTCACGGAAATAATTCTAGTGGTAGACGGAAAAAGAAAAATGAAATTCTCCACTA
Source organism: Halictus ligatus (assembly GCA_028454255.1). NCBI lineage: Eukaryota > Metazoa > Arthropoda > Insecta > Hymenoptera > Halictidae > Halictus > Halictus ligatus. Next base: position 4,056,861 of record CM052141.1, on the reverse strand, counting down.
ATTTACAAATAAAAATCGCGTGGCGCTGCGTGTCGACGAGGAAAGGGTAAATCGGGTCCCAGGTGGGACTGAGCAGGTGAAAACGAGAGAGGCTCTTCGCTTTCGCCGTTTCTGATCGACTTATCTCGGGTCACGTAGCGTTGCGATTGAAAGGCGGCCCGCTATCGCTGACCGTAAGCGGTTTCTTGCGAGCTGATCAGCGACGTGACCGCACGATTTCCCACGAATTCGCGATAGCTCGCGCGAACAGAACCGTAAAGGCAAGGAACGGGCCTCCGGACAACGTATGCTACCGGGTCTCGCAGATTATCCTCGATTCGCTCCACCTAACGAATTCCCCGCTCGATAAGAGTGTCCCGCTCGCGAACGTGACCGGTTCAGCCCGAAATGCACTGCTGGAAACTCGGTCGAGTGCTCGCGAAACTGATCTGCTGCGATCCGGACTCCATTAAACGATCCTTTAAAGGTGGGCGGACAAAATCAATTGTGAGGAACAGCAGTCGACAACCTCTCACCTTATCCTACCTGTCAGAAACGCTTAAAACACGCATAACTTTTAGAGTACTGATCCCCTAGGATTGAAACTTGGACACTCGGCATCTTCTCATCCAAATCTACAAAATCACCTAAGAAAAAGTGTAAAGTTTCTGGTTTCCCGAAGTAAAGTTTAACCCAATCTTGCACTCTCTCTCTCTAACGCCTTTTTGTTGTATCGACCTATTCGTTTTGATTATAAATGCATTAAAGTCCGAGGTCTATTTGTGAAAAACGTCGACGATGCTGGGAATAGCTGGTCGGGATTTTTTAAAATCATGGTAATTTATACTGTTTTTGAATATTCATGTTAGAATGGTCGTAGTATGTGTGCGCAACTCGGGCTAACAGGATCGCACGCAAGATCAAACAGGTGACTTGCCAGGTATTTTGAATAATATATTCAGCAAGCCGGAGGATTCCGATCAAATGAAGCGAGGGCACAGGAACTGGGATCCCTAGGGCCGTTAATTAGAGCACCTTCGCAGCTAACGACTCGGCATTTAACCATCGATTACCTCCGGTCAACGAGAAGGTTGATGGTTCGAGCGTTGAGTCGAGCATGCTTACAACCATTAGTCTCCGCGCCTAGACCAAGCATGCACACGTAGACTGCCCCGTAGGGCACTGTTCTTGGCCCATTAAGATTCGGAGCAACGTGGCCACGCCTCTTCAAATCCTTCTATATAATATTCAGAGAAAGATCATCGTAATCTTCGATACTAGATTTGAGGAGAAATTGGCTATGTAACAAGCATACTCTGTGGGCCATTGTTTTGGTTGTTTCAGGAAATCAAGAGCAAAATAGCCACGCCCCTTTAAGCCGTCCTATACAAAAATCGTAAATAAAAGCTATTCTAGTTTTACAATGTGGAACTAGATCTTTAAAAGACATTGTGCATCTAACAGTGCACTGCGGGACACTGCTTGGACTCTAACAGGAAATCCAGAGCAAAATAGCCACGCCCCTTTAAACCGTCCTATACAAAAATCGTAAATAAAAGCTATTCTAGTTTTACAATCTGGAACTAGATCTTTAAAAGACATTGAGCATCTCACAGTGCACTGTGGGACACTGCTTGGACTCTAACAGGAAACCGAGAGCAAAATAGCCACGCCCACTCAGTGCACTCTACACAGAGAGCGACAAAAATATTCATCAACTTTTCCCATTTATTTCAGTTATTTACAAAACCACTTAACCAGTTAACTGTGATTGACGAGTATACTCGTCAATCCGAAACACGTTAATGAATTGTTAAATTCTCTTTCTCATTTAGCTTTACAAGGGCTTTGGCTTTTATAATGGCCGCACTTGGCCTGCCTTTGACGTGTATATTCGTCATTGCTTGATTTTAATTCCGCGCGGTGAGGAATTTATAAAGTTAAATTCCACAGTTAACTGGTTGATCCACATCGCTTGCAAAACACGAAGCATATTTCCACTCGGTAAAATAAATACTATTTAAATTGTTGTTCACTCTACTGTTTACAATACAAATGTGTTAACCTGCGCGATCCGGAGTACCCTCGTTTGACGTCGCATGCCCCGAAGCATTGCTCGAGGATATTCCCAGTACGACTACACGGCACATCGATTCATAAACTCCGGTTTCCGCGTTTGAAAACAACAGGGACGACATTTATTTGCCCGCGACATTCCGCGCGTATTGAAACGACAGCGCCGAGGGCGGGGGGGGGGGATGGAAAACTTAGCGAACCGAGTTCGAGGGACTTGCTAAGACGGCTTTTCTCTGTTCTTTTGTTCCAGGAATTGGAGAGGAGTTATACCCTGTCGACCCCCGGGGGCAGCAGCCCCGTTTGTTGCCCGCCTTGCAGTCCGCCGCCAGCTCCCGCCGCTTACATATCGAGCGCACGTGCTTCCTCGAGGAGACTCGGCGCCGGAAGCGGAATCGGAGGCCCACCGTCTCCGGAAAGGGATCCCCTGGGAAGACTCTTAAGGTCAGTACGAACATCTTGCTTCTTCTACACCCTGCAATCCAGAGTTCAGTATCTGGGAATTGTCGGACCCTTAAGACACCTCCGGATCACTTTCGACGAGCACGATGTACTCTTACACGCTGAAGGACCGTGGTCTCTTAACGCGTTCGACACGGGTGACGTTCAATTCTGAAAAATATTGTTATGTTAATAAATAAGTAAGATTAGATCAATTTATAAGAATTGCAAGTGAAAGCAAAGGGTAAAATTGACTTCAATGGGGAACGCGGACGCTAAACTTGGACTTATAACGTACTATATACTGGATGTTCAATTTTTATGGAACACAGTAATTCTCAGTTTTATTTTTGATCGTATAGAAAAATGTCACAGAACATATACGAACCATTAGTTATTATAAAAGCGGTTAAAGTGTAGTACAATATACCAGGTGTTTCATTTAGATCAATTTATAAAAATTGCAAGTGAAAGCAAAGGGTAAAATTGACTTCAATAGGGAACGAGGACGCTAAACTTGGACTTATAACGTACAATATACTGTGTGGTTCATTTTTATGGAACACGGTAATTCTCAAATTTATCTTTGATCGTATAGAAAAATGTCGGAGAACATATACGAACCATTATTTATTATAAAAGCGTTTAAAGCTTAACCCAATATACCGGGTGTTTCATTTGACATCACCACCTTAAATCCTATGTTTTCGACACTGAGCAACATAAAAAAAGAACATATATACACACACCGCAATTTAATAAAAATGCATGTACAGCATTCAATATACTGGGTGACCATTTTGACGCGACACAGATGGAACTCTGTTGAAGGGGTATATTGGATACCTTTTTATCGATACCGGAGGAGACTCGAGTATGTTCGGAAGCTGAGATTAAGGTGGTTCGTTCCGAAGGGTTGAATTTCTAACGCCGAAACTGCAATTAATTCGGAACGCGCAGGTTCGGCCGAAGTAGTTCGCTTATCGAGTGACCGGTTAATTTCCCAAGCGACGAAACCGTAGTCACACTAAGTGGCAGTTTCACGTTGAATGATGCATTCGTTGTACACGCGGTACCGTACGAAGATTGATGATCTCGGCTCCGGAGCCTGTGCGAAGGTGATCAACCGTGGAAAGGGACCGGACGTGGATAGGGACTGGCTTTACGGCTTCCGGCCGATTACTTCGACAGGTCCAGCCATGCCGATTTCATGGGTTTGCCCCCTGTGTTCCGCTATGGTTATCGACAGATTCGAATTTGATGACCGACGACAACCACCGAATATTAATCTTGCCAGCTGGAAAATCTAAAAACTTCAACCCTTAATCGCAAATGTCGAAATATTGCTACCTTAGCACGGGCTAAGGCATCAATCTGTTATTTCGGACCATTTTTAATGACTATGTTTGACATTTTTTCTCTCGTGTAGAAACGCCATAATCATTATTTTATAACGGGTTAGGTCTCCAGATAGCGGCCTCAATTACGTTAATGTAAGAGTCTATTGAACAAAATATAAGTCTATTATTCTGTTTTTGATAATAGATGTAGGCAATTTTTATTTTGCGTACAGATCTGCAGTCAAATAATAGTACAGTAATTTGAGTGTATACACTCATTCTGGGACTCTCAAATACCTCACACATTTAAAAACTAAATTAGTTAATTAGATTTAATTTATTCAGTGTGTTTCAAACTTGGCTAGGAACGAAAATACAAGAAAATCGTTAGAGTGTTCAGTATCATGTTTAATGTCTCAATTTTAGTTTTGTTAAATAGATTATTTTAATACCGTGAAATTTTTTAACTTTCTGGATGGGTGGTAAAAGCGTTAAAGTTTTTACAGTGTTTCTTTATGTTTTTTTTTTTCGTTCTTTATTCTTCATTCGTGACACGAGTGGTTTATTATAGTCTTCCAGAGACTCCTCTGGGAATAATTTTCCGTGGTATGGACCATAGTTCCTCAGCAGCGATGGACGCTGAGGAGATCCGGTGATGTTTAAATTTCAGTTTTTATTCCCTCTACTTTCATTCTAATATTTTGGGAGTCAAAAGTTGCACTTGACAATTTTGTATAATTGGGATACTCTGAAAAAAGCTTTGACAAGTATACGTTTAGTAGAAGTGTTTAAAAAAGCGTACAGAGTATTGAATATTGGCAGGATATTGAAAGAGAATATTCAAAATAGTTGATTAGACAGCACGGAGGAAGGGGAGGTTTCCAATTAAAATTTGTTGCTACCAGTAAAACTGTTTTTGTCCAGCAATACTTGAGTAATTGCTATAACAGGGGATTGGCTCGATAGAATACTTTTTGCCGGAAACAGCAATTACGGTTTACGAGGTAAAATACAAATAATGCCGGTACCATCCTTTATTTTAATTAGCGGTAACGTTTCATTGATTTTTACCTCTAGTCGGTGGCCTCGTGTACACGTCGAACTGGTTCTTGCGTCGCAAAACCGGAAACGCTTGAAATTATTTCATTGCACTTGGAGGGTCATAATATTTCGTCTCCTCGTTAGGTAATTAAATTTCCATGGTAAAATTTGCATTCGCCAGGAGAAAAGTTATTGAAGCAGTAATTTCAAATAAATATGAATTAATAATTGCGTTGCGCGGTGTCCCGTGACTGTGTTGGTTAACTTGAATTACATAAAACGATCAAACGTTCCGTTTGCGGAATTTTCGCGTGAACAAAATTGGAGTCCTTCTTTTCATTAAATAATATAACTGGATTGCACAATTCGATATATTTTCCTTGCGCGCGAACGCTATCGAAAACACGGAAACTTCTTTACCATTCAAGAGAACTTCATTCAAAAATATATATTATACAATTGATTTGTTGAAAACAGGTTTTATCGTATTATTCATTTATCGAAAACATTTGCAAGCCCGAAATTCAATAATTGCTTCACCAGCAGCGTTGCACTTCACGTCAGAAACATAAAAATGTACACACACACATTTATACCAACAATTTGGCCTTCGATTCTTTTTACAAAACATCAAAATCAATTTTTACTACAATCTGTTAAATAAACTAAATTTTATTAGGATCTACGAAGCTTGTGAGGTTTTTACAAAGATAAACTAAACGACTATAGTATCTCCATTACCATATTAAAGATCGGGAAAAATATTCAAAATCGAGAGTAAAGCTTCAAGGTCTTTTCAAGGTCAAAAAATAATTTTTTTCAACAGAACATACATTTTTGACTCGATAATCTGATAGCTGGTGCCAAGACGAGTTCTCTGATGTGCGACAACATGACCTTGAAATGATAACTAAGCTCGTCATCCCTTAACTGAACCTGTGTGCGGTGAAAAGTTGCGGAGCGTAATGCGTGCAGTATAGCGGTAATTAACTTGAAAACCCATTGTTTCCAGATTCCTGAAGACTTTCTACAGGGAGCTTGGCACCCGGGATCCACCCCACCTGCCTGCGTGGGCGTCGCCGCTTCCGTTAGGCACCCTCTGTCCGGCGCACTTCCAGCCGCACCTGCAGCTGCTGCACAAAGGCGAGCAGGAGCACAGGCTCGAGAACATCAAGCCCGACCAGATCTTCGCCCCCGTCAGGGTGAGTGCCATAAATCATACCGGCTGCCTCGCCTACTCGCGAGCGCCAGCAGCAGCTCGTAAAACTTTTCCCCGAGACTGGTTCTCGCGATGCACCCGCACTTCCCGAAGGAGAACCAATCCTGGGGATGAAGGGAGACTTGTTTCACCCCCTGAGAAAATTTCTTGAGGAATCTCCTCTACCCCTTTCACCCCCCTTGTTCTGTCTCCCTTCTTTGCTTCTCAGATTTTTATTCGGAGTTAAGGCACTGTTTGAAGTTAAGGGGGTGGTTTTTGGTGAAATTGAATACAGTTTTGTGTTGCGATCACGGATTTCTTTTTGTAACGGTAAATGGATTTATCGTGAAGCGCAACTTTCCGGTTTTCACTCGGGACCTCTAAGGTTAACAAATTCCTGCTGGAACAGATTCCAAAATGAACTCCAATCAACCCCTTAACGCTAGGTTCACGGGACCCGTCAAAATGACGGATTCTAATATTTTTAATTTACCATTATTGAGATTGCGAACTCAATAAACTTATTTCTGTAGGTATATATTATTTTAAAAATGGCTGAAAACTCGGATAAACACGTTCTTCTTAGTTTTATAAAGTAATGTAAAATACTCACTTTTAATGCTCCGTGAACCTAGTGTTAAAATCCAATCATTCTTCTCCGAGGTCGAAGAGATGTAGTTCAGTTACCATTGGACCGAGCGCGCAACAAAAATTAATTTATACTGCTAAACAATGTCCGAACAAATTGCAAAAAGTTTCCCACCCCTATGCCACGTCCTTTTCTCGCAATAAATTCCGAAACACGGCCGACTTTTTCTCTAATTCGATCGAAGCATCAGAACTGTCCTCTCGAACGCAGCGTGTTCCGTGTTCCGTGTTCCCTCGTCCGTTGTCTCTCTCGCGGATCTCCAAAAACGACGGAAACGTATCCGCTCCACTTGATATTTCATCCCCACGAGGTCTCTCGCCGAGATGGAAATTGAATTTTCGGTGTTTTGTGCCCGGGTTCGGGGCGCACGTGACAACGAATTCCCCGCGGGATATTAGCCGGGGGAGCGTTTCCACGGAAAAGTTTCGGGGAAGGCGGGATTCGTCGTTCGTCAATTGTAGCGAGCACGCCGGCTGTAGGATTTACATGATATCGACTACGTAATTGCGAAAGTCGGGCTTCCGGGACAGCCGGCACGTCGCGACGACGATTTTCCTCGTCGGACGCGAAAACTTGCCGAACCTGAAAGCCAAGTTACCCCGCGGCTCTCTGTCGAAGTTCATCTCGCCGTGCAACTTCTTCGGCAACTCGTTGTTAACCGCATCCTTCCACTTTTTTTCTCACCCTCACCCTTAAACTTCGGCTTGTTGTTCTCTGAAAAACAAAACCGAAGAACGTATTTAGGTGCAAAAACTAGTTCTTTTCAATGAACCCCCAAATCAAGTATAAAAATGGATTTTGGAAATTGTCCAACCCTTAGACGGTGAACCCTTAAACTGTACGATTGATGATGCCCGAGACCATTTGTGTTTGTTCAATAAGTGAGTTGGAAATAATTTTTAATGAAGTTTTACGAGAGGGTAGTCTCTGGTGAAACTGTAAAAAAGTTTTCGGAATGATCTCGGATTATTTTACAGTGGAAAATGGGTTCATAGTGAAGTGCAATTTTTCAGCTTTCTTTTGAGACCTCGAAAGTTCCAAAATTCCTGTGGAAACATATTTCAAAATTGATTTGAATTGGTTTTTTAGTCTTTTCTCAGATATTCATTTCGCAAGATCGGAGAGATGCGTCTAATGTTTCGTATAATTACACTGTTAGGTCTGCGACGATTACGAGCGCAGTGCCCGCAGTAAAACACTCGCCGCGGCTGTATTGTCATGACCCAATTGACAATCAATAGTATCATGGTTACACAATTCGTGTCCAATTGTGTTAATGTGCATACTGTTGGCCGGAAGTTTAGAATTATTGAACCGGAGAACATTGTATCATGTTAATGCGATTGTTAACGAGATGCTGTGCAAACGTTGCAGCGTGCACTGTATACAGTCGGGTCTAACAATTTGTAGAAAGCAATTAGGTTATCAAAAATTCTCATTCAACCTCTCCAACCGTACCTAAGTTCTCAGATATTGCCACCAATTTTTATTCGCCGTTTTTCTTGACAAATAGCAAAATTGAGACTTAATTTAGGTGATGAAATGGTTAGAAGGGTCTCGCTAAATTTTCGAAAAATTGGATAATGTTTCTGACGGATGCAACGTAGAGAAATAATTAATTTCTCATAAATTCCGAGCTCCAGGAACACATGAACATGGCGGACTAAGGAAAGGTCCTTCGAGATATCAGAGACCCGAAGAAGAAGAAGAAGAATAAGACTGTCCGACATTCTTACCACGTACGAAATTTCTTGGAGCGAAAGCCCCGGAGGAATGCAAATTTTCTCGAGAAAAATCGCGGACCGCCCCAACGATCGGATAGAACAAATATCTTCGGGATCTATCCGGGCCGCAATTAAGCGAGCCCAAGGCGAAACGGAAATTCGATGTTTTCCTCCAGTTTTCCATCAGAGGAAAAAGCGCTTTTTCCATCGATAGCGCGAACCTCGAGAAAAATTAATCGGCGAACCGATTCCGTTGAACCTATTTTTTTCCGGAGGATTAGAGGGAGGCTGAAAGTGTTTCATTAACGTATTTCCGCCCCTGAACGTCTCAAAACTAATTGGGCATTTGTTTACGAACGGTTGTCGCTTCTGGCACGCAAATTTTTAATTCTTTTCTGTGCATTTTTAGAATTGAGAAAATCGAATATATCTTCAGGTCTGCGTCTGTCAGGTATAGAACATAATTTTTGTGGATTCTTATCGTAGGATGACGAAATTGTTAAAGCCAAGAAATATATACTTATTTTATTCATAATGTTGTCAAAGATTGCTTGTAAATGTATTTTTGCAATTGGCAATCGTTGATATTTCACAAAAGATTTCAATGTAGCTAGGTCTCCATTGAAAGATTGTTTGAAAACGAAATTGAATGAAGAACTTTCGTGATTTTAACTGTGGAACACAGTAACACAGTACCACAGTTAACTGTGGAATTGAATTTGAAAAATCCCTCACGGCACGGAATTAGAATCGAGCAAGGGCGAATATACACATCGAACGCAGGCCTAACAATTTGTAGAAATCAATTAGGTTATCAAAAATTCTCATTCAACCTCTCCACCCGTACCTAAGTTCTCAGATATTGCCAGTAATTTTTATTCGCCGATCTTCTTGACAAATAGCAAAATTGCGACTTAATTTAGGTAATAAAAGGGTTAGAAGGGTCTCACTAAATTTTCGAAAAATTGGGTAACGTTTCTAAAATTTAGTGAGGTCAAATGCGGCTATTATAAAAGCGAAAGCCCTTGTAAAGCTAAATGAACAAGAATTACTTTTTTATTCGATGAGGATTTAACAATTCATTAACGTTAACTGCACCGCAACAGAGTTTCGGATTGACGAGTATACTCGTTAACACAGTTAACTGGTTACACAGTTAACACAGTTAACTGGTTAAGAAGAAACAAAGAGAAAAAGGACGAGTTCAAGATGGATGCTCGAATCGTGCGGTCTTCGAAACATGTTTTCACTTTGTCCGCGATAATATCTCGGGGCACAGTGTCGTCGTGAGAGCGTAAGTCTCGCGATCCTCGAAATAAAGAAGGTTTTAATCGCGCGACGAGCGCGAGGAGATGCGCAGGACGATCCAGAGAACAGAACGCGAACCGCCTGTTCAGGCTCGCGTAACGAGGCATTGTTCTGTCTCGGCTCGATAAGATGGCCGACTTTGCTTCGTTAACGTTTCTCGAAAGCCTTTTTAGTGTTGTCGAATCGCTGACAACCTCTGTCGCAACGAGCATCAGAAATCGGAATTCTATCGAGACGGGGTCGCCGAGAAAGACGAGGTTTCATCATCTCATTAACGGTCTACCAATATGGCGCGTCAATTAATATATTAACGAGTGCAGGTATCTCATAATTTTTACAGAACGTATTCACCTAGGAAAAAGAATCATTCTCTGTCGAACGTTGTGAACTGGGTGACTATTGAAGAAAAATTACAACGTCCTTTATCATTTCTTTCAAATTACCGAAAGAATTTTTCTCGTTAATATAAATTGATCTCTCCATCTTATTAAACAACCTAATGCAACCCTTTGGTAAGAATGACATTCCAAAACGTTGTGCTAATTCAATTATTTTTACTTTTACATTGACACATGTTACCGAACATGCCTACCAACCAGTAATAAATAAATTAGAAATGGAAATACTTCATGGAAAATGGCCGCCCAATCACTAAAAATTCAATTGAAGATGAAAGTGCATTAAACTCGAACGTTTCGTTACAATTATTGATAGAACTCGTTTGCGAGGAGACATTAAGTTCAGTCATTAGAAAATACACAAAATTAAAATTAAAAGTTCAATTCAATTCTTCTGAATTGTCAATAAAATTCGAGTATGAAGAATAATTTAATTCGTGCGTTAGATTAGCTTACAATTACGATTTTCACGGAAGGTCCATGAATAGTATTCGTTACAGCGGAGATTACAAGGGTTGCTGAGGGTTAGCAAACGAAGGTTTATCAATCGTGGAGAAGACAGGCGGAAGCATCGATCACCGAAACAGCCTGTCAATTCGGAAGACCGTCGCACGAAACTCGTATCGGTCGTCGGAACCGGTCGTTTCGATTTCCCCTCTGTCCGCCTAGTCGCTAAACATCTCAATCTCCCTTGCCTTAATGCCGGAGCAGTATCTACCGTCAGCCATGCAAACCAAAGATTTATCGAAGCCACGATAAATCCGCCAGACGCGGAATCTGCTTATCTTCCGTGCGCACGTATTCCGTTCTCGCTAACCGGAAGCTACGGACCTCGTCCGGTTCGATTTCTCGATCGCATGCCGAGCTAACGCGACGCGGAAATATACGACGATCGCGGGGAAATCGGATACTAACGAGAACAAAGAGCGCGTCCCTCGTTATACGCTCCTCGGAGAGAAGAGCTCTGCTGAACTATGCGCGCCCGACATCATGGCTTCTTGCTCCGCAAATCCCTCGTTCAGCTGTGCACCGATTTTTATGTCTTTTGTATTTTTCGGAAAATTTTAACTACCCTCTCCGATTTAATATTTCAATTTGTCGACTTTTACGCACTTGGATCGATTCGCAGATTATTACAGAAAATAATTACACGGTTTGAAAGACCGTGTGACATTATTCACGAGAAAGAACGACACTTACCATGCAAACGGGAACCTAAGAAAGCGCCGTATAGTGGAACTGTGAACGAAACCTAACCGGTGGTAAGCTCGCGTAGCAAAGCTCTCTTTGCGTTTTTTAAATAAAGAAAAAGCTGGAAGTGCGCGTAATTCAGGAGGTAAAAGAATGTAATAATGGAGAGCAATGTATGAGAACGAGCTACGAAATTTAGCAGCACGGAGAAACGTACGCGAGGGTGAAACTCAAAGCGTGTATTATGCATGTTTTCAGGATGAACTTCCGAGTTTTTGCGTATTATTTTCTTCAAGTAATGCGCTCATGCTGCTCCGAACAACATTATAAACTGAACGACACGCGAGAACCCTGCTGCGAGTACGTGCAAAGTCGCCTCAAGCCATTCTCCATTTTGTCGTCAAAAGGAAATCAATGTTTCTTAAAGACAAACATCAAATGATGCAGTTTGAAATGCAAAACGAAAGAAAGCTACCTCTGGCGATCAGCAAATTTGCAAGAATAAAAAGCGAGAGTCTGCACTCCGGAATTCTTTGCGCCGAAACATCGAACATGCCTAAATCAACGCGAAGAGACAAGCGCTAAATCGGGCGAGGCTCTGGCTGCATTGCGATGGGTGCATCGGCGGGTGCATCATATTCGGCCGTGTCAGCGCCGCGTGTCGGCAAATACGGGGCACGGGTCCACGATGGCCCTCGGTTTCTCGAGCACGGCGAGACAACAACAGGTGAAAGGCGTAGGGAACAATGTCCGCGATTCGGTCGACGAGCCTCGTCCAAGCACAGCCCGTGAACGCTTATGCTCGCGCGCGAGACAAAGGAATCGCTTCCACTCGGCGCGAGAGAGAGAGAGAGAGAGAGAGAGAGAGAGAGCGCACTCGTCTCGGGCCCAGCGCATTCGTCTCGGGGAAAATGTAAATGATATTCGAAGCTGAGGGAAAACTTCGTCGAGCTTCAACGGGTGCGCGCCGTTGATCCGGAAAAACGCGAACGAGGATGCACCGAGGCGGCGCGAGATGCATCGAGACCGTACCAAATGCAACGACACCCGTAAGAGATGCAACCGGGCGAGGATATGTGTAGCGCGAATCACATAGGAAACGCTTGTTAGATTTCTTTGGGGAGATTTCACAGGTTTACGATACTATTTTCGGAAGCTGCCGATACTTTTGGATTTCTTCCTCCGGCAGGGAAGAATGGGTTCCTTTTGTTACAAACACTCGTCGGATTTTATGCATTTTTTGGACGAAGTTGGAGAGAATGTCTGGTTACGATGTTCATCTCTATGGTGAACGTTATGATGAACGGTACGATGAACGTTACGTTACGGTGAACGTTACGTTACGATGAACGTTATGTTACGTTACGTTGAACGTTACGTTGAACGTTACGTTACGTTACGTTACGTTACGTTACGTTACGTTACGTTACGATGAACGTTATGTTACGTTACGTTACGTTACGTTAGGTTACGATGAACTTTACGTTACGTTACGTTAGGTTACGGTGAACGTTACGTTACGTTACGTTACGTTACGATGAACGTTACGTTACGTTAGGTTACGGTGAACGTTACGTTACGTTAGGTTACGGTGAACGTTACGTTACGTTAGGTTACGGTGAACGTTACGTTACGGTGAACGTTACGTTACGATGAACGTTACGTTACGATGAACGTTACGTTACGATGAACGTTACGTTACGTTGAACGGTCATACGGGAATGAATGAAATGTTCAAGTCATGCTGATCTTCGTCCGAGTTTTTCGAAAAACCGAGCACGTGCGACACGCGCCGCAGTCGAGCAGATCGATAGCAGGCGAAACGCAGACAATGCGCCACGTCGTCGCGCGGAAACGCGCCGCGTCGAAAAATGAGCCTCGTAACCGTGTCATCCGGAAACCCGGCGAGAAAGGGCAAGGGACGACACGCGTACAGGTGCTCTGCTATAGCGCTGTTACTGTACCGTATACCATCCAAGTGGTGCTATCGTCGAAGCACGACGCGCGCGTACGAATTCGTGTCATAGGACGGATGTGCACGCGCGTAAAATAACCGGATCGTCGCCGGGCCGGCCGGCCGGCGGCGGTACGCTTTTCGGACTCGTTACAGGTGCTCCGGGAATTTGATTAAACGCCCATTGTCTGGGAAAAGTGCCGGAGAATTTCGGCTATTCGAACGATGGACCGTTTCCGCCGGGGAAACTGTACTTCGGCCATTTTGCTCTCCGGCGGAAAACGATCTTTAGCGTTTGTCGTAATGTTAATCGTCTGGTTAGTTCGTTATAGTGTTCATCATAGCGTTCACCGTTAGTTCCTGCCACTAGTTTAAACAACATAATGTTCATTACAATGTTCAGTGTATAAGGTACGATGAGCTCAGTGTACGATGATCTCAGTGTACGATGGATATTATGATGGATATTATGATGAATGACATGATGAATGACATGATGAAGTAACTAGATGATGAGCATTGCGATGAACGTTATGATGAACGTTATGATGAACGTTATGACGAATGCTATTATGAACATTGTGATGAATGCTATGATGAACGTTGTGATGAACGTTATGATGAATGCTATGATGAAGTAACGTTATGATGAATGCTATGGTGGACGTTGTGATGAATGCTATGATGTACGTTGTGATGAATGCTATGATGAACGTTGTGATGTATGCTATGATGAACGTTGTGATGAATGCTATGAAGAATGCTATGAAGAATGCTATGATAAAGTAACTAGATAATGAACATTGTGATTAACGTTATGATGACCGTTATGACGAATGCTATGATGAATGTTTTGATGAATGCTATGATGGACGTTGTGATGAATGCTATGATGAACGTTGTGATGAACGTTGTGATGAACGTTATGATGAATGCTATGACGAACGTTGTGATGAACGTTGTGATGAACGTTATGATGAACTAACCGGATAATGAACATTGTGATGAATAAACCGTATGATTTAGATCACGATGAAGTCCCTAGCACCGCAGTCCAAGACGCCTAACTGCGGTTCACGACCAGCTGCGACTAGCTTTAAGGTGTGAATGATGTCAGACTCTTATCAAGCATCTCTCGCATCAGCTCTGTGTGCAGCATCCTCTGTATCCCTTACGCATCGTATCAGCGATCCTAATCCCGGCGTGGTTCTCGTTTATCTATCAAGGCGCCCTAATTCTGTTCGAGGTAATCACGGGCAGAGCTTGCAGAGCTTCCAGAATAGCTGGCGTCTCGATGAAAGCGGCGCCAGTTTCCGTGACAGTGGATCGAAAGCCGGTCTCTCTCTCTCTCTCTCTCTCTCTCTCTTGTTAACGTTTGTCGATTGATTGATACGGGGAAGCAGGTTTCCGCGGGAGTCAGGTTGTGCTCTGATGAAATCGACGTTGTTTTATTCCCGTCGGGACTCGTAAACTTTGTTCCCATTGTCTTGTAAAAATAGATGAAAGAAAGGGGGTAGGAGGGAGGGAGGGAGATACGGTGGAGAAAATATCGCGAAAAATATCGAACCAATTGTTCCCGGTAAATCGCAGGGATAAAACGTTTAGCCAGGGAAGCGGTCTCCGGCATTCTTCGTACGTTAATGCCGGAGCTAGCTACTAGCTGGTCCCCAAAGATAAATCCATCGAGCCTGCAACATCGGCGACGATCCGGACGAAGGATCGTAAGCTCGTTACAGGATAAGCTCCTTCCACGCTCGCGCGACAAGCACGGATCCTCCCCCGCTATCGATCCCTCTCATTGTTCGCGACGGGTCTGTTCCAGCGGTCTCTGACGCTTGTTCGAGGCCTGTACGACGGCTGCGTCGCCGACGGAATATTGCGTCACAATGGAGACGCTCTTTACCCGGCCGGAACCCTCGTAAAAGAACCCCAGGTTTCCTCTTCGCAAGATCCTGCGGATCTTTTAGCCATCGTTATGACCTCCAGATGAAAATCAAGGGTTTTGTTGAGGATCATGGAGTCTCGTTAGTCTCAGAATTCCTAGATCCCGATAATAATTATTGCCAGGATTGCAGGGAGGGGGTGTTCTTCAGAGCAAAGTATTTGGAAGCACAATATGAAGACACCGAATTGTCCTCAATAAAATAAGTTTATACACTAGATTCTCAAAATTGATAACTGTATGTAGTGTATACTGTTGAAATTAATAAGCGGGGGGTTTGGGTAATAATCACGAATGATCGGTTGATGGAATGGCCGGCTTATTTGAGTGCAATAACGCAAAGGGTATCGAATAATAGGTCAGAGGCGCTTAGGCTAGTCCCAGTGAAGGATCTGGCTCAACGGTGTTCGAATGATGGGACGCAATGGGCCTGCAAAATCATAGGAACCTGGCTAAAGACCCGGCTAGATGGATCCGGTAATGGGAGCATTAGAATATACAGCGGGAGCAGAAGTAATAATATACTGGAGAATTGCATGAGCCTCTGATGGGGACGAAGAGAGTGAGAGAGAGAGAGAGAGAGAGAGAGAGAGAGAGAGAGAGAGAGATTGCTGGAATGAGAGAGTGCTGGACGAAGTAATAGACCGTAAAGGGGCCAGGATCACATGGGTAATGGATCACAGGAGAGAGCTAGTCTCTTGTGGTGAAGCAGCTACATAACCGAGCGGGACAGTCCAGGAGGAACATAGCTCCCTTTATAATGGGAGACGTACTTGGGAGGAACGCTAAGTGTCACACGATTTCGATGGGACTCGCGAAACTCGTAAAGTAATTGAAACTTGGACCGTTGTTCGACCCCTGTTAATTGTTCCCTTAATTGCCGCGTCCGTATCGCTACCAACATACTCAATTGTCAATTCGATACTCTTAACACAGCATTCTTTAACAACCTGCATCCCTTCCTGGCTGATAGTACAGAAATCTGTCAATTTATGTGAAAAATTCAGGACTGAAACATCTTTATGTCGAGTAGATAATACTAATTTAGTGTTATAAGTTCTTCGTTTATTGGAATTTTACCATGAAACTTTTACCAGCATGTTTGTCACATTTTTCTGATTAAAATGAGCCCAAACACGACACGATTTGGATCATATTTGCTCGTTTAATCGACGATTTAGTAGCACCTCGATTATCCGAACCGATGATACTAGAATTTTCGATCGCGAATTAAACGAATATATATGATCTGAATTGTATCGTGTTTGGGCTCATTTTGATCAGGAAAGTGCCACGAATATGTTGCTACAAGATTTATAAGGAAATAATTAAAAATAATCAAATTTTGTCATTTTGTCTTCAAGCAGAAAAGCGTACTGTGTTGCGTCGTGTTTAGAGATGAACTAAAGTTGATTTAAAGTCTTCAGAAGTTAATAGTAACTAGACTGATAATTAGAACTAAATAAAGGTTTATTTCATTAAAAATTACGTTTGCAACTTCAACGAAATTGTTCATATTGCAGTTGCGCGCGTGTCCCTGGTTGGCATGAATGTATAAAATTCGCAGTCCACTTGTTATAATTACATGCGCGCACGAAGAGCCGAAATTATGGTAGCAGGAGTCACGATTAATGAAGGCGGATAACATTATTTTGTAACAATGTGGCAAACCTTGCGGAGTCGGCGGTCGTATGAATTATTTGCGTTCCATTTCGGTGCGTGAGTTTCATTAAATGTTCGCAGAATGTTTTCCAGTCCTTGTTAACGAAGAAACCAACCGTCTCTTAAACAATGGAATACAAATTCATAACACTGGCAAAGGATATGATATTACGCAGTACTCGACGAAGAAGGATAATATTATTTTATAACAAAGTTAATGAAATTCGTGCGGTCTAACTAGGTGAATGATTTGCGTTCCATTTTGGTTCGCGAATTTCATTAAACTTTGACAGGATAATGTTTCTCTGTTCGAAAGATCTGTCGAACAATAAAACGCGTTGATTTAACTAACAAATCGACGTTGTAACTCGTTGATATCGCGAGCTTATTTATTATTATGCTTGCGCATTATTAACGTCCATTTTATTAGCTCGTGCATTGTGTTTGTGTAATTTGTCGTTTCCCTCATAATAGACGCGCGCACACAGCAATTGATGAACCGAAATTTACGGCGTTATTTAATGAAGTAATAAGTTTATATTTTATTGAGCTTAACAGCGTAAAACACGTAATAATACGGAATACAGACCCGTCCATAATAAAGTACATATTTATAATGCCGGAGAATTACAGTATGGAACTATTAATACACAAATATTACGAGCGAAGTACGGTAAAGTGCAAATAAAATACAAATGCGTAACGTTAAACAAATAGAATACATAAATCCGTGCATATTGCGAGTCGAGTGACACGAAGCGCAAATAAAATATAAACTGGTAACGTTAAACAATCAGAACATATAAATTCGTGGTAGTTGCAAAAACGAAATACATAATTTATAACATAGGGCTAACAGAATATATAAACTTGCACATACCGCAGGTTAAGTGCAAATAAAATACAAATTGATAGTGTTAAACAACTAAAATGTTTAAATTCGCAACACTTTACAAGTAAAATACAATAAAGAACAACCGGAATACAAATTGACAACACTGAACAATTAAAATACATGATTTCACCGACATCGCAAGCAAAATCCATTAAGAAGCGAATAAAATACGATTACGTAAAATCATAAAGTAAAAACAAATAAATCCAACGACGTACGAAGCAAAAGGCGATAAAAATCAAATTTAAAAAAGAATAACAGCTATATGAAATCGAACAATTACACTAAATGAATCCACAGACAAAGCAAATAAAGCACAGTAGACCGTAGATAACGAAATGAATGTGATCACATCAGAGAATTTCAATACAAAAATTAAATCCCAACCGCAACGCATGAAGTGACATATAAATTTGCAGTATCGGTATAGTATAAATTTATCGGTAAAGTATAAATTTATCGGTAAAGCAGTAAATGTGGGGTTAGCTGTGTTAGGGGTTGTTACAGAAAATATTTTTGTGCGGAAAATATGGCGGGCGTTTCAACGAGCGAAAACGTATCTCGCGGACTATGGAAGAGGAGCTCGTCGCACGGAAACTCGGTATCAAGATCCACGCTGCCGCAGAATCTCCGTAGCCTTCTCTCTCCTCTCCTCTCCTCTCTGCTCCGCTCCGCTCGGGCCCGAAGTTACCGTCGAGACGACAGTCAACGGAACTGCCGGAACATTCTTCCAAACAAGAGTTTCGAACTGGCGCGCGCGTTTCCTCCGGGCATGTTCGAGCAGCGTATCACGTACCGCCAACATCGTTAACGAGCTCGTAACCCGTGACGGATGATCGAACGATCCAGAGACACCCGCGCTCGATAATCGTAATCCGTGCTACGCTGCTCTGGAACTTATGGCACGCGAACCTCATTTAACCCTCTGCACGATGTTCTTTGTGACACCTGAAAGTATCTGTGCCCTCAATTTTCTGGAAATTGTTGATGTTTAAACTGTTGTCACTGAGTAAGGAAAAATCGTATGATGATCAATCATAGCTCATTTTGAAGCTTGAAGCTTCTAGTTTCATCATAGTCAGTGCTGAGTTGCTTGGAACTTAGGGCTCGCGACCCCGATTAGAATATGTGTAAGACGAACCCTGCCACCTGAAAGTATTTGATTCTAAAGGTACTGGAAATTGTTGATATTTAAAACATTGTCACTGGGTAAGGCAAAATCGTATGATGACCAATCATAGCTCATTTTGAAGCCTGAAGCTTCTAGTTTCATCATAGTCAGCGCTACGTTGCTTGGAACTTGTGGCAATATTTTTTTCACGGTTGAACT
>CM052141.1:3890402-4037636 GCA_028454255.1 Halictus ligatus | reverse complement strand
TCATTTTGAAGCCTGAAGCTTCTAGTTTCATCATAGTCAGTGCTACTTTGCTTGGAACTTAGGGCTCGCGACTCCCATTAGAATCTGTAGGATGCTTTTTGTGACATCAGAAAGTATTTGACTTTAAAGTTGCTTGAAATTGTTGATATTTAAACTGTTGTCACTTGGTAAGGAAAAATCGTATGATGATCAATCATAGCTCACTTTGAAGCTTGAAGGTTCTAGTTTTATCATAGTCAGTGCTACGTTGCTTGGAACTCGTGGCAATATTTTTTTCACGGTTGAACTCAGCATTTTATCTGCGATTGATAAAAGAATGAAAAATTGGAAAGAAGGCATTTTTAAGATTGAGTCACAATAATTTTGCTAGAACATGCACCGACAGGTCGAGTTATGCTCGAAGCATAACTGAATTTCTGTGCACCGCGCTTTCGATGAACTGTAACTTCGTCAATTTTCCATATTTTTGTACGCAATTTTACGAGCGAATAGCTGAAACAATATTGTTCAGAAAAATTGTAGAAAAATTCGCCCTTCGATGTTTGATTCTTCGAAAATCCAACTCACCGTAACGTCATCAATTCTGAAAACTTTTTAACACAATTTTCCGGGATAGCGTGTGAAGTGCACTCTTTGAAAAATCACCGAAAAAGTTCATTTTTCGGAGCTTCGCGTTTCAACGATTTTTTTTTTTAACGCCACATCGCGAGAGAAAATATTCAAAACAATCTCCAGAAAGATCGCGGAAAAATTCCATTTTCCGTCGCTTCCGAATGCTCGTCGAAAACAATTTCGCGAGCGTCGCCGCGACGCTCGGCGTCGTATCGCGTCGGTCGGCCGATCGATCGTCGGTCCACGGTCGCCGGGCACAAACGATTTTCGCTCGGTTTATTGTTCTAGCTGCACGGCGGAGCGCAGTAAATTTCGAGAACAATGGGGGAACGCGTGTCCGTGCGCGCAAAGCGTCGTTCGGTAGAAAAAAGAAACAGTATCACCGGGCACTGATTAAATTCGTTCGGTTAGTAAAAAAAAAAGAGAACTACAGAAGGGGAGAAGGGGAAGGGGAACGTGCAGGGAACGACGAGGAAATTTTCTGGCCGGTTCTTGCCTTTTCCCATTTTTCTGCTTTTTCGCCAGCCGGTACGAAAAACGTAGCCCCCGTGGCAATTAAAAGCCACCGTGTCTCGTTAGCGCAGTTCGACACGCTGTCGACGTCGAAGGATTTTCGCGAAAAATGCCCCGAGACCGACGACGTTTTTGCAAAACGCTCGGGGATCGAGTCCGATCTAAACGCGCGTGATCTTCCTACTTTTGCGCGGGTTTCGAAAAGAGGAATTTCTTTGGTGAAAACCCGAGGGTAACCTGTCGAAGAAATTTTAACGAGTCTCGCCTGTGGGATTTGAAATTTCCGTCATTGCTTTGGAAAAGTGATGGAAAACATTTTTTTGTAATTTTGTCGGACGCGTAGGTCCCCTTATAACACGATAAGAAAATTGTTTAGAAAGTTTGTATATACGTGCTCTGTTAGTCCTCGTATGATACAATCAAAAAATTGTTTAACCAGACTATACTGCCGAGCAAAATACGCAGCATTTTTAATTAATTTTCGAGAATACTTCAGCTGTAAGATTCAGGTAGTTGATTCTGCATAAATAATACGATTCTTCGAAGATCAAAGTTCAAACTCGATATTTATGTTGATATATCGAGGAAGAGAATTTTCTTGAAATATATCAGGTGTAACAAAGTTGAAATGTAACTTATACCCGCTACAATAAATCTTGCTCTTCCAGTTTCTGCCTCATTAGGTAAATTGCTTCGATTTTGATCGATTTTCATGCGAGCCAGGTCAGCAGTCAACGCGTTGAAGAATGGCCCCGAGAAACCATCCGCTTGGTCCCTTTAGGATGCTCTAAATGTTTAAAATCCTTCATGACATCCGGTGGAATCTTCTGTTCAATGTTATATTTGAAAATAAAATGTTTAATTTAATTCCTTACGAGTACAAAAACGGGCAAAGTAGCACGTTACTCGTCTAGACGTTTCGTGAACATGAAGAGAACGTTTCTCTCACGTTGCGTTTTAACGAATCTCTCGCGGTGTCGAAAGAATTCGCAGAAAAATAGGAGAAAGGCTCGGGAGGACAGTTCGGTTGTGTACACGTAGCTCGTTCGTCGAGGATA
The DNA here is from genome assembly GCA_028454255.1 of Halictus ligatus. NCBI lineage: Eukaryota > Metazoa > Arthropoda > Insecta > Hymenoptera > Halictidae > Halictus > Halictus ligatus. Next base: position 4,035,453 of record CM052141.1, on the reverse strand, counting down.
GACAACTAGACCAGCAATAAGAAGAGAAGTTGGCGGCTTCGTGACCAGCTTCTCGGATACTTCTCGGTTTCCTGATCCCGGGGCCGGCTACCAATTAGAAGTTAGAACCTTCCGCGCGAACCACTAATCCTATTCGACGGTGCAGCCCGTTTCGCCGAGAGCTGGCCGTATCTCTTGTTCACCGTTGCGCAACGTATTGATATTCTAGCAGCCTTCGAACCGGCAGGAAAACACTTCCTGGACACGCGTGAACATGGAATTAGCTCTGATAAGCAGCTGCGATTAAATGCGGAACAGTTTAATCACCTTACACGGACTATTCTGCAAAACAACTGTAAATATAGAACTTCTCCACACGTTTCTTGAAATTTGAACTCCATAGCCCTAAGCTGCATACTCGAAAGTGTCTCGACAAATTTTTTCAAAATTTTTCACCCACTCAAAACGGTACAAAAATTCTGCGAAAGTCATAGAACCTCAGTGTAACATTTGACAACCCAAGATGACTACTTTGCAAAACAATTGTAAATGTAGAACTTCTCCGAACATTTCTTGAAATTTGAACTCCATAGGCCTAAACCACATACTCGAAAGTGTCTTACCAAATTTTTTCAAAATTTTTCACCCACTCTAAACCGTACAAAAATTCTGCAAATGTCATAGATCCTCAGTGTAACGTTTGGTAACCCAAGGAAACTATACCGCAGTACAATTTTAAATACACAACTTTTACAAACATTTCATGAAATCTAAATTTTATAGCCTTAAACTGTATACTCCAAGGTGTGTCTGAACAAAATTTTTCAAAATTTTTCAACCACTCAAAACGGTACAAAAATTCTGGGAAAATCATAGAACCTCAGTGTAACATTTGACAACCCAAGATGACTACTTCGCAAAACAATTGTAAATGTAGAAGTGCTGTGAACATTTCTTGAAATTTGAACTCCATAGCCCTAAACCACATACTCGAGAGTATCTCACCAAATTTTTTCAAAATTTTTCACTCACTCAAAACCGTATAAAAATTGTCCCAAAGTGCCCCAGTTCGACCTTCCAACACCCCCTAAAAATGAAAACTCCCCATAAAAGAGGTCGACAACCCCTAACCCAATAATTTTCATATGTTCACAGCTAAGTGACGGCACAGTGTCCGAAGCTCCCCGCCGCGTGGCGATCGAAGGAGGTCCAGGAAGCGGCAGAACAACCCTATGTCTGCGACTATTGCACCAATGGGCGATCCAAGGGGACGGTCCGGCCCTGGCGTTCATAATTCCCTTGCGAGAGCTTCGAGGGAGCCCGGTGCTAACTTACCTGGCCCGAGAGTTGTTCCCGAGGACAGCAGCCTTAGGGGACGCAGTGTCCCAGGTGTGGCGCACGTTGCACCTGATGGAGGATCGGGTACAGTTCATTTTGGACGGCTACGACGAGTGCGTGGGCGGGAGAGCGTCCTTGGGGGACGCGGTGGACCTCCTCGAAGGTCGTTTGTTCCCCGACGCGAGGATCCTGGTCACCTGTTCGCCCAGCAACGCTGCTGCCTTGTCGCCTCTCGTGCAGAGGAGGATTCACCTGGCTGGACTCGAGTGGCCCCACGTTGAGAGACTTTGCGTGGCTTACTTCATCCACAATGACATCGCGGAGAAGGCTTGCGAGTTCCTCGAAGCGTTGAACGTGCAGCCGCAGAGCGTCAAGCAGCTTGGCCAGCACCCGCTCGGATGGATCATGCTGTGCTGCCTTTATCAGGTATCAGGTTCAAAAAATCGATTCGATCCTCTGAACCAGTGATGAGCAACCCGCGGACTGCGGTGGGCCAAAAGTGGAAATCGCCAGTTCAATTTATTATTTCATTTATTATTATTTAAAATTTCACTAACAAGGTAACTCGCACGAACTGCCCTATCTGCGGTGGATGCAGTGCTCTCGAGTGAATTTCGCAGCTTCAAATCTAAACTTGCTTGTAATTGATCCACCATGTCTTTGCGTAACTGTTCTTACAAATTATTAAATTTTAAAGAATGTTCATAGTATCTCTTAGTATTATATCTTTCAACACGGATATTGTATCGCTGCATATCAAACAAACAGCACTTTCATTGATACAAGTAAAACAGTAATCGTACGTGCAACTATCGATAAACCGCCGACGTTCCTTTTCAATTTTACATTTACCAGTATTCGAGCTTATGGCAAAATATGAAAATACTCGCGCGTTACGCGAAGAAAGCGTTTCCTGGCGCTGTTCAGCGAAGACTGTCGAATACTAGAAAACACAGCCGAGAAGCAACAACAATGTAACGCAAATCGTGGACGAAGGCCTGTGGGCCCCGCATGTTGCTCATCACTGTTCTAAACCAACTCCGAAAATTTCCGGCGTCCCAGTACAGACACAGTGCGCCATCAGCACGGTGAAACTGAACCAGAACAAACTCCGAATCCCCAGGTAACAAAGCGATAAACCCAATGCTCGAGCCCTGATTTGTTAAGGGCAGCCACTAAACCCTAGTTCACCTACTCCCCCATAAAAGCTCGGCCGTAGGGGCCATAAAAAGGACTCTAGAAGCAACCCTCTCTCATCCACTCTGCTCCTGTTCCAGGACTCGGGCAGCTTCCCGTCGGAGACGAGTGCGCTGGTGCAAGCGGCCGTGAAGTGCATCGTAAAAAGGAGCTTGGACCCTCCGGTGCCCTATAACGAGGAGATTCCGGGTCATTGTAGGAAGAGGCTCGAGGACTTCGGCAAGCTGTCGCTGGCAGCGTTGCGAGAGGGCAGGTGTTGCTACACCGAGGCTGAGCTGAGGGCTCGAGGAGGCGGCATCGAGGTCACCAGATTGGGCTTCCTGACCAAGGGCTTGACCTTCGGGCAGAGACGCAAACCGGATCTCTATTCCCCGGTTCATATGGCAGTGGCCGAGTTTTTGGCCGCCTACTACCTGACCTCGGTGGCTCAGTACGCCAACATCCTGCGAAGAGAGTTGGAGGGTCTGCCGACCGGCATCATCAGTCACCTGGCAGGACTACTGGGACCCAAGACCCACCTGATTCTGAACCAATTATGCCCGCTGGAAGTCCCACCGAGAGCTGTATTCTCTCTGCTGAAGGCTGCCGGAGCCTCGGACGGCAACATCAGCGCGGTTTGCAGACTGGTAGGAGCTGGTCCGGGCTTCGGACCAGCCCCCAACGAGAGACCCCCTGCTCCCCTGGTTCATACCTCGCCTTTAGAGCTCGAGGGATGGGCCAGGATTCTTGAGAGTCCGGCATGTACTCTGGAAGCCCTCGAAGTGGTGTTCCAGGTGGAGAGAGGATCGGATCCCAGGTATCTCGACGACTTCTTCGAGGCTCTGGCTGGGAACGAGAGCGTCAAGCTCGTGAGGATCACGTCGTTGCTCGGACAAGAGTTCCCGGCTGACGAGGCGCAGAGATTGGCTGGACACCTGAAGAGTGTTCTCGGGAAGAAGAAGCTGAACGACTTTGAACTGGTCATTACTTGTCTGGAGGAAGCTGCGCACGACAGGTGAGAGAGATTCCTCCACTTTTGCAAGTTCTGCGTGCACCTGCGACATCAACCCCGTTTGTTGGGGGGTCCAATCACTGTGGGGCACCAAATATTGTGCCTATATCGCTTAGACATAGTTTTAAAGGATAATGAATATTTACAAGGAGATATATAGCATGATTTTAGAAAGAAATATTTAGTATCTCTTTTTTAATATTCAGTATGCTTTAAAAGTAAGAATGATTAATGTAAGCACAGTAATTGGGTCCCTTACCCTGTAAGGGCACAAAATGAAACCTCCAAAGTACGGTTAAAAAGTTGTTGGAGAAAGATGTCTGTGTTAAAGGGTACGGAAAAGTTCACAACGCATTATAATGACTGATACTGAATGCTAATGGGCAATAATAGGAACCACTCGTTTTTGAATGTGCCTAATGTCGTTCCTTCGTCGCGCGGCAATCTCGGAGTTAAAAGCAGAGCCCGATTGCGTTCAGGTGTTCTCTCGTGCAGGTAAGCATCGGGGCAAACTTTTTTAATCCACTTTCCGACATTAGCGGAGGTCCACGACCGTTCCGAGGGCTTAACGAGCGGTTTCCCTCCCCTCGAAAAAAACTTTCCCCAACCCCTAATGTTATTGCTTACGCGCGCGCTCGCGCGAGTCTCGTCACGAACGTTTTCTGCCTCATTCTTTTCTCCTTTTTGGAAGGTCGCACAACGGAACGCTCGGGTTCTCTCGCAGCAATTTCGCCGGGTGTCTACGAACGTGTCAAGGGCGCTCCGAGATTTCCACGTGTTTTCCCGCGAATTTCCCGCCCCCCGGGGGAGAGGGGAAGCAATAACGACCGCCGCGTATCGAGGAAAGTTTACGGTCTTTGACGTCCCCGTGTCTCTGCAAATTGAAGGCAGACCGGATGCGCGTGAAATGAGTTTTTAGTTGGAGGCCGTGTGAAAAGCATCGACGGACGCGATATGAAATCCCCCACACCTTTCCGTTTCGGAAATCTTCGCTAAAAATTATTTTCCTCTAGCAACTAGATTTGCTGGTCACAAATTTCGAATTTGAGAAATTCGATTCTTGCTTAGATTTCGTACAGAGTTATTCGAGGAAATAATCGTACCTAGTACAACACAAATTGATATACTAAAATTTAATATAGTATAATACAATTTTTTTAGAGCATTCTTAATGCAGACCTAACTTGAACCCTTACTTATCACTTTATTGGTCTAACTTAAATTCTTAAAGTCTTTACTAACTTTACTAAAAACAATGCTTCGTACAAAATCGGCAAAAATTCAGATTTTCTCAAAAACTGCATCCCCGAAAGGATTGAAATTAAATCAGCATAAGAATGCGTAAAGTGACAGAAAACAGGACCGATGTGTATCGTTCACGAGAATTCCCGGAGGATCGCATTTAGAAGAGAAATATTCTTAACCCAGTTTCGAAGCGTTCCCTCGAACCAGAATTGCGAGATTTTTACGCGAGCTGCGTACACGACTTATCTGGAGAACGTTCGGAAATTATTGTTGTGGCGGCTGCGTGGGGAGTTTGCCCCGGGTTTCGATTTCCCAGCGTGCTCGCTGCCTCGCGAAAACAAACGTTGGAAAGCAGATCCGCTAACACGGCCAATGGGAGAGAGCGCACACACGAGGGAAACCAGAGCGTTTATGCAAATGGCAACGGCGAGCACCGACGCAACCCCCGGGTCTGCCTTCCCACCACGCAGGGTAAACACGATCTTTTTACCCTTTGCACCCTCTGTCTCTCTAACGGCGAATGTCTTCCTTCCCGGTGCCGTGCGAACGCTGAACACACCTTTTAATTCACTTTCTGACCCCTGACCGGACGTTCGGATATGCTGGACACGGGAGAATATATCTTCTGGTACGGCCCTGACAGATGGGGTTGTTCCTGTGTATTGCAGTCTCATAATTCGTCCACCTTAAATCAGAATAACTTCATTATAAATGGTCCAAATAAACTCAGTTTTTCTGCCATGCTAGATAGACTAGTTTACTGGACGGTATGCAATGAAAATTTTTGACAAATTACGTTTAAATGGAATTGGGAGAAAAAAATGGGAAAAGTTGCTTTTCACAACATTTTTATTTAGGCTTGTAGCGAAAATTTGAAAACTTGTGTGTTGTAAATGAAATTGGAAATTGGTCAATTATGATTAATACAGTCTCGAAGGGTACAAAGTTTTTCTAAAATTGATGTGAATTGTAAAATCAGTGTAAAGTAATTAAATGCCTATACGCGTGATGGCAGTGTGAAAAATTGTGGAATATATAGTATTCGGTTAACAGACGTGTTACAAGCTATGAAATTGATTAAACAACAAGTATAAATATACAAATCATTTTTTTTCACTCTTTTCGACTGATATGCAATCGTGAATGTGTTGAATACACTTTGGCACAGGGAAAAAGTTGATTAAAAAATGCACTGGCGGGGAATGTCTCAGGAAAAGGTTTGAGGGTACGTTCCGGACAAGTCCTCCAGGCCAAAATGAACATGGACACGGGAAACGAACCGGCAATTTCGAGCAGTTTCTCGCGCAGCCGAGATTCATTTACAGGGCGAACTTCTCATATCCAAGGGTGACTGCCGAAAAAATTTCAATTCCCTCGCAAGCTGTCCGTCGTTGAGAACTCCGAACCGTGGAAATTTCTTGAGGAAAGCTGCCAAAAAGTTTGTACACTGTCTCCTCTAGAAACAAGGTCAAAGTTTACATGGGAAAATTGAAATGGCAAGATTGATGGGAACAAAATCAGTTTCCACTATTTACCAACGGGGTATATTAAAGAAGTTTAAATATTATATTATTAATTTAGTAATCAAACTCACCCCTAAAACGATGTCCGAACTGTGTCTACGAATTCTCCTCTCTCTAAACCACCCCTAACACAAAATTCCGTTTAATATACAATTTTCAATTATTTTTTTCGCCAAGAATGAACTCACCCCATTTCGCACCGAGCCTCTCAAGGTTGTTTAGGTCTAAGCCCCGACATTTCATCTCGCGTAACAACCCTCACCAGAATAATAATTTCATTCCGTTCTCTCCGAAACCACCCTTACGACGTAGCCACGGTTAACATACAGTTTTTAATTATTTCCTCCCTTCGTTTAGGTTTGACCCCAACATTTCAGTTCGCGTAGCAACCCTCACCTTGCCAAAATAATCATTTAATTCTCTTCTCTCGGGAACCACCCCTACGGAAGGACCCACGCTTACAGTTTTTAATTATTTTTTCCCCGTGGGCAAATGGACTCGCCGCGACTCGCGCAACCGCATGACCACCGCGTACATCATCCGGATGTTTTTCACCGTTGGCCCCGTGAACGAAACACCGGGGATCCGATATTCAAAGCACGAACGGTGCCTCGACCGCGTGGGGCCACCCCTAGCGAAACGCGAAACGCGTCGGCGAGAGCGGTGTAACAATGAGACCGGCTGTCAAGAGGGGGTTGAATCGTGGCCGCATAAAGTCGACGAAAAAGCCGAGAAAGTGGCGGAACAATATGCGACGGAGAACGACGGGGGCGGCCATCCCCTAGGTTTTTAGAGGGTGGTGAAGGATCGGTGTCGCGCTGGCCCGTGGCGAGAAATTAAGGAGAGAACGCGGGCTGGTTTTCCTAGCAGGCGACCGTTCCTGGTCCCTGGGAAAAACTGCTTTCCACCTCCAACCCCACCTATCTCGAGGCCCTTCCCTCTTTCGCGACTTTTCAACCCCCTTCTCGCGATACTTCGTTTCGGAGGCAGTTTTCGTGGACTCTTCTTTCGGCTGCCTTCTTCCCTATTCTTCGGCGACCGCGTTCGTACGGTACCTTGTTTTCTAAGCCCTTATCCGCCGGCTTGGAAAGTTCTCGAGAAGTTCGAGCTCCTAGGGCGATTCATAATTTTGCTCGCCGCGGGACGCCTGTGGTCGAGGACGACGCAAGTTCGAAGATGTTCGGGAGGATTCTGTCCAGGGCTCTGATGGAATTCCCAGATTTTATTTATAATAGTCGGTAGCCCTTAAACTATTTTAAACTTTCCAGTAATTGATGGAAAAGGAACTACCAGGAGTGGATAATAACATTTTGGGAGCTGCTTCAAAAACAAAATCAACTTCCAGCAATTTCTTATGAGTTTCATCTGCTTGAAGCCCTTTAACATAAGGGAGGAAGTATTGTTGCACCTGCTCTACATGTTCCCTAAATTACCACTCCGTCAAACGACTCTACCAACCTATGGAAGTCTAGAAAGAGAAAATCAACTGCCAGAAATTTCTTATCAGTTTCACCCACTTGAATCCGGAGCCCTTTAACATAAGGGAGGAAGTACTGTTGCACTTGATGTACAAGCTTCCTAAATTACCAGTCTATGAAACGATTCAATCAGCCCTTGGAAATCTGTAAAGAGAAAATCAACTGCCAGCAATTTTCCATCATTTTGACCTACTTTAAACCAAAGCCCTTTAATATAAGGGAAGATTTACTATTGCACCTGCTCTACAAGCTTCCTAAATTACCCCTCCGTCAAACGACTCTACTAACCCATGGAAGTCTAGAAAGAGAAAATCAACTGCCAGCAATTTCTTATCAGCTTCACCCACTTGAATCCAAGGCCCTTTACCACAAGGGCAGATTTACTAATGCACCTGCTCTACAAGCTCCCTAAATTACCCCTCCGTCAAACGACTCTAGCAACCCATGGAAGTCTAGAAAGAGAAAATCAACTGCCAGCAATTTCTTATCAGTTTCGCCCGCTGAAATCCAAAGCCGTTTGCCATAAGGGAGGAATCAGCGCACCGCGACTAGCCAAAAGGGTGTGGAAGAGCCAACAGCCGTTTTCGCCCCGGGGCGGAACATTCTCAGTCCGTCGGCTCATTGTTGCGCATGAAGCCCTTCGGCCCTTTTCTCGGCACTTTCGTTCGTTCCACTTCTCGTTGTCGGCGTTCCTCGGGCCGGCGACGATGACGAAGAGAACCACTCGAGATCGACGTCGGGTCTCCTAGGTGATGAACGCGCGAGAAAGAACGTCGGCCGATCGATGGATCGCCGCAGATACAAGGACTCCTCTTGTTCCCCTGACGTCAAGTATGAACCTGAAAAAAGACGAATGCTAGGGCGGAGAAGAGAGTTCCAAAAAGACTGCTCCAACCCCTCGATTGCCACGTAATTTCATTCCTCGCTGTTTCCCGAAGATCCCCGACTGCCGCGGGGTGCTTCGGGAATTTGGCGAACTTGCCAGAATTCGAGAAACTCCGTCCGGAGAAATTTTGGAGATTTTGGTGCTATCTGTATATTCTGAGAACTGCGGATATTTGGACGCAATTTGTAAATTCTGGAAGTTTCGGAAACTTTGTGTGCACTATATAAATTTAAAAACTTGCAATGTATAAATTCTGAAAAGTGAGAAGCTCAATACGAAATCTGTAAATTCGGAAAATTGTGGGGAAAATGCGTTGTATGCGCAGTATACAAAGTAAATTGAAATGTTTTGCATGCTTTGTTGCTGTCATAAACGAGTCTTTTTACTCGCGATATGCGGTACAGTTTTACGAGCTAACATTGCCACTTGAGGAGCTGCATAATTCTATTCCTCCCGTAATATGTTTCTCTAGCTTTTATCGCGCAATATAATCTCCACGAGCTAACTTTATTTAAATATGTTCCATTTGTCATAAATCGGTTTACGATGGGGCCGATACGCAGTCTTTATTGTGCACTGTAACCTTTGCAATATAAAATTTCCTTAGAAGTAAATACGGTTTATACATTGATATTTTATTCAGTCAGTAGTAAATGTGGGGATAGAATAATGATGGTAATAATTTTCGTATAAATTCTGCAGTAATCGATTTTTGTTAGGGGTGAGTTACGTTCGCCTGTACAGAAATATTTAGGGGCTGATAGATTTAGGAGTGACTCACTCCACCAGTGAACAAGGTATTATAATTTTTTAGATTTTCTACTGTTGGCAACCTCCTTCAAAATTTTATTCAATAGATAATAAATATAAGGGTCGGGTAATCGTGATAATAATTTTTATGTAAGTTCTACATGAACAGATTTTTCTTAGGGGTGAGTTGCCTCTATCTACACACAGACATTTAAGGGCAGATAGAGTTAGGGATACAGTTACTCCACCAGTAAACAAAGTATTATAATTTTAAAAATTTTCTACTGTTGGCAACCTCCTTCAAAATTTTATTCAATAGATAATAAATTTAAGGGTAGGGTAATCATGATAATTTTTTATGTAAGTTCTACATTGATAGATTTTTCATAGGGGTGAGTTACCTCTATCTACACACAGACGATTAAGGGGAGATTTAGGGATACAGTTACCCCACGAGAACAACCAAATTCCACAATTTTTCGAATTTTCTGCATTTCAGCAACCTACCCTGTTAAAAGGAGGAAGCATAAACACTGTGCTACGTCTATTTTCGATGTTCGCCCCTCACATATTGAAAACATAAATTTCAACGCACTATTCCGGTTTCCCGGCCACTATGAGTCGCCTAAGATCGCAAGAAAATGTTGCATGTAAAGGGGAAAAACCGAGTTGAAGCGCGAGCATTATCGAACGGATAAAAGCAACCGGTTTCTCAGAGAAATTAACGCGGAGGCGGAGTCACTTTACGTTGAAATCCTTCGAGAACAATAACCCGGGGCAGGTTTAAGGCAGCGGTTTCTCGTTAAACGGGGAAAACAACGTTACGGGAATTTTCCAACAGCCCGCGGAGGGATAAGTTCATTCCCATCGGCTTCTTACGGTTGGACAAGAATTTCCTTCTTGTGGATGCGGGGTTTACAGGTCGCGCTAATGCAACGTTTAAATAATAAGGTGCGCCGTACAGCAAGGTGCTCGTCGAGGAAAAATACCGTTCGAAGGTGGTAAGGGTTGATGCTTAACACGTCGTTGAATAAAACATTTTCAGATCAATCGACCCCTATAACAATGAATTTTTCATGCAATACATATGAAAGACAACATTTTCAACCAATCTCCCAAATTAAAAAATTTGTTACGCTATCTTTCCGAGGAGACTTTTTTTATTAAAAAATTCAAAAATTTGTTAAAGAATTGTGAAAATTGATAAGGTTATCGGGGGTTAGATTGGAAAGATAGGAAAGGGGAAAGTCAGCGAATTTGCAAGCGTGGATTTTCGCGAGCGAATGCAGTTTTCGGTCGGGGAAAAAAATCGGCCGGTATAGTAGTATCGGTCGATTAATTTGCCGGCGTTCGGACTCGATTCTAATCTGGAAGGATTGCTGACGTTGATGAAGAGGCCGCCGCGTTTCATAAAATCCCGGCCGGTGCCCGGGATCTCGGTGACTGACAGCTGACGGAATATTTCCAGTGGTCGGGGGCGTGCAAGTGATAGCGGCCGTGCTTGGTCGGACGGGCCTTCGGTATTCAAACGCGGGATATCCTCGACCCGTTGAAAAATGAAGATCGAGTCCGGAGGCTCACGGTTATTTTCGACTGTACCAGTATGCCGCGAAACTTAACCGTTTTCACGCTAGTGGCGACAGACGTGTTTGGTCAGACATCGTTTACCCTGAACCCATTCGGCTCGCAAAGTGTTACAATTCTTTTCAGACGTTTACGAAGAACATTTACTCTTGTCCACACATTCGCAAAATCGACTAGTAAAAGTCAAATTATTTTTAAATATTTCGGTACTTGAAATTGTAATATTATATTTGGAAAATTTCCATCTTCAGTAGTACAAGACGTGCTTGGTCAGACATCCTCTGATTGAGCGCATTCAGCTCGGAAATTGTTTATGAAGAACATTTATTCTTATCGACTCATCTGCGAAATTGTTTAGTCGAAATCACATTAGTTTGGTATATTTTGTTACTTAGATTTGTGACGTAAAATTATAACTCAAAAATTGTGTACAAAATCGTTGTAGGAAGAGGAGAAACGTTTATAGGTACCAATAAGTTGTAACAAAGCGTTGCAATAAATAAAACAGCTACGTACGTTTTGACGATACCATTTTCTAGTAGTAAAAGACGTGTTTGGTCAGACATCGTTGATTTTCATGTACAGGGCACGAAAACTGTTGCAACATCGATTTTAGAAACAGTTTCGAAGAACATTTATTCTTATTAACTGTTGCAAGGAATAGTCCGACTATTATTTGTATCATTTTGACCATAAATTTTAATTTTTTTAGTTTACTTTCTAGTACCAACCTGGTTCTAGAATGAAATTCATGTATCGATTTTTCCGTAATTGATATTGGTAATTACAACAGCTGCAGATTGCTATATATGTGACTATTTTTTTGCAGAATCGTTATCGGAAGAGGAAGAACATTTATAGCTATAATTTTTTTTCCAACAAAGCGTTGGAGCAATACAGCCGTATATTTTTTACGTTGCATTTTGCATGGACGGATATTAACAAATAGAAATCTCAATTTCTCGTTTACGATATTGATTTTATATTACAGTTAATATAAAAAATAAAAATGAAATAATTATGTACTATAATACAATTATTGACATTCGAGGTATTAAATTCCGTAAAATATTATCTAGTGCTTTTTGTACATTCAAAAACGAATCAGTGAAATCGGAGAAAATTTAAAGGCAGGGAATAATCGTTGGAAATTTCGATTCTGCGTAACAGTGAATCAGAATAAAGGTGCTTTGTAACTGTTTCAATCAAAACCTTTATAAAACAGTTTCAAACAAAATTATTTCCGGAACTGTTTCAACTTTCGAGAACATTCCTACTTTGACGTATTATACTATATTGTAATATAATCCAGCCTGTTTCACCTGGACATGTTGCTATAACCAATGAATATCATAAATCGCGGTAAACTGAACTCCGGTTTGAAAACTGATTTCATTTGTGCCCTTCGTCTTTCAAAAAACTTCATTTCGCAGCAGAATATTCGCGTTTCGAAGAGAGAACGCAGCTTTTTCAACTTTATAGATTTGCCGTGCTTTAACTGGAAAACCTATTCAAATGATTTTTACGTAAAATCATTCTACAGTCTCCCCCAAATATAACGGTATATTTTTTAATAGGATTACGAGCATTTAAGCATATTTAAAAAAAAATGTGTAAAGCAAGCATGCAAGCTTATGCATAAATTTTCTCGAATTCAAATTTCCTCTGAAAATTGGATTTCATTAAAAAGTACTACTGACATACCGCACCATTTTTACTGGCAGAGAGAGGGAGAATCATTTGAAAAAACTAAAATCGACATTCGCCCTGATTTCGAAACAAAAAAGCAGTCAGCTGTCCGCGCGTCACACTCGGCCCAACAATGATACAGAGCGCAACAACGCGGCAAAGTAAATAGGTCGACGTCCTTTCAAAATTCAGTAGCAATATTTCCGTTTTGTTCGCGTGCGTCCGTCTGCGTCGTCTAATGGTATTTATAAATCTCGCAAAGCTCGGTATGAAAAAAATTCCTCAGTTCTCCCTATAAAAATCCCGACCCTCCACGCGAGTAAATCCCGTTTGTTTTACTGCCGGCGAAAACAACAAAAAAAAAATCGACGCTCGGCGAATTCGGATATTCAAATCTCCGACCCAGGTACATTGTTGTCGATGAAAACCCATACGCGCGTGTCTTTGCGATGGCGGACAAAACAAAACAGAACAAAATAATCTCCATTGTCCCGAACTGAGACATTCGGGAATTAGCTCGGACAATCGTTTTTCAGTGGAAAAATGTCAATTTTCCGGGTGCCATCCCGCGATAGAGACAACGCGCGCGATGGGTGTGTTTTTCAATGGACGAATTTCATTTTTTTTCTTTTTCATTCAAATGGGATTTGCCCAATTGTTTGATCGTCCATTAAAACGACGTCGCGCTAACTGGACGCCCGGCTACTTTAATTAACTTCGCGAAACGAGAATTGCATATGGCGGGCGGGGGGGAGACGATTGAATTTCGCAAAATATCGGAATCGAAGGCGGAACGGAGGCTCTATTTGTCAAATAACGCGATTCATGAATATGCGCGCGACCGGGGTTTATTCGCGACAGGTGCGGGGGTGGAGCGGAGGGGAAGGGAGCGTTTGTTTTCCCGTCGCCGGCTGCAATAACATTTTCCGGAGGATCGCCGGCAACGAGATAAAAATTTCTTCTCGATCCCGGGGAAACACGGTCGCAACGCTGCCGCCTGCCGACGATTTTCCCTTATCGCGAGACCGTCCCTGCGAAATCCTGAACGCGCGGAGAGTTTCCGCGTGCCGCTCCCAGGAAATCCGCACTCTCGTTTGCAATTCTCTCGAGGAACGGACCGACGCCACCGCGCGCCCACGATTTTTGCATAACACGCGCGCCGCGACGCTCGGAATAACGCGCGGATAGACTGCGCACTTCGTACTGCATCCTGCGGAAATGTTCGAGAATTCGATAGGGTCTTCGTCGGACCAAGAATCCTTGAGAAAAATTATAATTTCTTCGATGTTCACTGTCTACATATAAGTGACGATTCCATTTTCTGGACCGTAACGCTGTTGTTATTTTAGCATTTTTGGGGGAAAAATTGATTAAGCGAACGGACCCAAAAATTAGCACATGCTTTCATTACACTTTTGCCAAGTCACTCACAATTTTTCACCGCCAAAAATCACTATTCTACATTATTTTGTAAAAGTAACAAGAATTTATCGTAATTTTGTTTAAAGTGCAATTCCATTTTCTGGACCGTAACACTGTCATTTTAGAATTTTCTTCGGGAAAAATTGATTAAGCGAACGGACTCAAAAATTAGCACATGCTTTCATTACACTTTTGTCAAGTTACTCAAAATTTTTCAGTTCCGTCGGACCGCTAGAAATCACTATTCCACATTATTTTGTAAAAATAACAAGTATTTATCTATCGAAATTTCTAGCTATTCCTTTTGATAGTATAAACCCAACGAAATAAGGTTGAATAATTTCCCGTGGATGGATGTTTACGATCTCGGTAATTGCAAATTAAAATTAACCGTGAACCTAGCGTTAAAAATATAGTTTATTCTCCTTGTCTTTTTACGCTCCCGAATAAAATGTTCTAGAATGCTTGCTACGTACAATAGGCTTTGTTTCGAACCCATCGACGCGGAAGCACAACGTCATGCAAACTATAAACAACGCGGGTTGCCTGTGAAAATTTTGGAAAAATCGTGGACGGTTTCGAGAAATGTCGAGCGACCGGCTCGAGTTTCGCGTGATTGGGATTTTTCGAAATGGAGGGGGAGGAGTAGGGGGGAAATATCTGTCGGAGAATCTGCTGATTGCCCGATAACCCGGGGCTATCTGGGTCGTTTCCGTCAAACTTGTTTTCTATTGATCCGGCGAGTGCCGGCCACATTTTCGCCATCTTCGCCGACGTTTCGCAAACACTGCAGTTCCTCGTGTGTATCGGCTGCACGGTGCAACGGTGCAGCGGCGACTGCGACGGCGTTGCACTGTGTCAAGCAGCCACTGATGAAGGAAACTGCGGCGGTTGCGAAACGTTCGCCGGAAAACTGCAACGCTTCCTTAACTTTCGGGGACGCGGCTTTTCTGTCCGTCGGATCTGCATTGCCGGTTGTTTTCATACAAAAGCCGCGGCTCTCATCGAATCGAATCCCCCCCACCAACCACCCCCATCCCCGGTCCTTTCATCGAACATTTGAAAACACCGACGAACGACTTACGCCGCTGCAAATCTATCGGGGAATCTGGGACGGGGCTGCATTCGGACGAGTCTCTTGAACCTCTGTTCACAATGAGCCGAAAGTATGTTATTTACGATAAACCGACTGACCTTTAAAGCTAACTTATACATGTTGTCTTATGAACATGACCAGATTCAATTTCTTTGGATTTACGAGTGAATATACAGCAACGAGCAAAACTGAGTCTACACTATTTGAAGCAACATAACTTTTTAAAAATTAGATCAAATGACTCGAATGTTATTGAGAAGTTAGTAAAAGTTGGTTTTTTTTCAGCTTTTTTACCTGAGCCCGTATTGAAAATTTAAAGAATGTATTCGATTCGCTCGAGTAAATTATATCCATGCTGAAAATTTCACCGATATTGGTTAATTCGTTTACGAGTTACAAACGCTTAAAAGTGGGAAAATTGCCATTTTTCACGATTTTCGACTTAAAATCGCACTTTTAGTCGTTTATAAAACTTATAACAATATCGATGAAATTTTCAGCACGGATATAATTTATTCAAGCGGATCAAACACATTTTTTAAATTTTCAATAAAGGCTCAGATAAAAAAGCTGAAAAAATCAACTTTCACTATTTCTTTTGCGATTCCAAACAATTCAAACTTTTTTCAACAATTTTTTACACCTCGTCTAATAAACTAATTCTTCTAACTTCTCAATAACATTCAAGTCATTTGATCTAATTTTTAAAAAGTTATGTTGCTTCAAATAGTGTAGACTCAGTTTTGCTCGTTACTGTATGTACTTGATCACTTCCCACGAAAGCATCTTATAATTTCAGTAATTGTCATATAAATAATCTACAAAACCTATCATTTTGACCGTCGGTGGTAGGATTAGTGTATTAAACTTTACTACAAACGTCGAATAATAAAAAAGGAAAGATAACAAAACTTCAAATTTCCTCGCAATATAAAAGATCCAACGCCAAAACCAACTTTCTCCCCACCGTCTCGAACACTCGCTACATGCAGTACCGTGATTTCTCTATACACGTCGCCAAGGTCTGGACGATAAACGTCGCGGAGTTATCCCCACTACCGCAGGGTATCCCCCGTGGGGGTCTCGAAGCACGAAAGGCCTCGGACGGCGAAGAGTGTGTCTGCTGCACGATACATGACGCTGGCAAGACTCGTGTCGTTGACATACATCGAGAATTCGCTGTAACAGCAAAGTGAGACACAAATTCGGAGGAGTTGCTCCAATCGGAAAGGTCCTCGCCACAATACAAATATTTCTTCTTTTTTGAAAATTGGAAAGCCGGCGTATTTCGTAAACGGTAGGATTCCAAAAGCCGGTTTCGAGTACAAGCCCGACAAACGGACCGAAACGAAATTCGCCACCGTCGGGACAGGATCGACTAACGATCCGGATTAAATCAAGCCGGTCGTTGATTCGGTCGCAATTAGCGCCCGCGGGCGTCAAATTGTCGAGTGGTGGCCCCCCAGGGGGAGGGGAGGATCGGTCGACGAAATCAACAACAACAAACAACAATCTCTCGCTCTGGTGTTTGTAACGAACAAAGGGATCGATCGGTTTGTTTCAGGTTGGAGTGCGTGGTGAACGCCCTTTGCCGCGGACTGAGCCACGCTTCGAGCAGTTTGGCCCGGTTGGTGCTCGACATGAATCTGTCCGGCGAGCAAGTGTCCCGAGTCTGCGATGCACTTCGCGGCTGCGTTCAAGTGCAGGCGCTGCACTTGCCCCATTTGGGATGCGGCTGCGAGGGTCTGGCCTCGGTCGCCGAGCTGCTCAAGGAGAGGCCTCTGCTCGCGCTGAACCTCGCCGGAAGCTGGGGAGCGAAGAACGAGGATCCGTCCAGCTCTGGAATCAGTATGGGTAAAACCTTGCCTTTTTACCTTTTCGTTTCGTCCCCCCGATCGGGCCCAAATCGCCTCGCAACAGCCCCAAGAGAACGGGGCCCAGTGATCGAGCTCTTATCGAGGTCGACAGAAAATTCACAACTTCTGACCTAATCCCTTTTCGGCCTAGAATTCTACTTTTCCAAACAGTTTAAATTTTTAGTTTCGCTAGAAACAAATTTATACCATTTTGTCGGGTTTCTTTTGCAATCCAGTATCCTGTAATTACTGGCCACAACTTAAATTTTTTCATCTGCGCGTCTGATTTTTGTAAACTAGTCTAAAATAGTCACTTTCAGTGCTCCGTGATCCCAATGTTAATAAAAGACACCGAACAGCATGAAAAATTACTGCAGAAGTGGAACTGCTCAACGACAAAGCTGGCGGAACACCGGAGATTCTGTTCCCCTTTGAAGAGTTCCTCTTTGAATAAAAAAGGGAAATCGATTCGGATCTTTCCTCGGGGTAAGGTCGACTAGTCGATCGAAGTTAGGCGACCCGCCTAACGGGTCGTTTGACCCGCGGGTATCCGGCGCGATCATTAATTCGGCTCGTCTTAAGCCCCGAGGCTTCGTTAAGCTCACGCTCTCGCGATCCCGCTTGTTGATCGAGTGACCGATGAACCGTGCTTTCGGTAAGCTCGGGCGACGTCCCCGTGACTCTACCGTCGCGAAACTCTTGACGATCGATTCCCCGGGGAATTCTGGGACACCGTACCGTAGTTGATTTTCATTTTCGTGTCGGGACACGGTAAAAACGGTTCATTGGACCGCGAGACGCTCCGATTGTCCGGGACAATGGATCCACGGATCGTGATACAGCGGGCTCTCGATGAAACGATGCGCAGATTGTGTGATACCGATTATTGCATCGGTGTTCCCATTATTTTTTCTGCCGCGGCTCGCAGGTGAACTACCCTCTGGAAGCTGGTGAGTGAAAGTAACGGCAATTAGAACGAATTAACCGAATTTTCCGGGTTTCTTTCTGATATATAATGATGAAAATTTGCAAAACTTGCTGAAAGTAGCAGCTTTAATTCTGTGAAACAGAAATTTTGTTGTAGAGTGATTCGAGCAGTTTTCTATTGTTTTTCTGTTTTTCTCTACAGCAAGTTACTGGCAAATTTTACAAATTTTCGTTAGTTGCAGTGTTTGGTTTGTTAAACGTTTTTTGAGGGAGATCATAGCTGCGCTATGCTTCTACTATTGGATTTTTAATTAGAATAATTTAGTACAAGCATTATGAAATTGAGCACAATTGTGTGCTAGCGCATAATCTATAATTTAGTACAACCCGATGTTTCCATTTAGCGAGCTTTTTACAAATTATAGTCGTGCTATCAATGTATTACGCAAAATTAACAACACATACCGAAATGGCGGATTATTACCAAAAACTGCAATGGTTTCGGCTTTTTCGCCGCTGTGCGTCGGTGGGAAAAATGATCCTTTATGCGCGGCCTGTGAACGAAACATAGTGCATTTCGTCGGGACAAGATTTTCGGTATTTTTTGGAAAGCAATCTGGAAAAATTTTTCTCTGATATTCCTTTTTGGGAAACTGACCCGGTTTCCATGCAAACGAGTGCATATTATAGCGCGACGAAACGAAGCCGTACTTGAGATGACAGTTCAAAAATGAGTAGACCGTAGATAGGCACGCAAACATTACTTCCGGTTGTTCAATTTGCAGGAATCGGGCCATCCCATTATACGTTATCGAATTCCCGATGGAACAAAAATCCCTCTACATTTTATTAAAAATTAATAGGATAGTTTGATGGCACGAAACACCTTCTAATTTTTCAATTCATTTGTGCAATTTATTTTATCATCTTTTCAAATCAAAAGGGACAAATTACATTCACTGTCACGAAATTGTTTTCAAATTCACAATTAAGCACACACACACACACACACACACATTCTCCCCCAGCAAATAAGCGATTAATAAGCGGCACATACACCCGCAAAATGAAATTGTCCAATAAAGCAGAAATTAAACGAAAACGTGCTTCCTCGTTTAACAGCTCCGAGAAACCGTAAAAACACAGCACCGATATTCATAAATTCTTTATTCCGAGTCCCTATAATTTTATATTCGATCAATTCGCCGAGTCGCAAATGCATAAAATCCGCGGTGTATAATGATTAACGCGCGAACCAGCGAGGAACGAGGGTTAATGGACAAAGCGGAAACTGCTTTCGGCGAGCCCGGTGAATGAAAATCGTGATTGACCGGATCCCCGATCGGACCGATTATGGCAAGGCTTTCGCGGTGAATCGTCGCATCCCTCGTAAATCACCGAGGGAGGGAAATAAAGTTTACGAGCGAACCCCGTTTTCCCCCGTCGCATTCGAATTCACCTGATTTGACGAACCCACTCGCCGTATAAACTCGTCACCGAAAGAGGGGGCGATCCTCCCTGTTATACGAGCCGGTTGGAAAAAGTTACGTGGCCTGGATCGAGCATATTTCCGTGAGGGATGCGACGACAACACCGAATCCTCGTCCACGGGGAGAGGAACGGGGCTGCTTTGCAGTAGACCACGGTGCAAACGACACTTTCCAACTGAATTTCCGCTCCGAAATAACGTATTAATCATCCCCCGTGGAACGGACCTTTGTTACACCCTCGACTATCCCCTCTCTCACACATTAAATCTCTTCCTCGCTCTCTATCACTCTATTTTACTCGCCCTTAGTCTTCCTCGCTCTCTATCTCTCTCTCACTATTTATTACCCTCCCTTACTTCAGATCGGCAACCCTTCCTCATTATTTCTCTCACTGTTTTACCCTCTCAATCTTGGTTTATTATCCCTTTCACCCTCTAAACTTGAATGTCGCCATACTAATAGTAAACCTACCAAACACAACACATATACGGTGAATTCTCGGTATATGTCGCCAAGGCCTCGACGATAACCGTCGCGGAATCATCCCCCGAACCTCGAGAGGCCTCGGACGCCGAGGAGCGTCAACATAACACGACTAGGTTATGTCTCCTGTAAGATACTTGACCTTGGAAACACCCGTGTTGCTGACATATATCGAAAAATCGATGTAAAAATTAATATATAGTCGTATCTAGTCATGTATATATGTAAATATGTAGTAATCGCTATAAATATGTATAGAAATCACTGTACAGTGAATTCTCGACATATGTCACCAATGCCTCGACGATAACCGTCGCGGAATCATCCCCACTACCGCGGGGTATACTCCGTGGGGAGCCCCGAATCTCGAGAGGCCTCCTAGTATGTCTCCTGTACTATACATGACGCTGGCTAGACCCGTGTTGTTGACATATATCGAGAATTTCGTATAAAAGTGAAAGGTCTTATAGAGTGGAGTAGATTGAATTTACTTACACTTAGTACCGTTGTACAATTCAGTAATTTCCTAGGAAAACGTCTCTAAAATTTCGATAATTGTGAAATGGAGAACCGGTCATTTTGACCATGGTAGGTTTAGTGTTAACGACGTTAGGATAACATCGTTTGAGACGCTTTTAAGTCGATTTGCATAAAGCATTGTACAAATCAGTGTATACAATTTTCTTTCCACTGTCTCTCAGTCTCTCTTCTCTCTCATTCTCTCTTACTATATCGCTCTGTCAACACCCCCTTAACACTAGAACTACTTGACCAGTCAAAATGACTGGTTCCTAATTTTTTCTTTTACAATTACCGAAATCGTAAAAATGTTTTAATGATCTTCTTCATTGAAGCACATGTGACATTAAAAGTTGTATAAAGTCTGAATGGGCACAGTCTTTTCACCGTTACAAAGCGATATACGTCAGTCGCACTTATATATTTCTCGGCAGTTCTAGTGTTAATGTCCTGACCCAGTCTTTCGCTGGGTTGTCCAGCTTTGTCAAGGGAGTCTCCTACGGGGGCAAAGCACGAGTAAATTTGCCAGCCGGAGGGTGGACACCCTGACAGACGGATCTCAACGTTTCGCGACCAGTTTTGTCCTCTGACGAGAGCGACGGGTTTCGGAGGAGAGGATCTAATTCTGAATGGATCCCAATTGCGCCGGCCGGCCGTCTGCCAACAATAACCACCCCGCCTTAACGCGTGGAGACGGTGCTAATGTTTATCGTAGACGCGAGACACTCCCGGAGTTCGCATTAATTCAATTGTGCGACGAACAATCGTTTCGGGAATTCGTGCGAACGTAGAGAGGCTTAATAGGATAATTGAATAATAGACGGAGCTAATAGCGAGCCTAATAACATCGCGAACGCGCATCCATTTACATATTTTTATTTTGAAAGACTGGAATTTTTCGTGGACGAGAAATTTAACCAGTCAGCTGTGATTGACGAGTATACTCGTCCGAAATTCTATTGCGGTGCAGTTAACGTGAATGAATTGTTAAATTCTTATCGAATAAAAAAGTAATTCTTTTTCATTTAGTTTTACAAGGACTTTGGCTTTTATAATAGCCGCATTTGGCCTGCGTGTTCGACGTGTATATTCGTCATTGCTTGATTCTAATTCCGCCCAGTGAGGGATTTTGCAAATTCAATTCCACAGTTAAGTGGTTAAAAACAACTTTTTCCCACGTCGTGATAAACTTAAAAATAAATCTGAGTCGTATGGTCCTTTCGAAAATTGGGGAATTATAAATAATACTGTACGGGTATTATAACGTACGTACGTGTATATTCAATAAGACTGGAATTTTTCGTAGATGAGAAATTTAATCAGTCAACTATGATTGACACGAGTATACTTGTCAATCCGAAACTCTATTGCGGCGCAGTTAACGTGAATGAATTGTTAAATTCTTATCGAATAAAAACGTAATTCTCTCTCATTTAGCTTTACAAGGACTTTGGCTTTTGTAATAGACGCATTTGGCCTGCGTGTTCGACGTGTATATTCGTCATTGCTTGATTTTAATTCCCGCGCAGTGAGGGGTTCTTCAAATTCGATTCCACAGTTAAGTGGTTGAAAACAACTTCTTCCCACGTGGTAATCTACTTTCACAAATCCGAGTCGTATGGTCCTTTCGAAAATTGGGGAATTATAAATAATATTGTACGTGTTATTTCAAGACCAGGGTCATCCATTTTTTCCAAAGAGAGCGGAAAAATTTTGCGGACCAAGGACGGGGGGAAAAATTTGTGGAACAGAAGAAAAATGGGGAGGAGGGGGCTACAGGTACGGGTAACAGGTAGCGAAATAAATGTTTGAAAGGTACGCAGGCAGACCGGCGACAAAGTAAACACCGGTACGCAAACACGTGGCCGCGCCCTTCCACTTCCCCGTGCCGCTAACACTCGAGAAACTACCCCACGGAGTTTCTTCAGTCCTCGACGATCTCTTGTCTCGTCGACTTAGATAAACGGTGGATCGTCTCCGCGGTTGATGTTATCGTCGCGTTCGGTGTCGGTAAACAGCGTCGCGCGTGTTAACCCCGTCGTGACTGCAGGGGTTGTTGCTCCCTCGCAGCCCTCGCAATTACAAACACCTGGTGCAACCCTCCACGACGGTGCCTGCTCCTCCGGGATCTTCTCCGACTTCGAAGTTACGTCTGAGCGCAGGTGAGACAAGTGAAACAAGTGAAACAAGTGAAACTTGCCGTCGATTCTTGAACTTCGGGAGACCAAAAATTCTCGTCTTTTAATTCTGTGTCGAGGCGCCCTAACCTGTCAAAAACGCGAATAACTCTTGATCCAGTGAACGCCTGCCATTGAAATTTACAGTTTTGGTATTTTCTCGTCAAAATTTATGGGATTACAATTGAGAAAAGTCGAATATCTTTGGTCCCCCAAAGTGAAGTTCGGCCCAGTGCTCGCTGCAAAGTTCAATTCTGTTATACTGAGGTGAATCTCAATTATACTGGGTAGAGCGGGAATGGTAGTGCAAACGGGCAAGGGGTGATTCTACGCGAAATAGTGGAGAAGAAAGAAATTTTGAAAGTAGAAGGGGGATTTTCTTGTTGCGAAAAGGACATCTTATATCGTCTTATGTCGAGAGAGTATGAGATAACGGCTAGGAAAGTGCTCTCAAGTGGAACGTGACGTGATTCCCAGAGAATTGCGGGTTTTTTCGCGATGTCCTCGCGGGTTGTTCGCGCACATATCATAGTGAAACAATCGAAAAATGTCGGAAGGGAACGGTCGCTCCCCTCTCCCCCTCTCTCGCTCTCGAGGAACCGTCAAACCGAAAGATTCGATTTGTCTACGGTGCTATAGACTCGACGTCGCCTCGAGAAAGATTGCTTTCGATTCGAGGGTGGGTTGCGGGGGTGGGTAATCTTGGGGGACTTCTCTCAGCCCGTCAGAAGTAAACTCGATCCTGCTGTTATCCGTTTAAAGAAAATAGAGAGGCGAGTCGAAATTCTGATTTCCGCGGGCTCGTCCCTTGTCGAAGATTGAAAAGGTTCTTTCACCGAACCTTGAACCTCCTTCTGAACGTTTCGCTGACGACTATGACGACAATATAGATTTTTTACCTTCTTGAACAATATTTCACTTTCGTACAATAACGTCCCGCTAAAAGGGTAACGTACTAATCCAATGACAAAATTTGTTCACCCATCATTACAATTTCATGAAATGCTTACACATTTGTGACATTCTGCCGATTAAAACGAGCCCAAACACGACACGATTAGGAGCACGCGTGCTTGTTTAATACACGATTTTGGGGAACCTCGATTATCCGAACCGATGCTGTTCGAGCTAATGTGATCCGTACGCGACAAGATTCAGTATACAAGTCGACAATGATTTAATCCAGCACTGCAGCTAAGTAAAACTGTTCTATTATGCTCTGTATTGTGTTCCGTTCTATAATTACCTATGTTCCACCAATCGCAGTTCGGATAATGGAAGTTCTACTGTATCGTGGATTAAACGAGCAAATCGAGTCCGAATTGTACCATGTTTGGTATCGTTTTAATCGGGAAAGTGTCGCGAACGTGTTAACGGAAGCTTAGCGTCGATTAACATTGAAAGGTTTAAACTATAAAAGTGACGCACTCGCCGGTGAAAAATAATACGGAGGCGGACTCGAAATTGTGATTTCCGCGAGCTCGTAGAAGATTGAAAGGGTTCCGAGCGGACCTTGAACCTTCGAGTTGAACCGGAAGTGGACGCGGGACGAGCAATAACGTCCCTGGAAAATTTTCTATCGCGAAACATTGTTGTCCGGCGGGTGTGTATCGAACTTTCGCTCAATATACCGTGTCAATAAGCACTTGTTCCGCGATGTCCGAAATATTGCAGTGTCCGTGGACACTGGCGTGCAATTTCGTTCGAGTTTGTCTCCCCGCCGAGTATATCGATACACGCGCACCTAATTCGTCATCCCGGCCCGATATTATTTTTTATCTTTCATTCGACCTTCGACGACCTCCTTTCTCGCCGGAAACGCAAAGCAGCACAGATCCTCGTAGCGTTTACAGTGGAAACGTCGTCGCGCGGCTAGGGATGAAAATTTCAACAACAGACGACGACGGATTTAATATTCCGCTTTGCCTGACAAAAACGTTTATTAAAGCGGCGTGCTTTCTTGCAACTTCTCCCCGTAATGGGCGGAAACGTTGCTCGCATAATTGCGTGATCGTGTAATTCTTGCGTCGCGACGGGAGAAAGCGGTGCTTTTAATATTTTCCATGTCTCTCGCTCTCTCTCTCTCTCTCGTTGGACATTGCTATTTTCGTGATCCATTTTGCAACTCTCCGTTCCCCGTTCGTTCGGCATTGTTTACCGTTCTCGCCCGCGGAAGCTTTCGGGAAACGTGAAAGCCTTTCCGTCGCGGAGCTTACGAGGAATTGTAACCACGTTTGTCGGGACAAATCATCGAGAACAGAGAGTGCTTACACCCCCGTCGACCCGGGAAGAATTGTATTATTTTTCGAGCTCACGGTCCACGGAGAAAGGGCTTACTTAGTTTTCAAAATACCTTATCTTTCCGCTCCTCGCTCGCTCAGTCACGCTTACTCTACCGCGCACCATTATCCACCTTTTCTTCGCTTTTCCTTTTCGCTTTTTCTTTTCGCTTCTCTTGGCCGCTACCGCGCGTCTTTCCTTTCCCTCGTTTTGATCTTACTCTTTACATTCCGGCCACACACGTCCCGCTGTTCCACCTACGTACTCGCATAATTCGCAAATGCTACTCACTCCTGTCGATATCCTTCCCGTTGTGCTTTCGCACGTTCAATGCGAAATTCCGAGTGCTCTGCAAGAAAGACGTCACATTTGTTATATTTTCTGTCTGGGGAGGGGGAATCGCTTCCATTGTATTTTATTTTCATGTCACATGGGTTCCCAGGAAATCAAAATACTGCCTGTTCGGACACAAATGCGCGCACGGTTGTTACTTAGGTTTTACATTTCCGTTTTTAACGCATCGAAACGAACGTACAGCGAATACTCGATGCATGTCAACTGCACGGGTCTTGCCAGCGCCTTGTATCGTCCAGGAGACATACATAGGAGACATAGAAGTATAAACGGCGAGGAGTGTAAATATAACGCCTCTTGAATGATACATGACACTGGCAACACCCGTTCTGTTGACATACATCGAGAACTCAAGCACGCGACCAAATTTGTTCCCCACTTTTGTCCGAAAAGAACAGCCGAAAAATATCGTCGACCAAGATTGAAGCAGTCGATGCAAAGAGGAGGATTCAGTCTTCAAATCTGTAAATAATTTAGCAAGAAAAAAAATTTTTTGACGCTATCAGAGGCGATTGAATTTATAGGATATCGGACCAACAAAACAAATTGTAGGATATCGGACCGACAAAAACGTGTGCTCAGTTTTTCACCTGCTTTATCGGTCAGAAATATTGTAGAGAAAAATGAACGACTGGCGACGAAAGTAGAGGCTTCAAGCTTTCAAATGAGTCCGAGTTTGCCTCTGTACTATTTTTATTTACCAAATTAGAGCAGTTTAAATGTCGTCGACCTGAGAGAGAGAGAGAGCGGCTTTGTACTTCCGCGATGAACGTTCAATGGGGCGTTCCGGTTCCATTTAAAAAGCTGATTATCTTTCCGGGGATTGTTAGGGGGTGTTGGTTCGAGTCGTTGAACGTGTTAAGGGCCGGCACTCGTGGCTCAAAGGGCCCGGTCTCGTCAAAGAACGTCACCGGCGATCGCATCTAAATTCATTCGCGCTCGCCCAGCCAACAAGCGGGATCGCAAAGGGAATAATAAACGATCTCGGGCGTCTTGGTCCGTTTAATTCTTTCGTCCCGGATTTTCATTAAAGTCGGGAAGCATGGTCCGCGCCACGGCTCGCAGGATAATTACGTAATTCGTTAAAAACAGAGAGGAGAGCGGGCCACGCTTAGCGTGCTTTTTCGTTTTTCGTTTTTCGTTTTATCTCTCCTCTACTCTCGACAAAGAGCTCGCGAACCATCGTCTTCTTGCTCGCGCGATCTCGCGTTACCGATCCTCTTCTCGTCCCGAGGAAATAATTATCGGAGAGTGCAGTTCACTGCGAGCCGAACGCCGGTTAATAACGCCGCGGGGATTCAATTTCTTCGCGATGCAATTTCGCCGAGCGATACCTTATACTCCCGAATGACGTTACCGCGTTTCTCTCTTCTTTCGTTTCCGACTGTTTCTCTTCTCGTCCCTCCTTTCTCTTCTGCTCCCCTCGTTCTGCCGGCCGGAAAAGGTACACTTCTCGATTATGCTTCGCCTGTCTCAATTAACGTCGCCCGGTTTTTAACCCCTCGCACACTGGAACTTGTTTTAAGGTTGCAGAAATTGTACATTTGTTACGTACGCCTCCAATTTCTTTCTTCGAAAGCTGCATTTTCCCGCCTTTTTGCATTTTTCACTTCCTGGGTTTGCGACTGAAAAATCGGTGAAAATTCCCTGATACATAATTCGAACCTTAGAATGTGTCAGATTTTTTTGCGGAATTTTTAATTGCGATCAGGTGGAGAAATTGGGGGAAAAACTGGTTTCTCGATTTTTCCCTGTAACACCCCTTACGGGCGAGCTAGAGGGCTGAAATTTGGCTGAGGGTAACCCTATTCCGTCAATAACTTATAACTCCTTTTTTTAGAGGGAGAAGAAAGTTTATATTCATTATTATTATGACTAAAATTTATCGTGTGGTAACTTCGTTGGATTTTGCAAATTTGGTGAAAGAGGAAAGTCCCTTTTTTCAATCAGATTCGCGAAAATATCCCCGCTTAAAAAATGCTTCCACATAATGTTTCACACGCGGAAAGTTATGTGCCTGATAAGTCATTTCCCAAACAAAGATGTTTTATTCGCGGCACTTATTCACCGGCCGGTATTTCGCAGAATTCGCATTTACGATAAACGCTCGTAGATCACAAGGGAATTTCGTTTGCTTTATGCACTATCATTAAAATTCATTTTCGGGTGGACAATAAATTGGCTGACACGGTAGTGGAAGAGTTAATCCGCGCGTGTGTTTCCATTATCTGTCTTGGGCGATTATTTAGTGGAGTGACGCCGCTGATAAACAAAATTCGCGTTGCTGTGATTGAAATCGAGCAGCTCTTGTCGGTGACATTTTGATCGGCCGCTCTGAAGATAACAATCAGAACAATCTGTTGTTTCTGCGCGGCCGATGGCAAATCTGCGAAAATAAACGTTAAACGAACAGCGAGAATTCATTCGTGCTTGACAACATTCCGGCTCAAATATGAAAATAGAAAAATATCGACAATTTCTATAATATTTCAAACTTTAGACATACCAAGCTGTATGTTCTACATTAATTATTTTGGAAATGGAGAACCTGTCATTTATACAAGTTTCAATTTATTTGATTTATCAAAATTGATTAAAATTTTGAACATATATCGTTCTCATAATTGCACAAAATTTCAATGAATAAAGTCTGGCTGTTGTCGAGTAATATACAATAAAATAGTAATTACTGCTCTGCGATTCCGGCGTTAAACATTTTTAAGTTACCTCTAAATGTTCTTCTTGAGCTAGTTAGGACACACTAATTTATTCTTTTGCGTCCACTACATAAACAACGCCAAGAATAATTTATCGTCGAATTAATCAGTTAGAAACAGTCGCTAAAATTTTTAGATATCTTGCGATTTTGTAAAGACTCGGTCGCAATCTGTATCGAGCTTTCCAGATAGGAACACAGTAAAGGCAACAGAGAGCGTTTCCATGGAAATCGCAACTTAGATCGCGCGCGAGTACGGAAACTCCGGCCATTCCGATTGAAATTTAGAGTCCACGCTTCACCGTCGCCGATAATAAACTCTGCAGGGGGTGGGCAACCCCCGTGGAAGTTCACGCATACGTTCCCGGGGTGGCTGGCGAGTTTAATAATGCCTTGAAAACCTGGCATACAGCGACAAATTGCCGATCGATCCGGTTACCGGCGCGCAGCATAGGCAAACAGCAGCACGAAACTCGATGAACTCGAGCTCGGTCGAAACTATTAACTGGCTCCGTGGTATTCCGGAAGAACAACACGGTGGTTAATGTTCCTTCGCCGTGAACGGAGCTCTACTGATTCGTTCACGTACACAGGATACTCGCAAAAATGCTTCTAACAAATCAGCCTCGTAAAACAAATAAATTCAATTTTATCATCTTTGCGAAACAATATGTCGAGTACAAGAAGGCTCGTGTGCAATGACATTAAACAGAAATTTTTTAATGGTCCATCTCCTCAATTTTTGGCAACACAATATTTTTTCCCTGTTCAACTGATGATCGATGAACATTCTTATATTTTTGTTAGGATGATCCTTTCACTCGGTGCATTCAGAAAAATTCAATCGTATCGTCTTTATAAAGCAATATGTGCCAGTAGCTTTTGTCGAGTATAAGTTGGCTCATATGCAGTGAGATTTAAAAACAATTTTTTAATAGTCCATCTCCTCAATTTTTGGCAACACAATATTTTTTCTCTGTTCAACTGATGATCGATGAACATTCTCATATTTTTCTTAGGACGATCCTTCCACTCGTTGCGTTTAGAAAAATTCTCAAAGCAAAACATAAATTCAATTTTATCATCTTTGTAAAGCAATGTGTGCCAGTCGCTTTTCTCGGGTATAAGTTGGCCCTCGACTTTGACATTTAATAAAAATTTTTAACAGTCTATCTCCTGAATTTTTGGCAAAACACAATATTTTTCTCTGTTCAACTAATGATCGATGAACATTCTTCTATTTTTTCCGGTCGATCCTTCCACTCGTTGCGTTTAGAAAAATTGCCAAAGTTGCTAAGGATAAATTGAAATGTTTTAACGGAATGGATACGTTAATTTTTCTTTTTGGAATTCCGTCGACCGGTCGTTGTCTCGGACGGATAAAACGTTAACAGCAATTGCTGGTCGTAGCTGTTCAGTGCTAATTAATTCGGGGCGAAGGTTCAGATTCGATACCATAATTTTGTCGCTGTTTCTGTTCCCACAAGGATCGGTTTCCTAACTCCCCGAACGAAAGTTCGCGTTATTAATGCCGCAAGTTGGCAAACTTGGAGCGATACGCAAACAGTGACGGCGTGTTGACGGATAGCCTTCTTTCGCGAGGTTCGCCAACGACTTCACGAACCCGAGCTTAACGCGGCAGGAGTCAACTCTCGGGGTCGGTGAATTTGTTATCCCCAACGGGTTTCGGGTTGCTGAGAACCTGGTCTCAGCTTGCGAGAGGTTTGCAGTTTGCCGGAGATTTTCCTCGATATGGTGGTTTGTCTTCGACGCTGAAGTGGGGGCGAAGAGCCGCTTTGTTTAAGGTTGCTGTTGATGTTTTTCAGAGAGATAGAGGCAGTCCACTGAACTTTGTTTTAGAGTTTAAGTAATACTGTGCAAACATTCCTGGATTTGCGACAGTGCTTACTCTATCTACGTCGCAAATGCTTAGGCGATAAGAGTCCTAGAACTATCCCTAGACTCTAGGGGTAGACCTACTCTACTACTAGAGCTCTAGGTCTTTTCTAGAACTTTGTTGTCCTGGACGATATATGTCATAGGCTAGACCTCTACTTTGGACATGTATCGAGTAAACAGGCATAACTGTATAATTCCAGGAATTTTTTCTGCGGGAATTTCTTCTAATTTTCTTTTTACTCCATAATTTTCTATTTACTCCATAATTTTCTATTTACTCCATAATTTTCTATTTACTCCATAATTTTTGTATTATACCAGAACTTAGCTCACTGCAAAACTAGTCTATAGGTACGTAAAAAAAATTTTTTAACGAATCAGTTTGAGACGTGGGGCCCGGTTCAAAGCAATTTATTCGAAAGCCAGTTCCCGTTGTCCTAACAGGGAGCAGCGTCAAGGTCCCGGCGGACCATAGCAATTTTTACTTTTCAGCGAGCGTTCCGAACAAGTTAGGTGGCCGATTCGTCTCCCAGGATTAGTTGTTTCCGGTCCATAAGCCGTTAGAGGGTCACGGTAGGGTAGAGAAGTCCTGTTCGATTGCTGTCCCGGTAAATTCCGTCGATAAATCGCTTGTGTTCTCCTCTGCGGAGGATTTTCCGCGGGCGGAACCGCAGCCGCGGAACGCCTAAGCCCCACCTGGTTCCATCTGGTTCCCGTAATTAATCCGTCGGTGGACACACGTTTCGCGTGTCCCACGTAACACGAGACGAGGAGGCGCCCTTTGAATAAGACGGAAACGCGGTCGACGTGAAACCTAACCGACCCGACCGTTCGTTTCTGCCTCTGGAATGATCGATCATGCTGAATCACTGGCGATTCTGTTCCCCGTCGATCGTGACTCGGATTTTTATGGAAAATAAAAATTGACCAGGTCAGTTGCGAGTAAAGAAGTCAAGTAGAAAATTCTTCTCGACAGACACATACAAATTTAGTGACGAATCTCTTTCGTTTCTAACTATTTTACCGTGCAACTTTTACAGACATATTCGTGACGCTTTTCCGGTTAAAAAGATACCCAACACGATACAATTCGGATCGCGTATACTGATTTAATCCACGGTTTTGTGGTACCTCTACTATCCGAACTCGCTGGAAATCAAGGTTTCACAAAATCGTGAATTCAACTGGCGAACGTGTCTCGAATTATGTCATGTTTGTACTCGTTCTATTCATAATAATGTGACGAATATGTTAATAAACATTTGACGAATATGTTGATAAAAATTTGATTAGAAAATGATTGAGAACAGAAAGGTTCTGTTGTTGGATTGGTATTGTCTTGTCGATGGTATCGTCCAATTTATTTTATTTCCTTTCTTTTCGCTAGAATTTCTGTCAGCATTTCTGTTTGCAAATTGAAATATTCTCGTTCCAAAATGGCGGGTCGGTAACGAAGGTCCAGCAACAAGTAGTGAACGCACACTGCCACTCAAACAGTCAATTGAACGGCGGCTCTCGTTGAACAATCAATGAACGAAATGGACGGCTCCATTTCCAGACATAAATTTCAGACGTTACTCTCATCCCGGCCGCCATATAGAATAATTAATCCCCGCGCAGCAGGCCGCGGTTTCTTATTACTTTCGGCCGGTTGTTCGCTCTCGTTAATAATCGTTCCGGGGGCTGGCTCTAACGAGTCCCGACAGCCAGAAATTCCTCGCAGGAAGAGCGGAACTCTCCCCAGGGTCGCTCAATCTATTTCTCTCTGTGCGAGCCTTTCATTTCCGGGACCCGCTACGACGCCCTCCATTCTCTCGACTCGAGGACGCCTCTGTAAAATCAACAGAAATATTAACCCTTTCAGCGCCGTGGACACCTCGCCTCAAACCGTCTCCGACACTATGTATTCGACCATTGCAAACCTCTCGATACGTTCGGTCATGAACAGTTTTCGTCATAAAAATAATCGTCAAGAGCCGCCGTCTTATTCTATATTTTCGACTTCTTTTTTCGCATAGAATCACCCCCTTTCCGCTTGTACCATCAGTTACCAACCACCCTGTATATACATAATTAAAAACAAGGAGGATCTAAAATCTAAACCAATTGCTAGAATGGGAAAATATTCAGCTAAGTATAACGCAAAAATTACTCCAAACAATCCGAAAGAGGATGTAAGAAATTATAAAAGTAAAAGGCGGCTCGGCTAACCATTAGTTAATAAATTATGAACAATAATGTTACATGAACAGAGACTTTTTACCTCGTTTTCCTTGAGTTTCGCTTTGGTTTATTTGTTTTAAATAATTTCATGTCAAAAACAGGAAAACCTCGGAACGATTCTCGATACCGAACGTTGCGCCTTAAACGCACCCCCTTCGGTTTTCGTCTTTTCGATCGGGATATCCTCGGTTCGGATAAGAGAGGTTCTACTTTATCGCGGATTAAACCGGTACGCGTGATCGGAATTGTGTCGTGTTGGGTATCATTTTAATCGGAAAACTGTCGCGGATATGTCGATGATACTTTCACACAAAAATAGATATAAACAACAAAGATATATTAATAAATTAGTCATTGTCTCATTTGTACGCTGGTGTCACTGTGCCGTTTACTCGCTGTTTACTCGCTGTTTACTCGCTGGCAACAGGAGTTCATTGGAATGATTTTATACGGTAGAATGAACGTTAATTGTTTATGAATCGTCAACAAATTCACACAGAAAGCCATAGAAATCAGTATATATTCGCCTAAAGCATGCTCTCAGGTTTCTTTAAACTTTCCACCGTTTCCGATCGCAGTGGTTCGTTTTCTATTACGAATGTGCAAAATCTGGATCTAAATTGTTTACAAACAATAAACAAATTCAGACCGAAATGAATGAATTTGTGGATTCGGAACACCGAACGCCGTTCTTCGATTCTCGAAGTCTCGCAACAGTTCATTTCGACGGTGTCCGCGTGAAGTCCAGTTTTCGCAGTCTCTGGTTATCAGGGTGGACGAATCAGCGACGCGGAGTTAATGAAATTCGTCGGGAACTCGAAAAAAATTCACGGGGAATTAATATTCCGCTGCGGAATCGGCGAGAGCTCCTCGAATTTCCGGTTCTGGTAATCCACGGGACAGCGGCACGTACCCGAGAGCCCTCTTCTCTATGAGATCACGTCCGAAAAGGAGTTTGTTAACTCTGCTCGAACCTCCAGCTCTCTCCCTCTTCCTCTCTTCCTCTCGAATTAAACCTATCGCGGGCACACCGGGCTTCCTCGACGATGTCCCCGGTTATAATAAGGTTATCGTTCCCGGCCGGACGCGATTCCGCACCCCCGGAATCGCACGGGACAGATCCCGACGCTGGACCTGGCCGCGACTAATCGAGTCACGCGAATCTGAATTCATAAAGTATCGACGCTTTGTGGGTCGCGAACGCTACGATTCCGATCTGCACAGCTTAGGGACGAACAATGCAGGACGCTCTCGGGAAAATGGGTCACGGAACTCTACGGGAATTGGAGAATCAGGGTGCCGAGTATGTTCGAAAGATTTTAGGAAAAGGGTTGCTTAACCCTTTTAGTGCCGGAGGCCGATATATCGGCTCTTGCTGCACTGGCGAGAAGTGCCAGAGCCGATATATCGGCTCGCGCCTTGTAGCGCTTTACTATTCGCATTGCGGGAGAACTCTATCTCAAAATAAATTTATAATACCTTATAAATGCTCTAATTTCATCCCGAGAGAATTAAAAAAGAAATAGTTTTTCGTTTTAACTCTTTGTGGACGACTTTTTCCTACCGCTTGGAGCTAACGCAATCTAACATAAACACCATGTACCTTCGAGTTATTTTTTATTTTTGTTATGTAATATTATTTATCTTGTTACAAAATATATTGGAAATGCAAATTATATACTCTGTAGTAAATGGTCTTATAAAATTATGATAAAAAGATGACTTTTTGTATGTGCAAATACGTTTTGTAAGAGAGAACTCAACTTTTACTTTCTTCATGATCTTTTATACCTTTGTTATATATATAATTATCAATGAATATAGAAAAACTAGTGTCATTGTTTTGTTCTCTATTTCGTCCTTAATATACTGCTTTTTGAATCATGTAAATATTGTTTCTTGTTTGGTTTTTATGAGCATTTTCCCAAACCCTTGTAAAACCGTGAAATTCGGCCGGTTATTCTCGCATAGGCACCTCTTTTTCGCCTGGCACTAAGAGGGTTAAGTTCGAATCAGGGTGGGGTGATGCTTTTTGAAATGGGAATCGTTGGTCTCCAATTTTCTGAGACATATTGCACACAAGACATTTCCTCGGAAACCTGGGTATGTCGTTTCAAGTGGTTTCTCCGTATATGTCAACTATTATTTTCGATATATGTCAACTATTCTGGATATTTTGTCAACAACACGAGTACTGCCAACGTCATATATCGTCCAGGAGGCCTCTCACGAGGTTTACCCCCACGGGGTGGTAGAGATAACTCCGCAACTTTTATCCTCCAGACCTAGGCGACGTATATAGAGAAATCACTGTGTTTCAGTTGTTTTACGTCTCGGAATTGTCTCGGAAAACTATTATTCTTTAACAAACGCGTTTATTTTGAATGCGGGATATATAATCTGGGGAATCAAGGTCCGACAATAAAAATAGAAAGGCGGTAGACGTTATGATGAAGAGTATCGGGGGTAGAGTATTCCGTTTTACAAGCAGCCAGCTAGTTTTGCTTTACGGTCTTCTTCTTCTTCTCCCTCGTATGGCTCGCCCCCGCAACAGTCTTCCACGATGCGATCATGAATACTGAAAAAGGTTTATCGCGAAGCTGCACGCATCGACTCCGAATGAAAAGCGTAAAATGTTTACGAGTGCATAGAAGCGGGGGAAGGGGTGGGGGCGGGGTGGGGTTGGCGGTTAGGTTGGCTGGATCGAGGCCGAGAGAATTTATAAAGTCGGCTGTGTCGGCCAGCCGATAAAACTTCGCGCGAAAACTTTTGCTTGTTTCCCGACCCGCCTCGTCATTGGTGGCCAACCTTCTTCGGCCGGAAGCTGAGTTGCTTTTTTTTAGGGGTGAGAAAGAGAGTGGAACGCGAAGTGTCCTCGGTGTTCGGAAAATTGTCACTTGCCACGGTGCAATTTTATTTCAATATTCTGTCCGGCCCGGTAATTTTCTAATAGTTCTTCCGAAGCCGCTTCAAAGTCGAGAAGCTTTTAATTAATTGTCGGTCCGTTGCTGAACCTTCATTCCGTCTATAGAACCTACGTCATGCGTAGTCGCGTCCATTAAAAAATTGAGGGAATTCTCGATATATGTCAACGACACGGGTCTTGGCAGCGTCGTGTATCGTGCAGGAGACGTACCCGATTCGTGTAGGCGTTTACACTCCTCGACGTCCGAGGCCACCCACTAGGTATACCCCGCGATAGTGGGGATAATTCCGCGACCTTTATCATCGAGGCCTTGGTGACATATATCGAGAATTCACTGCATATGTCTTGCGCTTGGTAGGTTCAGTGTTAATATGGCGACATTCAACCTCAGAGGGTGAAATAAATAAAAACCCGGGTAGAGAGAAACTATACAGAGAAAATATTATTTTTTAATTAACTGTACCGTGCATGTATAGTACCGTAGGCCTAAAATTTAGACTACACAGTCACAATGTCATTGGCTAAAAATTTAACCCTTTGCACTCGAAGCTGTTCCAACTCCAAAACGAAACATTTCTTCCGACCTAGAATATTTCCGTTCTATATATTTTTTTCATGTTATACATACGAAAATGGTGTCACTTACTCGTGCAAGACTGAAATGTTTAGTAATTTATTAAATGCAAATGAATTTGATAATGTAAAAAATATTTTAAATAATGACACAGCAATTTTCAGTGGTGCCTCACACTCGCCATTCGAGTGCTAAGGGTTGAAAACAGTGCTGCCTATAAAACCCTTAGAGGCCTTTTCCGTTCAGTCAAATAACTTCCACTTCTGAAAAACGTACTCCCACAAAAATCGTTTATTCTCGTAACCGGGGGATGAGCCAAAAAATCGTGAAAAATCCGCAACATGATAATCTGCAACGTAGAATCGTTAAATCGTTATTTCGACGGGCAAATATTGTGGTCATCGGTTTCGCGATGTCACCGGGTTCCATTCGACGCAGTGCGTTCAACCCTGCGACAGCACCGACAACGGTCCGCGCGCATTGTTCGTCATTGAAGCCATTATCTTGGAGCGGTGTTCGAGAAGTAGACGGAGGAGAAAGAGAGAGAGAGAGTGAGAGAGAAAGAGAGAGAGAGAGAGCCCTTAATAGAGTTCCCTCGGTATAACCGCTTCCTGCCGGCACATCCCCGAGTCTGTCGCTTATTTTACGAGCCGCTTAGCAACGTGGAAGCCGTGTCGGCGCTGCCTTTCTCCCTTGTACACTTCGTTCATATTAATTCCACGCGGAGGAGGCTTTACGGCCAGTAAACTCGACTGAACGCGCTTAAGGGCTCACCCGTGTCCCGTTCAATGCAGTCTACGCTGTCTAATGTCGCTTCGGTGTATGCAGCCGCACGGAATCCTTGCCTTGCCGCGCGTCTTACTCTTTCGCGATCTTGAGGAGAGACTCTTGACCGACGAATCGGTCCCGAACCGTTCCACTCGGTCCCCGAAACGAAACTTCGTGGTCGACAATCAGAATGCGGACTGTATGCATTTCCGACGAAATTGAATCGAACGAAAAAGGGTAAAAACACGTCGAAAGAATTTTAAACTGCTGCTGTGTTATCTTCAACCTAGTAACATTGCTAGATAAATGTCTATATAGCTTCTTGTAACTAGTATACACAATTTTTATTTTAAACAAAGATCCGCCGTCAACTTGCACGCCGCATAAAGCATAGTCGTGTCCTCTGGATTAATAGACAGAGGCTTGTCGAAATTTCAGAGAGCCTCGGTTCTCATACAAGGGATTCTTCTCTTCAGATTTTGAAAATGGCATGGAAAATAATCTTAACACCAAACCCACCGTGAGAAATAAGAGAAATAACTATGTTCCCTTATAAAAATGAGGAGATTTTATGTAGAATTTTTGTTGTTTGAATAATTGTAGAATAAAAAATCTGGAACCGGGTCATTTTGACCGGTGTTGGTTAAGCAACATTCGTCGTACGTGTTCCAATCGAAAAGTTTTACCGGCAGAAAACTTTTTGGGGATCGCCGAGCCGGATGCGCTGAATTCGTGGTAGCTCGAGCAAAAAGCCCCTAATTCGCATAATACGAGTATCGGCGGTGCTCTCGAAACTTGCTGTGCATGGTAAACCGACGAGAAAGGGTTAAGATCGATTCGGAGCAGGAGGCCAACAGCGACCGAATCCCGCGGTTGTTCCAATTTGTTTTCGGCCCCGGAGGTAACGAGGTAAACTTGCAACGTTAGGCGAGCGGATCCGCGGCCAATCGGACTCGCTTAACCAGCAATTAAAGTCGAAACTAACTTCCTCGGACGAGCGTCCGACCGGAAACCAGAAACCGGAGAACACGTTTGTCAGAAATTTTCGAATTATCGCTGGAAGATGCTTGCTCTCCGGAGATTCTGGGCTAAGTAAGCACCTTGCGGTACCGTCCTCTTACCAGAAGGCACCCTCGACTTCCCCAATTCCAGCAAAGGATCATCCTGGAACAATCGTCCTTGTTCTTGGGACAATGTTACGCTGGGTTGCTCGCTGTTTGCCATCATTCCCATTAATCGTTGCATTATACACTTTTATGTAAAACAAGAATCGTCCGAATTAATTTGTAAAATAGGAGACGTCTCTTTCTCAACAGTTTTAATCAGTTGAAGTGTATACAGTACAGATTATTTATTTATTAGGGGTCAAATAAATCATTGTGTCGACGTCCAAGGTTGTTCTTTCGAATACAATAGATTCTGGACGACTTAAAGAACGTTTAACATAGATGAGCCTTCAAAGGCAGTGGAATAGCCTTGAATAACCTTGAATGACCTTCGAAGACCAACGTATCAATTGGTCACGAAACGAGCTACAAACCTACCCAAAATAAAAACAGTTGAACCTACCTAAATAAAAACATGGCAGTTCGAAATATAACAGTGATGAAATTCCCTATAAGAAAACAAAGGTCACCTTGGGATTTTATGAACATTTTATTGGAAATTTCGATGTAGAAAAAAATCTGTGATCACGATAAGAGGTCCCTCTGGAAACAGGTTTTGTTTTATTCAAGTTTTATTCAACTTTTATTAGGATTTCTCTATATATGTCTCCAAGGCCTGGACGATAAACGTCGAGGAATTATCCCCAGTACCGCGGGAGGTTTTCCTGGGCGATACCCGTGTCGTTGACATATATCGAGAATTCGCTGTGCTACCTACCCGAAAATCCTGCCATAAATTACCTAAGCCTTGATATTTTTCTTTTGACTGTATTAAAAATGGTTCTATGCTGACGTAATCGAAATTTTTGCAGGTTCGGGCTCGGGTTCAGGGAGCAGTGGCTGCGCCTCCAGTACTTTGGGCACGCTGCCACTGAATCGGTGCTACTCGTCGCTGCCACGGGGCGCTTTGGCAGTGTACGGTAGCCTAACCAGGCCGGCGACCCTACCACGGCTTCCTCTGGGTCTTGGCCTTGGTCCTGCACCCGCTACCGGAAACGGACCGCTGCCACAGAACGACAGAGACAGGGATAGCAATGGCAGCAGCAAGAGGAACAGCGACAGCGTGCTGTGTCATCGTTTGCCGCTGTTGCACCCGCTGCCAACGTGCGACGTCAGCAGTCATCAGGGAACCGGGTTCCACGAGATCTTCAACGCCATTAGGTGAGTACCGAAGGATTGTTCTTCGCTGACTTTTGATCGATCGTTATCAGGCTGCGAGAATTTTTGTGCAAAATAAAAATCGCGTTTCCTTCTTCAATGACCATGATAAACTGAAAATAATATATCGACGTTCTTAACACTAGGTTTACGGGACCCGTCCAAATGACGAA
This sequence comes from Halictus ligatus, assembly GCA_028454255.1. Taxonomy (NCBI): domain Eukaryota; kingdom Metazoa; phylum Arthropoda; class Insecta; order Hymenoptera; family Halictidae; genus Halictus; species Halictus ligatus. Next base: position 3,996,586 of record CM052141.1, on the reverse strand, counting down.
TTCTAATATTTTTAATTTAAAATTATTAAGATTCTAAGGATGCAAACATGAGAAATTATTCAGCAAATTTATTTCTTTGGGTATATATTATTTTGAAAATATTGCCAAAACTGTAGGTAGCACGTTCTTGTTATTTCTATAAAGTATTGCAAAATGGTCGATATTAGTACTCCCTAAACCTAAAGTTAAATTCTTGTAATTCACCTACTATGTTGAGTTACACCAATTAATTTTTGGTCATGAATGCATAAAAAGAGAAACTTTGGTCGCTTATCGCACGAGTAACTATAGTCGGAATTGTATCGTGTTTGGTGTGGTTTTAATTAGGCAAACGAGTGGAAAACGATGGTGAAAGTTTCGTTTAAAGAAAAATTAAAAATTAGAAAAGTTGCAATTTTCTTTTTACCACTTGACTGGTTTCAAGAGGGCGCCTCTGTGGTGGGGATACAATGTGGACAGTTACGGCAGAGACCTCCCCGACAGTTACGGAGACAATACTGTGATATGAGAAGAAATGAATTCAAGACCCTAATCCCCTCGGCAATCACGTGAAAACGAAATAATTTTCGCGAGACCTCTGCCCACGCCTCAGCTCGAACTTTTGCGCGCGAGTCCCCAAGATTTGCTCCCCGAACGGCCGGTAAACGAGTTATGGAAATTAAGGAGACGAACGAGAGTGGGCATTCAGGAAATTATGCGAAATTCAGGAAAGTTCCGGCGAAGGTTCTGCCTCCCCTTCCGCGTGGACGATTGTCTGGCGACGCGGAGTTTAAGTCCAGAAGGAGGAGCTGGTAAAAAAGAGAGGGATAGACAAAGGGGTGCGGAGGGGAGAGATTCGCGTCAACATCGTACTCGCAAGGTCGTCGAAATTGCGAAACTTGTCCTCGCGCTTTCTCACCGCTGCCGAAGGGGTATGGCTCTTGCGAATCTCGAACTTCCTCGGCCTCGAAATTCGCTGTTAGGACCGGAAGTTCTGGTGTTCCTCGGGTTTTCCGACCGCGGATCTACTAATGGGTGTCTTCATTCCCCGAAAACGGGACTTCACAACGGTACCCGTAAATTAACGACGATTAGACGGCGGATTTCACGCGTTTATGGCGAAAATTGGTAGGTGGAATTTCAGCCGGAGAAATCGTCTCAAAATTCTAAACGCACCATCCCGTTATTAACACTAGAACTACCGAGTAATGAGCACAACTGTTCATTGAAAAATTTCTGATGGAAACGTTTTTATAATTCCAGTAATTGTGAGGGAAAAAATTAGGAACCATTTTATTTAGTTGTTGTAATTGAGGAAAAATATTTTCATTTTACATGAAAATCTACGGTCTAATAATGATGATAATACGTGCTGCTGTGTGCTGATTCTTGGTTCTCGTATTGTGGCCAAAGAAAGGACTTCACAATTCATAAATTAATAATAATAGGTGTTCCCGCGTGTTGATTGTTGGTCCTCGCCAAAAAGGGACTTCACAACAGAACTAATAAATTCATAATGACAATAAGCGTTCCTGCGTGTTGATTTAGGGCTCACAATACTGTGAAAAAGTAATGCCATCACCTGGATCAGTTGCTTTCAATTCGGTGTTAATTTCATACCTCACCTGTCCGTCACCTGGACGGTATTGTTCTCGTTCGTGGCATCGGAAAACCCTTTCAATCTTCGGGACCATAACGGATCTCGACCCCCTCTGACTGACATAGTGAGTGACCAGCTATATATAGCTGCCAGAACTGCTAGTATGGCACGAATCTCTTCAAAGAATCTCGTTTTAACTAATTGGTAATAATAGTAACATTGTGATGAGAACTGTGCCGTGAGGAATTAGAAGGGACTCGGTACTTGGTAACCACCATAGGACCTAGCAACTAGGAACCATGATAGGAATTTTGGGACTCTTGTATCTCTTCTGGGCAGAGCAACAATTAATTTGTTTATTTTCTTTTTCCCCTACCATGAAACGAGTATCAGTTCTATTGCCAAAGCAACGAGGATTGCACAATTGCATTTAAAGAATGTTAATTTTGTTTAGCAGAGCTATGAAAAACTAGGACTAGGAACTAGGGACCATCATAGAAGCTAGCCTAACAGAGCTTTTTTAATTTTCTAGTCTACAAAATTCTTTTCTGGACCCAAGTCGCCTTCGCCATTTCACGCTCGAGTCACCAACCCTAACAACGCTTTATGACTCTTGTTAATCCTATTTTCTGCTGTACTATAATTTTTCCTGTAGACCCTAGACACTTCAATGTTCAAGCCAGCCACTCTAATAACTCGGTTCTATTTTCGTTCAGGTTCTTTCCGCGAGCCCTATATTCTTTTATCAAACGTTGGTCAAGTCTTGTATCCCAGGCAACCGTTCCAACAGCTCTTTATTATGCTTGTTGATCCTATTTTCCTGAGCCCTAGAATTGTTTTCGCAAGCCCTAGGCACTCTTGTGTTCCATCCAAGCTCCCTAGCAACCCATTTTTAGCTTTTTTTTGTAGACCATAGTCGTCGTAATGCTTCAGCCAACCGGTCCAACAACCTCTCCCTATTTTTACCGACCCTGTTTTCGTTGTAGAATTTCTTCAACAATCTTTTCCAATTTTTATGTAGTCAGACATTTTTGTACTTGTCAGCCCAATGGCTCGTTTCAATTTTTACTGAAGAGACGTTGAAGTTGACAGTAAAAGAGAATCGGTAGGAACACTGCGTGGGCCGTTCGGAGACCGATGGAAAGGCGACAGGAAGAAAAATACTGCCGCCATTATGAATCCGTTTACGAGGGACACCGGAAGTCGTCGGGCGGCGGCTGTAGCCAGCCCGAGACCCATTGTTTCCTCGTTTGTGCGAGCAGACCTCGATCCCCCGACAGCCTTTGCGCACGGGAAACACAAGGAACACACAGCGCGGCCCCCGTGTCCCTTCGCTTTGTCCTAGGTCTTTGTTACCCCTCGGCTTTCATCGGAAATCATAATGCTCTTTCGCGACAGGGTCGATGTTTCGAATTTCCCGCGCTTCCACGCGGCTTTCATTAGCTGGATGATTAACTTGCAGCTGCGGACGCGAAACCGTGGGTTCTCATCAGATCTGTAGCCGTGACAGTCATTTCTTTCTTTCTTCCATCGTTAGACTGCAAATTTTAGGCGTTTATTACAAACAAGAGCAACTTAACGCTAAACCCAACACGGTCAAAATGACCGATTTTCTATTTCACAATTATTGAAAGTATAAAAACATTTTCACAGGAAATTACTGAGTCGACTGAGTTGTCTTTATCGGAACACATATTATAGTGAAAATCGTACAAGGTTTATGTAAATGCAATCTTTTCAATTGTATAAGACGACATTTCGCTTTTATATTACATCTCACTGTTTTATGCTTGGTAAAGTCTTGCAAAAATAATATCCTCGACAGATTAGTATATTATTCGGTTAGAAAGCGATATCTTTCTCAGTTCATTTCAAAATTGCTGTATGCAAAATAAAACCGCCCCTAATTCTTAAAAAATTCCCGTAGAATGTTTTACAACATGTGAACCTTGCAAAAATAATATCCTGACCGGATTACCTTGTTGTTTACTTCAAGAAAGAAACTGATATATTTAGACTGCAGATTTTATATATTTATGATAAAAATGGGTAAGCTCAATTCAAAGCAGCGGCCATATTGAAAAGTTTCAAGGCCATCGTTGTATTAATTTCAGTTTAATCAGTCTTCTGAAAAAAGAAAACATTTTCTATTTGGCTCCTGCGTCTTGCAATCAATGCAAACATTTTGCATAAAGATCCGCCAATTATATTTCTTGATTATTTTGAAAATTTCTTTTACGAACAAAGCCATCCCTTCGCTGGAACCCCCGAAAAGTTCCAGCACAAGGTGTGGCAACGTTTCGGTGTTAGGGGAACGGTGTTTTCGACGGATTAGCTAGTTGTTCGTTTAAAAAAAGGTAGCGGAATATTGTGTACAAGCAGCGGGGGGAGGTTTAATGTCTTCGGGACCGGAAGCGAAGGAAGAGCACAGATGCATAATCCCCGGGGAAATATTTTCCCCGGCGCGCGGCGGTGGTCCAATTTACTCGCGGCGTACAGGCGCGGGGTCCACCTGTTTTTAATTAAAAATATCACTGTCGCTATTCGTACGAGCGGATCTTTCGGAGCCTCGCTCGTTCCCGGCCCGCTGGAAAATTTAAGGGAACGAAGGGCGCGCGAAGGTCCGCCGCGAGCACGCAGCAATGCAACTGTGTCCGCGTGTGTCGTTGCATTCCCACGTGCAACGAAACGCGCAACTCGGTCGCGTTCGTCTCGAAACCCTCGGCCAGGAGGCGTGTAGCATTTTTCGTTGCTTGTTTTTAAACAAACTTTGACAGCGTCCTTCCCGTACACCGTCGCGTCCGGTCCTGGAAAATTGAAAAACCGCCAACTCCTCCCGCGGACCTCATTTCTGTGTTTTGGCTGTCGAAGTTTCGAGCGGCGCACTTCAATCGGAAGTTTTCTTTGTCGGACCGCGGGGGGCGAAGTGGATCAGATCAGGTTTTATGCGATCCTGGACGCCAACGCGATAAGAGACTCTGGCGGCTCTCCAGAGTTTCTAGCATGATCTCCTGTTAGGTTGTTTGCGATCCGTGCTAGTTTTTGACCGAGTCCTCGGGCGTCTCGGCCCTCAGGAATATTATCTGTGACTGCAACACAATTTTAAAACTGATCGAACAGGGTCATTAGGACAATAGGCCTCTAGTTAGCTCGCCATTTTTATTCCTCCTTAGATTACGGATTTCCATGGAAAATCAAAATTTTCTGAACTAATTGCAAGACGCAGGAGCTATTTATTTCTTTTCCGAATAATTTTAAGCGTTTGGAAATACGATATTTTTAAATGTCTTCAATATTTTCACTGTTTCGTATTTGATCCACTCATTTTTAGCTTGAACGCATAAAACCGAGGGTGTAATACAGTTCCTATAGTAATACTATTGTGGTATAATGCTGTAGCGTCGTCTGCAATAGAAATAATCTGGAGAGAAATCGGGAACAGGACGTCGTTCTGGAAGGGTTAAGGGCCAACTCGCATTTCCATCGCGAAGTTTCGTTCGAGTTTTGGTGGGCGGCGAGGCCCGACGAGCTCGCAAACGGAAGAGCGGCAAAGAACAAAGTGGAAAGTGGAAAAGTATCGTTGGAAACGCGGCGGCAGTTAACGTCGTTAAGCATCCGGACGGCCGGGTTATACTTAGGCCGGTCCCGGAACTACGGACAATCTTCCTCGAGGGTAGTTAAAGGGAAACTACGGGGAAGACTCGAACTTCTCGAGCAGCGCAATTATCTCGTTACGCGATACAATGAGTACGTGTTCCCATCGACTTGCGCCTTACTCCGTCGACGACGCAATGAGAGGCTTTGTTGCAGCGTTCTGCTTCAATCTGCTGGCGTTATCTTTGTTGAGCCGATTAGAAATAAAGTACAGCTAATAATGTGTACTTAACACATGCTTTTTGGATGGCTTAAATATCTCTGACTGTGATCGAGAAAAATGGTTGGAAATATCAATGAACTCTTTTCACCCTGATGCTCCGTTTCGACAGTCCGGAAAATAATTTTTTCGGAACGTATGACATAGACGAAAATTTTGAGAAAAATATTAGAAATACTATTGATATGCAGCTATTATTTCCATTTTGAATCGTTCGAATATCTCGCACAGTTTTCGAGAAAATCGATTAAGAAGCTAATGGATTCACATTTCACTCCCATGTTTCGCCTCCGTATTCTACAGTCCAGAAAATAATTTTTTTCGAAACGTAAGACATTAATGAAAATTTTGAGAAAAATACTAGAAATGGTATTGATATGCAGCTATTATTTCCATTTTGAATCGTTCGAATATCTCGCACAGTACTCGAGAAAACCGATTAAGAAGCCAACGGACTCATTTCACCCTCATGTTTCGCTCCGGCATTCTGCAGTCCAGAAAATAATTTTTTCCAAACGTAAGAAGTGGACGAAAATTTTGAGAAAAATACCAGAAATACTAGTGATATGCAGCTATTATTTGCATTTAGAATCATTTAAATATCTCGCACAGTAGTCGAGAAAAGCTCTTGCAAAGGTAGAGGAAATCTGAAGCTCCGCAAAGCGATGTTTTAGACGAACAAAAAATATTTCAAAGGACATAGACGTTAAAGGAGGCGCTTTTTTAACCACGCGGCTAAAATAAAAAAGCGCAGTCAATGTCCACAAATTAAAATGAAAGAGCCTCGTGACTTCCGCCATCGATTTCGCGTTAAAATCGCACGGGAAAAAATCGGTGTTTCGAGATTTCGCCGGAGAAGATCCCGACGGAAGAAGGGAGGGCCGATAAAGCGAGTTAACGCGATAAAAATGTCTTTTCGTGTCTGGAGCACTCGAGGCTGTGCGCGCAGCCATCGGCGGCGAAATCCCCGACAGTAAAGCTGTCGAAACTGGAGCGCGTCTGAGAACGCAATAGCCTCGCGGCCTTTTGACTTACGACGGCAATTTTATCGCGCGCCGGGATATACAGCGTTGCTTAAATTCCGCTCATTTCCCGCGAACACCCCCCGGAACAAGTGACGGTGTTCACGATTCCTCGACTTTGAGAACGCCGCGTAAAAATCGCGACACTCTAAACCGTGACGTCGCGTCGTCGTCGAAAGATAGTAAAATGCGGGGTCGATGAGCTTAAAGCTGTCCTCTGTTTATCGAGTTACCGTTCCGCGCGTGTTCACGCTTCCATGATTCGAGAACAGATTTCGGAATATCGTGAAGCGCAAAAATCGGAGAGCTGAAGAAAGACAGGTGTGCTTTATTTATCGCAAGGATTTTTATTTAACGAAGTTGTATCAGATTTGACCACTAAACTCTCAATTTTATGTATTCCTGGTCAAAGTTGAGTAAATTCCTCAATTTGACAACAGATTTTATTCTCGATTAATTTACTTTGTTTCTTGAGTAGAGGTGGTAATAATAGGTTCGATTTCCGAAAGGCGTTCTCGAAAAATGACAGTGTCCCGGTCCGGATTTATTTGTTGCTTCATTAAAACCGAAGGGCCCTTTACCGTGTCGCAGGAGAGATTTGATTTGATCCAGTCGACGCATGAATTGCTCAATAAATTTCTACTCCCTCGACGTCCCAGGTGGAACGTAGCACGATACGCGACTAGGCGCCGCCATTATTTTCTCATCTTTTAGCCTCGAGGCTGCCTCGCAGGTTCGATGAATTTTCTGACGTTCCGGTATAACCGTATAACGCTCCTGCCGGGAGATATCAAAATGAAATTTTCGCTGCGAAGTCGCACGGACGTTTCGTAATAATGCTCCCGTTGTAACACGTGTTTAAACCATTTTTCGATGGAACGATTCCTTTCAGTTCCTCGCGCAAGTTTATTACGGTTAGATTCTTTATTCGACGATTTTATCTAACGATCAGGTTCTTTGGACATTTATCCCTGATGCAAATGTGTGAACTACATTTTTATTATATCTTACGTTTATGCTTTATTAAGTTTTCACTGCAAGAGATCGTCCTCGCCAGGGGGTTCCAACATGTGGCTCGCGGGCCACACGCGGCTCCTTCCCCGCTTAGGCACTTCCCCCACTCTTAGACTTCATCGTTACGTAGTATGTAGTGAGTAGAATAGGTCCGGCCGGATCGAGACTTGTTCCCCCACTCTAATTACCTTCTCTATCTTCTCCCCTCGATTCGTGCTCCCTCCCCTCATCTGGCGACACTGATCGGTCCCCCACTCTAATTATTTCCCTTTCGACCTTCTCCCCTCGACTCGTGCTCCCTCTCTCATCATCTAGAGACACTGCCTTTTGCCCCACTCTAATTTCGTTTTCCACTTTCTCCCCTTCATTCGTGCTCTCTCCCCTCCATTCGTGCTCTCTCCCCTCCATTCGTGCTCTCTCCCTTCATCTGGCAGCTCTGCTTGGTCCCCCACTCTAATTATTTCCCTTTCTACCTTCTCCCCTCAATTCGTGCTCCTTCCCCTCATCTGGCGGCTCTGCCTGGCCCCCCACTCTAATCTCCCTTTCTACTGTCTCCTCTCCATTCGTGCTCCCCCACTCTAATTTCCCCGACGCTTCTGCCGCCCCACTACCTCTCCGGCTGTACGTAGTAGTGGGGAGAGGTTTGACTAGTGGTGGGGGGATCTTGCGTTCTCGGAGGGGAACAAGTTAGTTGGAACTCCTTGGCGAAAGGAATCAAAGAATTATTTCTCCTAGCTCTTCCTAGTCCTGGTTGTTAAATGTTGTACTAACTGAATAATATGAAATTAAATTGTTACCGCAGATGGAAGGGGTGGGACCTTAGGGAAAATTTCCAACAATACGGAGTTCAGTAAAAATGTGGAAAAATTAGCAAATTGAGCGGACATCGATATAAAAACAAACGAAACGGTGGCAAACAGCGATACGAACACCGGCCAAAAAAGCAAGCAGAAAGAATGCAAACGCGTAGAACGCGGATATGGTTGATTGTACGGCGGAATCGCAATAAATCCGATAATTCGATAAATTTCTGCGGGAAGGGTAGAGCCCGTACGAAAACTACAATTTCCGTGGCGCGGCGCCGTGTTACGAGCGTTCCATTCTTCAAAGGGGAAATCAATTCGCCATTGGGACTGCGAAACGCGGTATCTAAAACGCGTCGGCCCGTGATCCATTGCTTTTCCCGCGGCCGTTTATTTCTTGCGGAGGCAAACCGTAGGAGAACGTTTCCCCTGTCGAATGGTTAGAATCGAAGAACGTGCGGAGCTGGAAGAGAACTAGCAAGATGGAAAATCAGAGAGAGACAGAGAAAGAAAAAGAGAGAGAGAGAGAGTGGAAAAGCAGAGCAACGAACTGGAAAGAGAGAGAGAGACAAAGAGTTAATCCGTTCCGTTGCGGACGAATGTCGCCTTTGAAGCTGGCCAAAATGATCATCACGAGACTGTGGACTTTTATGCGAAAAGTTTGTGCATCGATTGCACGGGACCCGAGCCAAGGAAAAAGTTCGTTCTTTCTTCAATAATTCTAGCCAGTTGAAAATAACACATTGGCGTTTCTAACTCCATTAATCTTTTCACTATTTTAAATTGTGACCACCCGTTACATAAAGTATGCAGCCTAAACATTATAGTTTGATATAATGCCTGTGTGAAGAAAATCCTCTGAGACAAGTTGGAAAACGACACCCCAACTACAAGGGTAGTTATGGGGTGAGCACGGTTTAGTGAATAACGCTGTAATTCTTCTATTTAGCGTGATGAAAAATTACGAAAAAATTCGTGAATGTTCTACCCTGTAGCGCACACAACTGTGGATTTTTTCCGAATTTTTTACGAGGGAGATCGAATTTGAAAAAACTCTGAAAATTTCTGATTCTATATTGAGGTTACGTCTAATGAGAAATAAAGAGAAACAGAGATCCAGAGAGGAATGGGGAGAGAGAGAAGGGGAGCGATACGAGGTTTGATTTAGGGTATCAGTTTTATTGACCCCGGCGTCGGCTTATCCGCTGGCGGGTTGGCGCGGGCCGAATAAAATGTTTATTTTCGCCGCGGATTCAAAGCACGAGCGACCACGGGTGTATTTTTGCTCGGATAGACACGTCGAGGGTACTCGAGCGGATTTACCCGTGCTGGATACCATTAAAGGCGCGCCATTAGCTGCACCCCCGTCCGCCCGCCCTAATAGCCGAGTAAATATCGTCCGAACTGGTATATACCATTAAATCCAGACGCGATCCCGACAATCGACCTCCTTGAATCGTTCCTATTAAACGCAGGTACGCGTACCCTGTACCCTGTACCCGGTACCCGCCCGTTACGTGGCCTTTCCGCGCGTCCTCTCGGTTTCAGTGCCATCCGCATCCGCTTTATTGCGGGTACACCGTCCCCAGACCGTTAGGGCGCTTCCGGTTGCTTGAGTAGCCTGTTTCTGTATTGGTCCGAGGCTCCTACTGTCACTACTGTGACCACTAAACTGCGGATCTTTGCGTAAAATGAAAATTGCCTGGAAATACAATCCAAACAAACGGTTATTTTCTCCTTTATTGAGAGAGGAGCACGAAGCCACGCCCACCGGGCCCGAAGCCACGCCCGGCGGACACGAAACCACGCCCACCGGGCACGAAACCATTAGATTGCAGATTTGATGCGCTCGTGAAGAAATTAGTAGATTAAGTAGAAAACAGTAAGCTCACTGAAGGAACTTAGAAACACTGTTTCAACATTGTGCAACAGTAAACAAATCGTACAATATTTCCAGCTCGCTGAAGCTGCAAACAATTTTTATTTTTAGTAGAAATCCGTTCACCGATCACGGTCATTTTTTGAGGTCTTTAATTTGTAGATAGATAGTTTAGCAATGTTCGAGGAGACGTTTTTGTTTTTGCGACTAATTCTAATGTCATCGCGGCGTCTCTGAAGGTCTTCCTTTCGTTGTGAAATAAAAAGTTTCATAAAGGAAGGCAATATTCTTCGGCGTGACATTTTTAGTTTCGTGACGTTCTCACGCTTCCGCTTTATTGCGGTTGGCGAACTCGCTGTGGTAATGTCTTGATACTTTCTTCGAGCTTTATGCATCCATCACACGTTCGTGCATTTGCGAAATATTAAGTGAACAGATTCGATGCATCTTTTTTTAGAAGGAATTGAACGTTTGGAACGAAATAACGAACACGCGCAGTAAATGGTACATGATGTGTATTTTCTCTCGAATTGCGGTCACGTTTATTTCCGACGACTTTTCCTTTCGTCCAGACGAATCTGGCGAGAACGATGCATAATTAAGAGTCTAGCTGCTCGATTAATAAGGGGGCCGCCCTCCCCCTTCCATCGATCGAGTGTAATTACTATCTTGTCATTTGCTTTGATTAAATACCATCTGTGCCCCCGTTGGCCTCTCTTCCTGTCTTTCCGTAGGTTTTAATGAAATATTGCTGGGACGGTAAAAATATGATTATTAAGAATGCGGAGCTTTATTTGTCGGGCTTCATGTTGCTTTTCATTACGCATCCGTGGAATAATTGAAGACCTCAGTGCAATAATTCTTGAATGAAGGAATACTTCTAGAAGAGTACAATGTTACTAAACAAATAGACTTGCCTCAGTTTTGCGTTAAGGCATTGAATAATTAAACTAGCGGATTTTATGCACAAGTGTCTCGAGTTAAATAAAATGCAATCTTTAATGTCAAAAATGAGTGAATGCAATTTGGAACAATGGACAGATTTCAAAGAATTCAGAGACATCAATATTTTTATTTTCAACTTACCAAAAATATTAAAGAGAGAGAGAAATTACGTGATCGTGCGTCTTGAAGTTAATGAGAAAAATTTTGCATAAAGATCCGCAGTCCAGCGATCAAATAAAATCCTGACTGTTTCTCGCGAAAAAGGGAGGACCAAAGCAGTACGCTTTTTGAATACGAAATAGCCGCGTTTGCAGTATTATTAGAAAACATGTCGTCGTCGTAGAATCCATAAGGAATTGGAGGCAGATTGGAAATCCGCCTTGGGGACCTGGTTTTATTGCGAGGAAGTCGTTCTTTACGCAATGGGAACTTATTGGTAAAATTTTCCGCCAGCAATTTACCATGCTCGCGGACGTCGAAGTAGCTTCGATTATCGATAACTATTTCAAAGGACTCTTTTTCGTTAAAAGTCTGTTATACGAATTTCTGCGAAACAAATTTCCAGTTACATTAATAGAACGCCTATTTCAGCGGAAAACCAACACAGAGAATGAAATAACATTTACCCCAATAACATGGAATTAGACTTGCAAAGAGGATATCAAACGGAATCTATTTTAGATGAATATTATTCGTTTTCTGTCGAAACAAAAATTGTGTTCTTCTGTTGTCAATATTTAAACATTAAAGAAAATGTATATGCACTGTCCGTGCCACATAAAAAGTCTCGTGAGGCGGCACAAGGTCAAAGGGGACACTCGCTCGCTTCGCCCTGTCCCTATCGTTGACGCTCCAGTAGACCAATGCGTAGGCTCTGACGTCACACACTCTATAGTATGCGCAACCGCTGCAGCCAATAGAACAGCTAGGGGCGTGCCCCTACCACTCTGACCTCTAATCCCGCATTCCTTTCACAAAACTTGTGCGGCACGTACAGTACTAATGATGACTCAACTCTCGAAGCAAAGCCTAAAAGCAAACGTTTGCTTTTAATTAAGCAAGAATTCAGTTAAGAATTTAATTATCCTCAGAACTGAATTTCCACTGCAGTCTAATTTAACTCTAAACCCACCAAGCATTAAAAGCGATTAAACTGTCACAGCTTATTCAGATTTCGTGCAATATTCTTTGTGATAATATTTGATCTCGAATGAAGCAATTTATCGAATCATTTCGCACGGAAGCAACTTTGTAATTTCAATAATTGTAAAATAAGAGATTGTGTTGATTCTCAAAATATAACTTTTCTGAACATTGCACAAGCATTGAGGACTTACCGAGATCCAATTTAACGTTCAAAGCACAAATATCCTATTTTGTCGGACAATATCGAAGACTTACAATTAGCTGAGATATTTGGTTTCCCCCCGCTCCTCGAGCACGAGCCAATTAAATTGCCAAGCCACGGAACAGCGCGCAAGGATCGAAGACACACAGCCATGACGTTCGATCTTCTTCGGCGCGTCAAACGATTAAAGTTCCTCCCGCGACAAACGGTCGAAGTCCACCCCCGAGTTTCGTTTCAACCCCCTAAAGTTTCGGCCACCTAACAATCGAATTAATCGACGCTGATTTGCCCTATGTTTCAGAGAGCCGAACTGCAAGCTGAGGTCCCTGAATGTGTCCAAGTGTTTGCTCGGCGGACTGGATGCGGGCTGCTTAGGGGAGACCGTCAGAAGGGCGCGCAATTTGGACGCTTTAAGGGCTGCTGGGGCGTCCAGACCTGCGGACGTGATGCCGCTGGTGCTGGCCTTGACAGAGGCGCCATGTCTGCAGCTGCTGGACCTAGCTAGCCCTCGACTCGCCCTCGACGATCATCCTTCTCGGCTGCTGTGTCACGCCCTCGCCAGAAACACTACCCTTAAACTTCTCAGCCTCGAGGGATGGACCTTCAGAATAGAGGTGAGCCACTCACTGTACCATTCAGACCATCTGATCTTGTTCGCCGACCCCTAACAATTTAATTGTACGCTTCGGACGAAGTTCTACATGTGTCTGATCAGATTGATGATTGTTTAACGTTGGGTTTGGACCCTTTTTAACCCTTTTTACTCGGATATCCCCTCTAAGGGGAGATTATGAGGAAATGCTTCGAGTGCAAAAGGTTAATAATCAATCTTGCCTAGTTTCTGCAGCCTCGATTGTTTCTCCGTCTGCAACCCTTGCTCTTCAGGGTGGTGGGCCACCCTAACTTAGCCACTTCAGATCAATCATTTTTGTTACTAACACTAGGTTTACGGGGTACTGAAAGTGACCGTTTTACACTACTTTATGGATATAACAAGAATGTGTCTATCCAAATTATTAGTCGTTTCTTAAATAATATACACCCAAAGAAATAAGTTTCATCACAATCTCAATAATCGTAAATTAAAAGTAGTAGAATCCGTCATTTCCGCGGGTTCCGTAAACCTAGTGTTAATATATTTAATATTGCAATATTGCAATAACTATACAGTGACCTCTCGATACATGTCGATAACAGGGGACTTGCCAGCGTCGTGTATCGTGTAGGAGGACTCCGCGACGTTTATCATCGAGGCCTTGGCGACATACACCAGAGAAATCACTGTACTAACCGATTAGTGGTACGAAGAGAGAATGGACTGCCTCCTGTTTTCGTTTTTCTTTTGTTTTTGTGATCTTGCGCGCAGCTTCGCTGGACCTAGCGTAATATTTATTGAAAACAATCACAGCGGTCTACTGTGCGCGCGGCATCCTTCATTTATGCAAGTCCAGCGTTATCCAGTGATATCTGGTGAACCATCCTGCGTAGCCATCCACCCAGAAATGCGCATACTCTCTCTGAAAATCAAAGTATGCTTCTTCGCTGACATACGCTCTTGAGAACAGTATACGTGGTCGATTTTCCGTGATTTCCGAGGGACGCGTTATATCCTCGATCCCTCTCGCGCGCACGTCACCGGTACGTTGTCAAAACGATCTTTCCCCGATCTGCTCGTAAATCTGCCAGTGAAAGCCGAGCGTAATCGCTCGCGAGATCCGCAATCTCAGCGGCGGTGCGGCGGAGCACCGCGCGGAAATCGTCGGTATTCTCGGGATCGCGGGAAATTCGGCTGGGAAAACACAGGCGAGAGAACCGGTGCGCGCAGCGTGTTTGCCCGAGCGCCGCTTTTCTTCCCTCGGTTTTTCCTTCCGGATCGGCGCGGTTAAACGCTCGACCAAGCCGGGCTCTTTCGCGGGTAAACAGTTTGACGAGCGGTAAAAATCTTCCGTAGGGATCGTCGGCCCGTGAGAACGGCGGGATCTTGCCCGGGCGAGGATATATCCTCCACCGCCATTAAAATTCGGCTGCGAGAACCGATGCCCGCGCGAATCCTCGCTCGGAAACCGCAGAGTTTTGCGAACGATCCTTTTTACGAGGCAACGAGTTACTGCCGCTGGAACCCGGCATGCCCCGTCAGTTTCTTTCGCGGATCCCAACGTCGAAACCTCGAGCGTGTAACCGGAGAACCGTCTTCTCGTTCCTCTTCGACGTTCCGAATACGATTCTCGATATCGATCCGCGCGCGGATCCTGTTTTTAATTCGCCGCCGGACGAAACGCGTTCTGTGGGATATTGCTGCCAACGAGCCGGTCGACAATGGACAAAAATCGAAAAATTTTCGCAGACAATTTCTATTTTGCATGGAATTCTCATATTTTGACGTTTTTACAAAATAATCCAAACCGGCCACTTCTCGCAAACCCAGTGTTGAGACAACGGAAAAAGTAGATGCATTGAAGAGTGGCGATACAGTGATTTCTCTATATATGTCGCCAAGGCCTGAACCATAAACGTCGCAGAATTGTCCTCAGTAGTGGCAGCAGGCAGTAGTGGCTGGTCGTTACGGAAGAACTTCTTTTTTCGTACGATTAATCGGTTAATACAGTGATTTCTCGATACATGTCGCCAAGGCCTGGACCATAAACGTCGCAGAATGATCCTCAGTAGTGGCAGCAGGCAGTAGTGGCGGGTCGTTACGAAAGAACTTCTTTTTTCGTACAATTAATCGGTTCGTACAGTGATTTCTGTATATATGTCGCCAAGGCCTGGACCATAATCGTCGCGGAATTGTCCTCAGTAGTAGTAGCAGGGAGTAGTGGCTGGTCGTTACAGAAGAACTTCTTTTTTCGTACGATTAATCAGTTAGTACAGTGATTTCTCGATACATGTCGCCAAGGCCTGGACCATAAACGTCGTAGACTTTTCCCCACTGACACAGGCTATACCCCGTGACGGGTCAGTAAGCTCGAGAGACCTCGGACGCCGAGCAGTGTAAATACAAGCACGGCTCGGCTATGTCTCCTGCACGATACACGACGCTGGCGAGACCCATGTTCTTGACATGTATCGAGTATTTCACTGTACTTGCAACTTGCGGAAATGATTACCGATCGAGAAAGTTCCTAAATAACTGCTGCTGCGAATGGCGCAGACAATTCTCATTTTGCGCATCCACAGCTCGCTGACGCGAATGTTTATAACAAAAACATTGGTGCCGAAGTTGGAAATAAATGTTTAAAGAACGGAATATCCGCGTGACTCCGAACTCGAACGCGCGTTTATTGTGCGGCGGTCCGAGCTGGCTATGACATAGCGAGCGGCCGCGACTGATAAAGGATTCCTCCGCGTTCATGCTTCCGGTTGAACGCTCGAGATTTCAAGGAGATTCGATCACCCTCGACACGGTGAACTTTTCGAACGTTGTTATCGAGACGGCTAGTTGGAATTCTGCGCTCTCTCTCTCTCTCTCTCTCTCTCTCTCTCTCTCTCTCTCGTCGGTCGTCGGACGCGGTCGGGACGTTATGCAACTGGATGGTGCATCGGGAGAGGGCAGCCGTCGAGGTGCAGCAGGATATTACCAGAGCCCTGCACTCTCGGAATTGCCGGGCGACCGAAGAGGGAAGCACGGACGCTCTCCTCGAACGGTTCTCTCGCTCGAAGCTCCTCCCTTTATTTTTCCTGCGGAGACTTCCCCGGGAACTTCCTCGGTTTACTCAGCGAATACGAATCTCCTCTTTCCTTTGCAAATCATCGCTCGCCGACGAGCTAATACCTTCGACACACGCTGCCTCCCCGGTCGGCCCATCGTTAAGGAAAAGTTTTTCCAGCGAAAACCGGATCCGCGGGAATCACTGTGCAAACTGTCGCTCATTTAATCTGACAGAAATAGACAGCGGATCCACGCGCAAAATGAAAATTGTCTGCGTCAAGTAGATTGCACACGGATTTCTCTCTGTATCTGTCGCCGAGGCCTGCGTGATAAACGTCGCGAGATTATCCCCACTACCGCGGGGTATGTACGCCGTGAGGGACCACGAAGCTCGGACGTCGCGTCAAAATATCACGCCTAGGGTGTGTCTCCTGGACGATACATGTCACTGACAAGACCCGAGTCGTTGACATGTATCGAGCATAAAGAAAATATCTATTTTCACGTGCGTCCCACGTAAAGGGATTTTATGCATCAATGGCAAAAATGAGTAGCTGTAGCCTGAAATAGCTGTAGCTTCAAACATGTTTGATATCAGTACCAATCTAGAAAAACTGTCTTCTGAAATACAATTAAAATAAAACACTCGATAAAGAGCAGTTGAGAAAAGAAAAATTGAAAACAAAATTCGTTGTTCGGAAAGACAAATTAAGTGCAGGTTAGAATGCATAAAAGCGCAGTTTTTTTCTAGAATGGTGTACGTAGTGTTGAAATGCATTGTGAAGCTGCAGTCCCAGTGACCTTGTTCCCCAACCAATCAGGGATAGAGCCTAAACTGTACACACACACCGGATGAGCCCGTTTATCTCTATTTTCTGTGCCAGTGTAGCCGCCGTGAAATCGGCGATAATTAATTACCCAGTCCCGGAGAGAGCTAATCCACGGGGGGTGCACCTGCTGCGATTATCCCGTGGCCGGTGTTCTCCTCCCCCGTAGGATTTTCGGGTGTCTTTCCTCCCCTAAACCGAAGCACTCGTACTTCGACGGAGATAATGGCTCGTCGCCAACAATGGCTTTTCGTTGAGACACAGAGCAGAAGGGGGAGAGAGGCTAAGAGGTTCAATGGAAGGAACAAGTAGACGACCTATTTGTGTTATGTACCACACATACTCGCGCGTAAAATCAACCGACTCCTCGCACAACGTTCTCGAAACGCGTCGCGAGTGCATTGTGGATCTTTAGACAGAACAAAAGGTGTAGGAGACGACTGTGAGGGCATAGGGGACCCAGTTACTGTGCCTACATCAATCATACTTGTTTTTAAATCGTGATGGATAGTAGAAAAGAGGTATTTAATTTTTGCATCAGCATTACCGCGTACATGTGGTGCCATCTAGCGGCTCCGCTCGTTGGCGACACGCGACGGTCACTACGTGCCAACATGGCGGCGCCCTTGCCTGTCACTACGTGCCAACATGGCGGCGCCCTTGCCTGTTACTACGTGCCAACATGGCGGCGCCCTTGCCCGTCACTACGTGCCAACATGGCGGCGCCCTTACCTATCAAAAACGCTGAGAACATCTTTACACCCGCATAACTTCCGAGCTCCAGTGATCTCCTAGGATTAAAGCTTTGATTTTCGGCATTTTCTCTCCGAAAGCTACAGGATTACATTTGAAAAGGTTAAAAATTTCTCATATCCCTAGGTAAAGTTTAAAACATATTGTGTATCAGTGTAATTACACAAATGATCTCTTTGCGGTTGCTACAATTTTGGAAAGCCCCCTCTCTCTCTCTCTCTGTTAAATGGAGTCGAAAATGGTCCCTAGTAGCTCAAGTGTAACAGAATTATGTTATAAATCGTTTCTAAAAAACGAAGAAACGAGCGGATTTTAGCACAAAGCTTCCCGTAGTCGATTACGGCACTGTAGCGAAACGGTGGAACTTCTCCGAAGCCCTGCTGTAACTTGCAACGATCAGAAAACTACGGTTTCCGGCAGCTCATAAAGGGCTCGACTTGAGGGGGTTCGATTACACTGAGAAGCTCCGGGGGCGCTAAGTACTTGCAAAGGTTTCGATCCCAGATATCCGTGGCGGCTTAAAAATATAGTTCCGCTCGACGGAAGTGCTTGGCGAAACGGTTTCCGAAACTATCGGACGAGATTCCGAAGCTACTTTAGATTTGCTTCCCCCGGCCCCGGCCGATCGGGGGGGGGGGGCGAAAACTTCGATTCCCTTCGACCATTATGTCCCGACGGGAAACGGAGATTGTTTCTTCGCCGTTATCGGCTCACCGGGGGATCCTGTTTACAAGGCCGGGGGCTTTGGTTCGCGAACTATCGTCAGAGCTGCAACAGGGAATTATCATCGATAATTCCGGCAGCGGCTGTTGCTGCTGATGCCGCCGCTGCTGCTGTTGCGAGACGTTTCGCTAATTAGTTTCGTTCCGGAGTTCGTGTAATGGCGGCATGAACATACGAGGATCCCCCGATTTTATCCCGGGAAACGGATAATGTCCGAATGTAACGGATTACTCGGGAATCCTCTGTGCAGTAATTTCTCGATATATGTCGCCAACGCCTGGATGATAAACGTCGCGAGACTGTCCCCACTATCGCCAAGTACACCTCCTGAAGGGCCAGTAAAAATAACACGGCTAGGATATGTCTCCTAACGCTATTATCTCGACCGTCTGACCAATAGACTACCTCTACTACTGATTCGAGCATTGCCGCCTTATATTACAGGCCCTGACCAAAAACACACGTGCACACATAAATGCATTTACTATTGTAATGACATCTGATGAATTTAAAAGTGCTATTATATTATTTTTAACCAGCTAAAATTATGGACTCAAGCAATAAACGTTTAACATATGGATAGCTCCTACGTGTCGCAATTAATACGATTTTTATTTCGCACTAAAGTCGGCCATCCAATCATGTTTCTATGTATTTGTCGAACATAGAACAATTAACAATTACGTAACGTTTACGACTAATCCTAGTAGGTTGTTAAATGAGTCTAAACAAAGTCTGGAATACGGATTGAAATCCCTGTTTTATTATAGTCGTTGAAACGTCAGTTACTCCAATATGCTCCAATGATCTTGACCTTGACATGTATCGTGAAGGACGTCATTTTGAACAACTTTCTCATAAACGGAAAAAGATAATTTCTGGACTGAAATTTCGCACCAGACTAAGATAAAGATTAAAAATTTGTCTGAAATCTATGAAACCACGAAAATGAAAATTGTGGTCCTAATTTTTTGGCCAGAGGCTGTATGTTGTTCTACCTTTTGTTCCTCGCGAAATGCGGCCACTAGGATGAGCAGTGGGGGCTTCTGTGGTCCCGATAAAATAAAGGGGAAAATCGCGAGGGTGTCGCCCGCAGAGCCGGTCACAAAATTATCCGTGGCAAGCGTGCATACGCGTCGCGACGCTCGTAAAACACTCGTATAAACCCGGGGAAGCGTAAGTAGTCGATCGGGCTCGAGTTTCATAAAGTTTCGAATCATCGGCTGCTTCTCTCTGCTCTCGCCGCCCCTCGTTCGATTTTCTACCCTCCGACAGGCTCCCCCATTTTCCCCGATAGCTTTTGTACCGAGCATCAAATTGCCGTCTCCATTCGATTCGATTTAAAGTTCGTATCCCGTTCACGGCGCTCTCGCGACGCTGTTTCACGATGATGAAAGTGTCGAGGAGGGTGAAGACGGGTCGGGGCGGGTCGGCTGGGGGTGATAAGGGTGCGGTTGTGCTCGACACGAGTCTCGATCGCTCGCCACAGGTACCAATTTTTCCTTAATTTTCTGTTTGTCAACAATAAACCTGCCGATCGCTAAAACTAACTGGCACGTGCGTAAACATTACAATATTTATTTTGCACGATTCGTAAATAAAAATACGCGAATCCACTCATTTCAGAGATTTTTGTAAATTTGAAGAATTGCAGAATAATAAACGTGAAAATATTGATCGGTCTTTCTGCCAGCGTCAAATATTGAAAATGATAAAATTTGTTTTGTTTGTAATGAGTTTTCTAACGAATGTTTAGGTTACGTGATTTTGTAATTTCGCGTGCAACCGCGGCTTAAGATGGGTCACGGCTCATCCCGTGTTCGAGTGGCGAACGTCCATCGCGCTTTTTCCTCCCGTGGGATTTATAAGCGGTCCCCTGATCCATTATTCAGAGCGTGTTGCGGGGGCGTCGCGACGTCGATGCGACCTATTTATTTAAATCCACCGCGCGTCGAAAGGCTGCTAATGGCTGCGTGGGAGCTGGACCTGTCTGCAGACAAATGGCACAATGGGTGACGAACTGCTCCTTTTAACCTTGGAGAGATTGCCCGGGGAGACATCATCCCCTAAATTCAGATTTTTGCGAAAATAATCTAAATGGGTTCGAATAACAAATTTATCTGACGAGCAAAAATAGCAAACTAATATTTGGCGTCTCGTTTTTAGAGCTTCTGAAAAATATTTCCACATCTTTGTCCCTTTTTACCTTATTTTAACCTTATTTTAACCTTATTTTTATCTTAATTTGATATATAGTTTGTCTTTGTTAATTTATCTGTGTATTTTCTACGTGCTTGTTTATTTAGAAGCGATAGTATAATATTGTTAAATGTTTTTTTGAAGTAATCAAAATTATTTACGATTCCACTATAAAAATAGTGAACAAATTTTATGAAAAATTGTAAGATAGAAAAACTGGCACATGTGAAACCCCACTCGTGCATCAATTTCATCGGAAAGCAAATTTACATTCTCGAGCGCGCAGTGTCCAATGCAAAAATCGATTGTTAATCAATTTAATATTTTCGCTTTACGCAAATTTCAATCAAGTTGCAGATGAGTTCTTTCGTTTAATTAAATGTCAACTTCCATTTAATTAAGTTTACAAATTGTTAATATTCGGTGCAGCGAGAGTGCGCACAGTTCAAGTATCAATTATTTCTTATTATTAAAATGTTTGTAGTACACGTGCTGTGTGTATGCGCGAGTAGCTTCGTAATTACTATAGGTGAATTCAATGAACTTCGGCTTTAAAGTTTCGAGCGTTTTATCGTTTCAGAACAACCGGGCGTGTTTATTGAACAAATAAACAATTTCATTGTCAAGACTACTCTTTATTATACTTATAAAAATGGCGCGCGGTAATAAAACTCGAGGTATAATGGAAGTTCATTCTCCGTTCTATTTTCAGCTCGTTGGAACTATTTATGAGGGAAAGAAAAGTTTCTCTTAATTTCAATTTCGTCCAATTTGCCCGTGAAAGCGTACATTTGCATAAACTTCCGGGCTAATTATAACAACAAACGGTCGTGTAGCAGCCGCGTGCATATCCTGAACTTGCGCGCAAAAACACGGTTGCATTTAGATTAGCTTATGAATTGAACCGGTATGAATCTTGAAAAAGTGAAATATATTCGCAGTCCTGCTGCTGTGTTAATTAATTAACTGTAAATTAAATTCTATCTCGTCGTGTATCTTGTGAAAGATAAACATTGCACTCTTCCGTTGGCTTTATCAACTGCAGATTGTAAATTCGCCCCAATCTCGCGGTGTATCTTGAAAAAGAGAAATGTTAGCTGTTTCATGGCGGTATTAATATTAATTAAGTGAACATTATAGATTGTAGTCGGGTTTAATGGCTGGCTCAAAGGTGATCACTTTCTCTTACATTTCTGATCTCTGATAGGACAGTGCTGGGCACGGTCCACGCTCCCTTGCTTGCTTGCTTCTCCCACCAAGCTCCCTTGCTTGCTTGCTTCTCCCACCAAGCTCCCTTGCTTGCTTGCTTCTCCCACCAAGTTCCCTTGCTTGCTTGTTTCTCCCACCAAGCTCTCTTGCTTGCTTGTTTCTCCCACCAAGCTCCCTTGCTTGCTTGCTTCTCCCACCAAGCTCTCTTGCTTGCTTGCTTCTCCCACCAATAGTGTCTTGCTAGCCCTACCAGTCTCGTGTCACCATGGTAACGGGGCCTACTGGAGGGGGAACGAACATTTCGCCGTAACAACTGGTGCACCGTCTCCCCGAACCCCTAATCGCCTCGGGAGCACCGTAAAGCGCGCGGCGGCATAAACAAAAATGGATGGAGTTTTCAGCACCGATTTCCGCCAGAGACATTTTCCCCATTGAGAGTCCCGCGGCGGAATAAACGCACGCGGGGGGATCGATTTGCATAATGCTACCGAGGAGAGGATCCTGGCCGGTGTCGTCTGCGCGAGTAGTCGCGCATTCTCATGGAAATATTCAAGGATCTCCGCGTACAGGCGGGCGGTGGTCAGGATCGCGTATGGGGGTTGCAGATACTTCGTTGTCGCTTGGGAATGGGGTGCCACGTAATTTATCGCCGGGCAATATCGCCGGTTACGGTGTTTCTAAAGGGACGGAAGAAGCTGGTGGCCCCGCTAAGAAAAGTATTTTATAGCGGGCTGCCTTCCGACCGAGGAATTTCAATAAATTGTTTCTTGATTGGCCGGAATAGGCGAGAGGGGGTCGAACACAGTTTGCGGCCCCGTGAAATTCCTAACCTCCCCTCCCCTCCCGCCCCACTCCGAGCAAGTACCCCGAGCATAAATTTCGAGAGGAATCTTATAAATACCTCTCCGTTCGACGGAATCACTCCGTGCCCCAGTTTCCTTTAAGTTATTCCTTTCCACGGCGTACGAATCCGTTTCGAATCTGATTATTGAGGCCATCTCCTCGGGACGATAATAAATTGCTATGAATCCGACGAGGAAGAAGAAAGACTCTCGAGATGACGAGAAACAAGGTTGCCGCTGTTAACCCATTTGCATCATTAGCGTATTGTACACGCTCAATTTTCCTGGTCACCATCATCGGAGCCGTATAAATACGCTCAACTTTGTTTTGGTCACTATCATTATTCGTTAGCTAAACAATAGAAATGGACGCGGCGTTGTTGGAGATGAAAGTAGTAATTCTGATTTCTTCTTATAATGCTGAAATACGAAGTTTGGAAAGCTACCCCAAAATAAGTCACAGCCCCCTTAACCATTTAATTAAAAAGAGAAGATGAAGTCACGAAAAGAGGTTAGGAAAGTCGAATGATGTATTATTTTCGACTGGTTGGAATGATTAAAAGAGGAAAGAGGAAACGATCAAGTAAAAACAGTTTCAAATTCTTCCAGCGTTCTTACCATTCCTCCTTGTCCCGGCGACGAGACAAAGAACGCCAGCCAGACTCTGAAACAGAAAAATAATTAAGTATCCCAGGAACGTATTCGCGGCGTCGATCCATTAGCTCGAACGGATAAGAACTCCCCGAGACGAGCTAATGACGGATGAAGCGTAGTTTATAAATCATCGGGACCGCTTTGCATGCCCCGCGGATCCCGGGGACGATAAATAAGGGTGGCTCCACTCGAAGAAGCGTTCTCCGGGTAAATGGTCGGGTCGTTAAACTCCTCGGCGATGATCGATTCGTCCGTTTAATGCGCCATTTCTCCTGTATTCTATTTTCCCGCGTTGGAAAACTGATTTCGGGGACACAATGCGAGAGAGGAGAGCACGCCTCGGCCGTGCCTCGCGGTGCCTCGCCGGTGCCTCGCCGGTGCCTCGCCCCGGAGATTTGAGTAAATTGGATCACACGGCCGAGAGTGTTCACGGGAGCATTTTTAATAATGGAGAATCCATTTGGCCGTGTCGCGGACATATATCTTGTTTGCCCGTGCATCTCCGCTCGTCCGTGCTCGTTCGGTATATTGTGCTTTATTCCGCGGCGTGGATCCGCGCTTCGCTTTTAAATAAATCAGATCCGAGGGCTCGCGCAGAGGGTTCGCCCAGAGGGTTGGTTGGGGAACGATCGAAGCCGTCCCTTTTTTCATGCCAGCCAACCAGAACACTCGACAAAACGACGCGCCCTATCGCCGCGCGATCGAGAGACCCCGTTCAGGGGATGATCTATGCGGCGGGCTTTTTCCACGGCTCTTCGGGAATCTCGGATCCATTCGAGCCCACTGAATTGCTTGTTGTTTGCTATTCATTCGATCGGAGAAACTTCTGGACGGAATTTAACCACTTTTCGGTTAAACTTCACTTGCGGGGACCGGAAGTTTTCAACATTTTCTTTGGCAAAATCCTGTAGATTTTAACGAGAAAGCGGAAAAATGCAAGTTTCAATGGCCGGAGTTCGCTGGATGAACAGAGTTCCGTGCGTGTGAAGTTTCTGACAGGTCAGATCGCCGTCGTATTGGTTTTCACCGAGTGGGGTTCCGCTAGAACGGAGGGGTGCGGATTTTTTGAAAGCGTGGAAAAACATGTTAAACCGACGCGCGAGGGTTAGCGGTGTCGCATGAAAAATAGCAGAAGCGATCGCATAAATCCGATGACTCGGCGGCGGGTTGTGTGTGGCTGGCACGGTGTTCCTTTTAAATGGAAATCGGCCCGGCTGCTGATAGCCCGAACAATAACGCGAGGACGTCGCGGCCCGAGCGAAAGAGAGGGCTCGGGACGAGCTGGCATTGTTTATAATCACCCACGCGCGTTAAATTAAATCTGTCCGACTCGGTCTCCGTCCGCTCCCCCCTCCCGGTCATTGTTTCCGCGCGTGATATCGCCGGGCCACTGGCGGGATTTTACGGTTGTACAATTTATCCGGGGATATTCTGCGAATTACGCGCTTTTCGAGCCCCCGGCACACACACACACACACACACACCTCTTGCACATCGTCGCGTACACCAACCCCCCGTGTGCAGTTTACCCTCGTTACCGATGCGATTAAACGCGCCCACCGCTTCATCGGCGGAATCGGTCGACGCGAAATCGTCGAACCGGCCAAGACGCTTTATTCACGCTGCCATAAGTGTGTGGACACAGTCGGCCTCTATTAACAATAGGTTTACGGAACACTAACAATGACTATTTTACATTACTTCACGAAAATAATATGATTGCATCTATCAAAATGTGTAACCCTCTTTTTAATAATATAATATATCCAAAGAAATGAATTTGTTAAATAATTCCACATGGATGCATCTTTACAATCTCATAATATTCGCAAATTAAAAATATTAGAATCCGCCATTTTGACGGGTCCCGTAAATCTAGTGTTAACACTAAACAAGCATTAGAAGTAGCTGGCAAATATTGCCTCACCAAAATGGCTAAATTTACCGAGATTGTCCGTAATTTTAAATTAAATTCTAAATGAATTTGTATAGTTTCAATAATTGTAAAATATAAAACCCGGTCGAGGTGCCCGCGAGCCCGGAAAAACGCAACAAGTTTCGCAGACGTGCATTTACAACGCGCGGCACTTGTTTGTCGCGTGGCTGCAGACCGTGCAAATCCGTAGAGTTAACTATTCTGTGTGCCGCGACAAGCGGGGCGTGGCTTTCGTTCCAGAACGTACCTCCGTAATTATTAACGACGTTTGCTCGTCGACGGCTTTCAACGCGAATCTCCGCCATTTTCTCCCTTGCTCGCAAAATTTCAGCGAGCCATCGACGAAAACATCGGCGCTTGCAAAACGGGGATCGGAAAACTAGAAAATCATCCCCCTCATCTCCTCGAACCTTAGGGGTGACATTTAAAGAAGCAGCATTGCCCGAGAAGACATTTAACTACGGTGAATTCTCGATATATGACAGCGACACGAGTCTTGATGTCGTTCATCGTCCAGGAGTCACTCCATTCTTTATATCATATCATATTTGGTGTCATTTTCATCAGAAAAAAGCCACGAATGTGTTGGCGAAAGTCCCGTAAAAAGATTATGAAAAATAAAGAAGTTTTGTTATTGGATTAGTAGTGGTCCCCTGGATCTGTATTATGTTACACTCCTTGGCGATAGATGTCTCTCGAGCTTCTTGGGGTATTCCCCGCGGTAGTGGGGATAATTCCACGACATTTATCATCCAGATCTTGGCGACATATACTGCACAAAATTGACAGTAAACCAGAGAACTACAAAGACAAAACTACAATTTCTGAGGCCATAGGAGTTGCATTTAAGAAAGTACCGTTAAGTCTGAAGGATTAAAAAATTACGGTTTTTTTCCAGGACGTTCTTAAGATTTCTTTTTTAATAGATAGCTATAATGAAAAATTCTGTTTTTCAGGAATCGGACAGCCTAGCAGTGTTCTCCGAGCTTCTCCGGTACACCAGCGTCCGCGAGCTGAGCCTGTGCAACGCTCGCCTGCATCTGGCGGTGCACGAGGGTCCTTTGGCGCGATTAGGGCGTCGGGACGACGCCGGAGCAGAGCTCCTCAGGGCTGCACCGCCGCCCGCCTGTCCCGCGATTGTGTTCCTCAGGCTGGCCGGTTTTCAAGTAAGTAATCCTCTTTCCGACTGGCAACGTCTGTCCGTCGCACGCGCGTTGAAACGCATCCTCTTCGCTCAACTCTTCTCCGCCCCCGGAGTTTCGTAATTACGAATTAGATCGGTGGCCGTAACGAATCGACGAATCCCCGTCACTCTGCCAGAGGACTTCCGCTGGATAACTCGAGGAACCCTGCACGCGGGGGGATGCCTTTCTTGTTCCAATTACAAGCTTTCTTCTCGACTCTCTGCGTTCCTCGCGATGATTGCAAATCCCGTCAGAATGATCTGCACCGAGGCGACCGTCCAGACGAGTTAAGATGTTAAACGACTGCTTCGATTTTAACGAATGCCCTCCTCCTACGATGTCCACCTGGAAAGTTGTAATTAACGCTGTTTCGTTGAAATGTTCTTCATTTCAACTTTGAGGACCATTTTCGTCCTCTTGGAGATAGTCCGGTGCATCTTAATCCTTTCGTTACGGCAGTTCGCAACGCCGGAAAAGTGTGCACATTGCACGCCGGTAGTGCTCGATGTTCGCACTTACGTTTGTCAACGCCATCTTGGCATTTTCTTGTAAGTACACTTTCTTTAGTGTTACACAACGAATCGGGAGACACTCTACAGGTACAGTAGAATCTTTTTACCGACTATAGTCGGCGCGTCGATGCCGACGGCGCTCGTATACACGGGTCGTCGCGTCTGTACCAAGTATAGTCGGCGCTCGTATACACGGGTCGTCGCATCTATACTAAATATAGTCTGCGCTTGTATCCACAAGCCGCGTCGCATCTATACTAACTATAGTCGGCGCTCATATACACGGGTCGTCGCGTCTATGTCCACTATAGTCGGCACGTCTATGTCCACTATAGTCGGCGCGTCTATGTCCTCTATAGTCGGCGCGTCTATGTCCTCTATAGTCGGCGCGTCTATGTCCACTGGTCGTCGCGTCTATGTCCACTATAGTCGGCGCTCGTACATAGGGGTTGTTGCGTCTATACTAAATATAGTCGGCGCTCGTATACACGGGTCGTCGCATCTATACTAACTATAGTCGGCGCTCGTACACACGGGTCATCGCATCTATACTAACTATAGTTTGCGCTCGTATACACAGGCAGTCGTATCTATACCAACTATAGTGGGCGCTCGTATACACGGGTCGTCGCATCTATACTAAATATAGTCGGCGCTCATATACACGGGTCGTCGCGTCTATGTCCACTATAGTCGGCACGTCTATGTCCACTATAGTCGGCGCGTCTATGTCCACTGGTCGTCGCGTCTATGTCCACTATAGTTGGCGCTCGTACATAAGGGTTGTTGCGTCTATACTAAATATAGTCGGCGCTCGGATACACGGGTCGTCGCATATATACCAACTATAGTCGACGTTCGTATACACGGGTCGTCGCGTCTAAGCCGACCATGGTCGGCGCTGGTAACGAAAGGGTGAAGGACCTAGAAAATGAAGGGAAACGAATGCTAAACGCAACACGCTTTGACCATCGATGTTCCTCAGAGACTCCGCGGCTCTAAGTGCGTACGCACGTACCAGAAACGGAATGGTAGGCGTGTGCGGATGTTAGTCAGACAGATCTCGAATCGAATGTATCGGATTCCCGGGGATCGAGACATTCGAGCTGGCTCGAACCGCCGGATGATACGTAATTCGAGGCGGAGGATGATTTGTTTGCGGTCTGGCTCGTGGTTGTGCATCCGTGAGGAACTGGTTTCCGTGTTGGCAAGAAATAACGAAGAAACGGACAGCATTATTTTATGATATACAGTGTGTCGGTCACATAATTTACGAGACACGATTCAGATCGGGATAACTTCTGTATAAATGGAACGGACAACTTCAGTTCATTCTTTTCGGGAAAATTGTTAAAGGGAAAAAATACTAAAGCTTTATTAAGGGTAATACGATCTGTGGAATGGTAAATTTGCGAGACCTGTAGTTATCGATCCGCCTCGTAGAAAACGTAACAAAAATCCGGTCTCGCGACCGCAAGAAGAAGGGATCCGGTCCTCTCTGACCTTGACAGTCCAATCCATCCAATCCCGAAGCGCGGTACACCATTCCTCACTGTAGCCCAGGCGGATGATCAGAATTCGCCGGGAAATTCCCATTTGTCTTCTTTACCCGTATCTGCGAAAGGGACAGAGAGAAAGAGAGAGGAGCGGGGGGCCGGTTTGGGGAGAGAAAAAAAAAGGAGGGTAAAATTGCGGAGGGACAAAGCTGAGAGCATTATTTCTGATTCCAGGTGACAGTGAACGATCGCCTGGCGCTGAGAGGTCCGCTTCTTCTGCCTTTCCTGGCTGGCTTCACCGCGTTGAGCGAGCTGGACCTCTCGTTGGACAAATCCACGATCGGCGGTAGCAGCGGTTCGCTGTTGTTCATCGACGACAAGATCCTGCAGCAGTTCTTCAGCTGCCTGTCGTCGCACTTCCGGAATCTGCAATCGTTGAGGATCAACTTCTGGCGGGTGACGTTGGAGGACAGCGACAAGACGATGCGTCAGATCGCGAAGTACCTGAAGCTGTGCAACCTGAGCTTCCTGAAGGCGAACGGTCTGATCGTGACGGACAGCGCGAAGAAGGTGCAGATGGAGCACGTGTTCGTGCAGACCCTGTTGACGCACCTGCAGTATCTCACCTGGCTGTGCCTGGACGGCGTCGAGCTGACAGAGACGCAAGCCTCGACCGTTGGAAAATGCGTCAGGGATCGATTCCCTGGCACCTCGTTGGAGATCAGCGCGAAGGACGTGCACGTGAAATCGGTGAAGGCGCTGGTGACCGCTGCCGAGGAGGGCGGCAGAGCTGAAGTTGTCTACACGGGCGGATCGAACTGCAGGCTGAAGATCACGAAGATCCAGAAGAACGGAAAAGCGAAGAAGAAGTGAAGGCCAGTTGGAGGAACGCTTGGTTCTAAGGGACATAGAGGATTCTTAGCCGAGGATCGCGGAGAGAACGGGAGATCGATCTTGTGGATTAGAGGATAGAGGATCGAGAGAGAGCAGGAGGGAGACTTTTCGCCGTCGATCCGGTGAAACGGATCTCGGGATGGATAGCTAGAGGACGTTCGAGAGTAGCTTTTAGGACGAAAACGAGTATTTCAGAGACGCGGCGCGCGTTCGTCGACGATTTTTAGCCATAAGAGGCAGCCTAGGGTAAGAGGATCAAGGACACGCGGTGCGGGAGGGAGAGAGAGAGAGAAAGAAAAGGAGAGGATCGATGGGCCGACACTTTCTGGATCTCCGTCTTACTGTGATTTCCTTTTTCCGACGCGTGGTCGCCCTCCTAAACGATAGATCACACGTAGACTGGTAGTAGCGCTCTATCAGCTCGCCGGTTCTTTCAAACGCGACGTAGACGACGCTGGACCGGGGATTGTCTGTCTCTGGATCCGGGATCAAGGTGTCCTTGGTTTTTCTTTTCTTTTCTTTTTTCTTTTTGGTTTTGCATCGTCTCGCGATCGACCAACACGGATTTTGCACACCGACGGACACCGAACGGGGGCGAGATGAACACGCATGAAAGAGGCTGTTGCGACACTAGACACGTTCGTTGTTATTAGATGGAACTGTAAAATACGATTCAGAGTAATATATTATTATGATTAATCCGTCATTAACCGCGATCACCGTCATCACTGATTAATTATTGTATTATTATATCGTCATTACTATTAGAGTATTCCGAATCACGATTATCGAGTGTTGAAACGATCGCTTCGAACGATCCGAGAGTGAAGATATAAAATGGGCTTTACGAGGACGCGTTTGTTGGAGACTTGAAGAAATTTTATAGATATTATATTCTATATAGTAGCGCGTAGAGAAAAAAAAACCTGTCCGGAGTTTTACGCATTATTAAGAACAACGGCTATTGTATTGTATAAAAAAAAAGAAAGAAAGAAAACAACCTGAGAGGATTCGAGTAAAAAAAGGGACGTGCAAACACGACTGCCAAAATCGTAAAATCGTAGACACCGCGATCTAGGTCGGTAAAATTAATCACAAACGTTCGTTACTTTGTAGGGTAAGCGTGTGCGATTCCGCGATTTCTATTGATCGCGACGATCGCCGAATGAAACGCGCCGGGTGCGATTTTAGGCGACCCTCCTGCGAATCTGCGGCCAGCAGGTGAGACAAGGAGAGGGCCGCTGCAACTGCCACGCACCTGCGACAACAATCGTGCGAACGATCCGGTCGGTTTCAGTTCAGCTTCGCGCGAAACAGTTCCACGAACCACACAGCGTTTCCTCTTCGGTCCACGCACGCGCGCGATGATTTTCTTCGCGAGATCCGCGGACCTTTTCGATCACCTTTTAGCGTCCAATCGCGAGGGATCCGCGCCAAGCGTTACTCGACGATTGTCCAATATTTCATAGATCGATTTTAAACAATTCCACAGGAGACATTTGTCGTAGGCACAATAGATCGCGATAGGTGGATCTTTATTTCGAACTCTACAAAAGTGTTCAAGAAAGAAAAACACTTGTGACTCATGTTTCTTGCAATGCACTTGCACAATGTCAACTCTTGCAACGTCTTTACAGTTTTGTTCTTCATTTGTCCGTTTTTGTTTATTCTAATCCGCACTACTCTATTCACCTATTATGACTATTGTAACGTATCTCAAGTTTCTCCTTTCGAAAAACGAATCATAGTAACCCGGGGCTGTTCTCCGCCATGTCATTCGGCTCGACAAGTTTACGATTCTTGTTTCTTAACCATTTGCATTTGACTTCTAAAGGAACATTTGTGAACCTAGCCAGTAAATGAATAGTCCGTTCTGGGGGTAATTATAAGGGTAGAAAACGTAAAATGTCTCATTCGAATAGGGTAATTAATTTCTCATTGAAACTGAAATTCCATTGAAACTAATTCGATGACAAAATTTTGTTATTCCTAGTGATTTTTTTACGAAGTTTTAACGACATATTCGCAATGTTTCTCTGATTAAAATGAACCCAAACACGGCACGATACCGATCAGGTGTGCTTGTTTAATCCACAATTCAGTAGAACCGATAAATGGTTGATAGGAACTCTCTCCGAGTGCAGAGGGTTGATTAAAATATTTTTTGTCGATGAAATCGACGCGCAACGCTTCGCGCGAGCTCCCTCGTTCGATATCCAGGGGCAAGCGTTCCTCACGGTTTTTCATTTTTGATAGTTTGCTATGTGTATATAAAAGACGCATTGATTGACACCGTACAGGACGGATGGAAATATTTAAATGTACGATCTGTTATATTTGCGAGCCGTTTTAACGATGAACGCTGACACCACGGGTGAAGCCTGAAGCTGACACCACAACAGGTGTCGTCCAGCGATGCCTCCCCGCGCGTGGAATCAGCTTCAGCGATTTTATTATAAATATTTATGTATTTATATGTGTATACATATCCTTCAAATAAATGTAATATGTGTTTCAGGGCGGTCCAATCACTGCTCACCGCGGTCATTCCGCGCCGTAATCATTTTGCATTGTCCGAAATACGATGTGAACGGAGCACGCTCGAAATTAGTGGGGAGGTTTAAGTAATCATTCTGTTGACCTCGAATTTGTTTAGAAAATAGAAGCCTTCGAATTTTGTCATTCCGATCCACCTTCTCGAATGTAGACTGTGCTTATGAATTTATATTTTGCAGATCATTCGTCGGGTCCAGTTCATTTTTCTTTTATTTCAACGAGGAAGGTTCAGTCTATTGTTAGAATTTGTTTACTGTATCCTTGACGCCTCGTTCCGACGTTAGAATTAAAAGCAGTATCTTGAATACAATTTTATCATGTAGACGAGATTTGGGAGAATGCGACCATATTTTTAAAAACTGTTTAAGAAGGTAAGTTGTTATTAAGGTAATATTTACGAAATAAGAATTCGTGTACAGTTTTCAGTATTCTCATGAAGCGGTGCGATTTTATTAGTCGTTGCTGTTGTATAGAAAAGAATCCAGGATAAGTACAAGTATTTTTTCTTTATTATTTACACTCTGTCGACACTGAGGTTCCTCTCCTCTGTCCTCGATCTATACAATAATGTTAATAAAACGTAACAACGTTCACTTTCATCCTGGAAAATCGCATCATAACTTCGCAAGTTAAAAGAGTCCGATGTGCGTCATGTTTCGCTCTTGCACACGCACGCGCGCGTCGGTAAATAGAAAAATTTGTTACATAACTCTTATCCGTTTCCTATCGATGTTCCTCTCTACCGTAAGATTTTGGCCTAGCAGCATCACAACTTGAGGGTATACACCATAATATACCTCGGCTACATGGAATGTCCTGATTAAGCCTACGATTTACGCAGAGCCGTGCCTACAAATTTTCTGTTATTACAAAAATTCTACCGACTAACTCGAAATTTTTAATCATGTTTAATTTAAAGCTTCTCTTCATGCCTTTTTTTAAATTAATTTTCTGTCTTATCGATACCAGCCCTAGGTTCGCAATGAACAATTTTCGCTCATCGAGAATGATACAAATGATGCGATGACCATTTTCATAAAACGGTAAAAAAATCATGCTCGCTGAGATCTGGTAAAGTCAATTTTTTCAGAAATTTTCTACAGTACATTAATTTTGATATTACGCGAGATTTGTCCGTTGAATCGTAGTTGTGTTACCAACCCTGAGAATGCGGACTTGGATCCACTTAGGCTATCATCTTTATTATAACCCTTTTTAATCATTTTTACTCTTTGCAAAGTACTGTTTTAATTTTCTTTAAATTATCTTACAGTTTCTCAATGAATTCTTGTTTTACCCGTGCCGCTGAAGACTTTACGGTACCTGTTAAATCAATTGTCAGGAGCTGAATAGCTAATTTCCTTTTAATACATCGGGTCAAAACGGACCCAGGCACCGCCATTCCAGAGTCAATTGAATTAGTCGTTGCATAAGTGTCACCCAACCGAGCGCACAACGTGAACGCAATCTTGAGGAAAGTATAACTCCACGCAAACGTAAGAATATCAATTTATATTACATTTTATAAAGTTGCATTCCTATATATATATATATATACATATATATATGTATGTATGTATGTATATATATATAATATACATTTCATATATTTTTTCGTTAGTAATGACTAGCTGTCTACAGCTGGTCGGCAAAGGTTTACAGCCGCGTCAGTGTTTCAGACGCAATAAACTTGAATCGAACCCGTTCACGATGGATCCGAGACCAAAGTTCTCGAGTTTCGCGTTATCAAGAGCGATATAGACAAAGTTCGATAACGAAATGCAGATAAAAACCGTTAACGCGGCTCGAGATAGCTCTGCGGTCGTATAAAAAATGTAATACTATGCACCAGTAGTAATTTCAACCTATGTTTTTAAATGCGATCTTATGTAAATGCTTCGACGAGTAGATACAAAAGTTGATTCGTGACTTTCTTGGTGAGCGAGTGTCCTAGCTGTCGCGGTTCCCGTAAAAACGGAGATCAATTGAATTCGGCGAAGGAGTGTAACGAGTCGAGAGTTACGGGTCGGTCGTTCAATGTCTACATATGTACAATAGCAGAAATGAAGGAATGAGAATTGTAAATGAAATACAGTCCTTAGCGGTATGTCTCGCGTCCTGTGTCCTGCGACGGTCTTTAACACTCTGAGTGTCGGTTCATCGACCTCGAAAATTCCCCACGATCAAAATAATAATTTATTCGACGAGACGCGGATTAAAAGATTAAGACGGTACGACACCAAGTGTTATTCCAAGCTTCTTGCATTTCGAAGATCCCAACCAAATTTGGTGTACTGAATATACTAGTTTAAAAATTTCATTTGAATCGGAAACAATTCTGTCTCCCATTTTGAGGGAACGGGGCACTCAAAGTGTTAAACGATTTGTAGTCCGAGTTGGTATTCGCTGTTGCTCAGAACGATGCGTCTGCACAGCTTCAGGATGGCGGAGATGTTCTGCGCAATGGCCATGTTCCTCGCTTGCTTCTGGCAGACTCCGCAGACAGATACAGTCTTGGAGCACTTGTAAGAACACTTCATGGCATTCACGTCTTTCCTAGATCACATGGGTGTGTAATCCAGCTGAACCGTTAAATGCCTTACTCCGGCTGCTTGGAATATCATTTGCGTGTGCGCCACGACGTACTTCGGGTCCACAGTTCTAGCCACTTCCAACTTCAAACACCCGACATAGACGTCCGAGCACAAGGTCCAGAAATGCGGTTCTTGCACACTGTATACTCCGGCCAACTGGGTCACTTTGTTGTAACACTGAGGCAGGACTTGATCCATCGCCGCCGGCTGCCTCTGCATCAATATCTCCCATGAGTCTTTCATCAGCGAAAGCACACTTAAAACTATCAATACTGCGATCAACATTGAACAGATTGGATCAGCTATGAACCAGCCGAACAGGCGCATCAATATCGCGGATACGATCACGCCTACAGACCCCAAAGTGTCTGCTAGGATGTGCAGGAACACTCCTTTCATGATCTGAGAGTTTGTACCGCTGAACGAGGGGTCGATCTCGATGTCATGGTGGTCGTGGCTGTGACCGTGACTGTGATTCGAATGAGAGTGTCCATGGCCACCGTGAGAATGCGAGTGAGAGTGGCCATGCCCTGAACCATGACCATGCCCGTGTCCATGATGGAACACGTATATTCCTACTAAATTAACTACTAGTCCCAGAATAGATACAACAAGGAGTCTCTCGTGTTTGATCTCTGGCGGCTCGATCGACCTTTCCACCGCTTCCGACATGATGAACAGAGCAATGAAGAACAACAACAGAGCATTCACGAAGCCTCCCAAGACTTCGGCCCTTACATATCCGTAGGAGTATCGCTCGTTTGCTCTCCATTTTGTAATTACGGACGCGGCTAAGCCGAACAGTAATCCTGTGCAATCGAAGAACATGTGAAAACTATCCGAGATCAAGCCCAGACTGTTCGTCCATACTCCGTACAACAATTCAACAAAGGCAAAGGACAGATTCAGCAGTAGAAACAGAAACAAATTCCTGGTGTTTTTGTCAGAGAATATTAGACGCTTCCATCCCAGCAGCTTCTCCTTTATCCGGCTCCCCAGATTCCTCGAGTCTTTGTGCGATAGGGGAAGCATTTTGCTAGATTTCCAGGGCTCCTTACGAAAATGGTGTTCTTCCTGCGAAGGAGGCAGTTTTTAATACAGTATAGTCATTTACGTGAGTGTTGATACAGCCATAAAAATGAAAGTGAACGTTACAAACCTCTAATCTTGTCCAGAAGATTGCAAGCTGTTATTAGCGCCGCTGGGGGACCTGCAACATATTAATGTAATATTATATCCACTTTTTAATATTTATTTCAACAATTTTCTTGTTTTCCTGTTATTGCCCTACGATATCGATTTAAACTCACGATGAAGATTTCAAAATAAAATTCCATTTCTCTGTTATCCATATTCAACTATCGGTGAAAACATAGGAATTGAGATAATGAAAATTTTCTTCTCATTGTAGGAAATTATAAATACAATACCCGTGTTGACGATCGATCGATATCTTCATTCAACGTTAAAAGACTTGCTAGATATTATCGTCTTCATCATATTTAAAATTCGTGCGAGTGCCTATAAACTTTTGTGGATGACTGTAGGTGCCACATATGTTACTCGGAAATAGCGTTTTCCTGAATAAACATTGCTTAATTGGTGCAGCATGCACGACGATACGACAGTGTACACGCGAATTAGACGATTCGATAAGAACAATTGTCGGAGACAATCAAAAATATGTTCCGTGCAAAGTCGTTGATCGCACAGCTGATTACGGGAGAGCCTCGCTTATCAGCGAACAAAACCGGTCGAACTTACACCGAGAACTGTCCTCTCGAATAAATCGCACTGTTTTAAAGAACCTGTCACGCAGTCGTTGATCGCACTACTCGAATCAACCGCTGATCGTTAAAAACGTCGCACCAAATAAAAACACAAATTGACACGTCGCAACGGTGAAAGGGTTTCTTAACCTTACACGGGTTCGATGAAAAATACCTTTTTGGTGCGAAGCTGCGTAGAAAAATGAAGACTCAGGATGGACTCCACGACATCAAAAGGTATTCCTAAAGAGAATACATGTTGTGGACGCGTCAAAAGGGTAGAAAACCGGGCTCCGAAAATGCCTGGCAGAGCGCCATGCTTAACACGCTGCAGCCACTCCTGAGCCACAGATTACTATGCTAGAAGGGAAACTCGTATCGACTTTACGGCATCCCTGTTGATCCTTATCCCGAAATTGAGTGGCCTTGAAATCCTACATACGAAATTTGTCCGCGTTTCTTTTATAACACCAGAACTCTTGCATTAGTTAAAATGACTGATTCCTAATCAATTCCTAAAGTTATAAAGATGTTCTCATTAGAGATTTTCAAATACACTGACGTTTTTATTATGTCAATATGTAACGGAATGTTCTTATATGCTTAAAACGGATTTTTTATCTGGTTTGTACAGGTATAAAAGAATTTGAATGAATTAATTTTATACCATTCTAAGCTAATGTATCAACTTGTGTGCGCATGCGTTCTAGAAATTAGTGTTCAGAAAAGAGTATTGGATCTATGTACAAGATCTTTCATGCCTGAGCAAATGACAGCTTGACATCAGTTTGCAACACGTGTAACATTTTCCATTTGTAAGTTTTTAATCGTCCAATTAAAAAATTAGTTTTTATTATAAAAAATTAGGATTTATTTGATCGTGATCGTTCATTCTGCAGATATGATCTGTATTTTTATTCAGTGACAATATTGATTAACGTAGTGGAACAGAGGTCGCTGATAGAAGTATAATTTAAATATGGCGATCTTCGTACTTCCCTTTTCTTTCCGAGTCGACAGCCATCATGGTGAGTATTCGCCGTATACTTTTCCACATTGTTTTCCACTGTAATTAGTTAAAATAACCTCGGGAGTGAAGTAAAAGTTATTTTAAAAGTGCACAGTGATAATTCTGTTTAAAGAAAATGACAGGAAGCATCATAAATTTCGCATGTGATTAATCGGTTAATCTTTGTCAGTTCGTCCACATGGTGTATACTATTGATATTTTTTACCAGAAATCTCTTAGTAGCAATTATTATTAATAAAATCAACCTTTTGATTTTAATTTTGACGTAATACATAAGGGAGCAGAAATGTTCGTTTTATTTCTATATGTGTGAAAAATAAACACTCTTCTGTGCTTGTTTGTTGATACGGCAGAAGATTTTGCCGAAGATACATTGATATATATCGTGATGAAAGACTCATTCTAGATGTCTGTGATAGCAAAATACTGATTTAATGAGACTGATTCTTACTCGATTTGTAAGAATGCAATTGAAGTTATTTAGTCATTTTTTCTAATTTTACTTTCCGTTTCAGCCGCCTAAGAAGGATACAAAGGGGTCTTCTAAGCAACCCCAGAAGACCCAGAAGAAGAAGGAGGGAGGATCTGGCGGTAAAGCCAAGAAGAAGGTTCGTATTATTTATTTATATCCTTAAACGTTATCTGAGAATCTTTTACTGATGAAAATTTTTTGATTTGATAAGCCATGGAAGTAGAAAAACTGATTTAATGAGACTGAAATAATATTTCATTGCATAGTCTTAAGTCTAACTTCAATGGATGAGTATTAACACCTTCGATTGATTATTGCAGAAGTGGTCCAAAGGAAAAGTACGCGACAAATTGAATAACCAAGTCCTGTTCGACAAGAGCACATATGACAAATTGTTGGTGGAAGTGCCACAGTACAAACTGGTCACACCATCCATTGTCAGTGAAAGATTGAAAATACGTGGGTCGCTCGCCAGGAGAGCACTGATCGAATTGCAACAGAAAGGACTCATCAAACAAGTCGTGCAACACCATGCGCAACTGATTTACACTCGCACAACCAAGGGCGATGATCCTGCTGTGTAAATCGTTTTTACACAATGTATAAATCCGTTTAATAAAAAATATGCACAGACCCAACTACATAATTTGTAAATTTTATAATATATTAATATGACGTTTGCAGTTCTACACCATTCGCAAGAGTACCAATAGTGCATTGAAGAAACCTGAATAGATTTAAAATTAATTGCGTTTGTTAATTCTGCACAACATATTTGATGAATGACAGAAGAAAAAAGGAATTCATGCATCTTCAAAAATTCCATCATTCCTTACTTAAGGCATCGACGAGATAATTGTAAAGACTGCCAATGAGGGGTATAGGAGGTAGATTAATTTTGCGGCTAAATCTGAATACTTATTCCAATTGGTTCTCGAGTCTACCATAACGCTTAAATTACTGTAGCATTACGGGTTAGTGAATAACAAGACTGCGGCCTAAACCGCCGGGAAACCAAAAACTGAGTAGAAAATCACCGGTACAGAAACTTTGTTTAGACGTGTGTCAATAACCAAGGCTAGTAAAAACGGCAAATCCGCCGCGGCTCTTCGAATACGCAAAGTCTAGAAAGACGACTCTCTCTTGTTACTCGCATGCGGTTAGTGCCAGTGACGCTAGCGCCACGGCAAGATGCGGAAACGCATATAGTCCCTACATTGCAGGACGTTACCACGTGCGATAACATAGTTACCGACGAGAATCCACATCGCATGTAAAATATATTATATTTTAACAATTATTTTATATAAGAATCAATGATGAATGAATAAAGACAATGTAATGAAAAGACATCTGCGTATATAACTATTGAACTCTCAATTTTTCCCGAACGTCCAACATTTCCTTCTTTTATACTACTGAATTCCATGCCACCGCCCTCAATATCATGATCTCCTAGTAGAAAATACAATTCCTCGAAAATTTTCAGAATAATTTCAGCCGTCTGACTTCCCGTTGACTTGTACTACTGAAATTTAGGAAATTTTCGACCATCTGACTTGTCGTTGACTTGCACTACTGAATTTCGGAGATTTTTCGGCCGTCTGACTTGTTGTTGACTTGTACCACTGAAATTTAGAAATTTTCGACCGTCTGACTCGACGTTGACTTGTACTACTGAAATTTCGAAAATTTTAGCCGTCTGACTTGTCGTTGACTTGTACTACTGAAATTTAGAACATTTTCGGCCGTCTGACTCGACGTTGACTTGTACTACTGAAATTCCGAGAATTTTGGGCGTCTGACTCGACGTTGACTTGTACTACTGAAAATCGGATACCTCCTTTGACGTCATGTTCTCCTAATACTAGAGTTCAAATTTTCCGAAAAATTTCGTGAAAATCTCGACCGGCTGGCCTGTCGTTGACCTGTACTACTGAAATCTCGAAAATTTTTCTGCCGTCTGGCCTGTCGTTGACTTGTACTACTGAATTTCGAAATTTTCGAGCGCCCGACTTGTCGTTGACCTGTACTACTGAAATTCCGAGAATTTTTGACGTCTGACTCGACGTTGACTTTTACTACTGAAAATCGCATACCTCCTTTGATATCATGTTCTCCTAATACTAAAGTTCAAATTTTCTGAAAAATTCCGGAAAAATTTCGTTCGCCTGGCCTGTCGTTGACCTGTACTACTGAAATTTTCGACCGCCTGGCTTGTCGTTGACTTGTACTACTGAAATTTCGAAAATTTTCGGGCGTTTAGCTTGTCGTTGACTTGTACTACTGAAATTCGATTCTCAGAATTTTCGGAAATTCTCCTAAATTTCAGTAGTATAAATCAACGGCAAGTCAGGCGGCCGAAATTTTCGCGCTAATTTCAAAAATTTTCCACATTAATTTCATTTTAATATCTTAATATTCAAGTTCAGGGTAAGAAAAGAAGAAACACATTATGACTGCTGTAACTAAGATTCTTTATTTTTCACCAAATAAATTACATAATTAAACGTGTACATATACATAATAGAATATAAAACTAAAATGACGAGTATAATTTATCGTTTTCCAAGGATCGATCTGGACTCGTTCTAAGCGAGGAGAAGTTGGTAGTCTTCTGAACGGGAAATATGCTCGCATGAACTTGAAAATGAAGCCAAAAAAATCCATCGAAAACTATTTGTAAAAGTAGCTGAATGTTTCCCCTGTATTTTCTGATTGTAAATATCCCTGATCGATAATAATGAGCGAATTATAAACATATTATCTCGTAAACTACGCAGGCAAGTAAGGTCTGTATGTCCGTTCCTTCTCTTTCTCCGTAAAGTACATAAGTTTGTTCTTGTCGGATACCAACTTTGTTATCATGATAGTCTAATATTTACCAGGGGATTAGAAGAGTCGCAGAAAAGTAGGTGGCACCTAATCTATTTGATTCATAACTTATGGTCATTGATGGATAGTTCACACGTTCTGCCGTTAATGGCGCCACGGACATTATGATCAATTTATGTAGTTTAAAAAGAAATATAATTTTTGTAAATAACATTAAAATCAGCACCCGTTAGTGCATTTCACCATTTCAGAAAAATTTAATAAATATTCTAACAACAGTACAAGAAAGTATTTAATTGTAATTGTTACCATTTTCATTCGAATCAAGGCAGACAGCACGTGTATATAATCACTTGGTGGTAATTCCTGTTCCCATAAGTTGTTGACGTTTGTTTATGTCGTTCATATTTTAATAAAAAAAAAATGATTGCACTAGATTCATCAGTTAAACTCGGAAAATCTCCGAAGAAACCACAAGGTTGAAAATCACATTTATTTTACTATTAGTCTGTTTTCGAAAAATAATGTTTCATTTATTTACTTAACCTCTTCGAAGTAAAGATCTTTTAAGCACACGTTAAAAGTGTTAATTAATTTTAGATACGTATCTATTGACAAAAAAATTGAATTGAATTAAAAATTGACTTCATTTTAATATATTTTCAAGTAGCTATGGTTATCTTTGACACAAAAAAATTCATTATCGTCAACTGAATATTTTTGCAGTATTTAATATATTCATATATGTTACCATAATTGTAGTTGAACTACGAGAAGACAGCGATGACAGTGGACAAGATAGTAGTGATGATACCATGGAAACAGAAACACACGAATTGGAAGGTGCAGGGAATGGATTCAGAGAAACAGAATCTGAAGAAGACGAATCGGATACTCGCAAAGTTGATGGGAATCCCAGTTGGGCGGATGCCATGCAAAAGATTCTGAGGACGAAGAAGCCAAAGCGTAAAAAAAGCATAGTACTATCCAAAGCTAAAAAGTTATGCGACGTTGTGAAAAAGGAGAAGAGCGAAGAGCTATCCTTCGAAATCAAGAAAGAGACGGAGGAAATAAAAACTGAGGCATCAGAAAATGTTGATAGTAGTATAGAAAAGTCATTGAAACAAGTAAAAGAGAAAAGGAAAGATCACTTGGGTATAAGACTTAAGCCAAGTATAACGGATAGAGAACGTGAGAGAATGTTGCAGAAAATTGCAACAAAGTAATTATATTTTACTATAACAATAGGTATAGTATTTTTAATTATTTTGTTAAAACAATTAAAATTGTTTCACCTTTCACAGAGGCGTGGTGCAGCTATTTAATGCTGTAAAACAGCAACAAGGTGAAATTAAGAAGAAGTTAGCAGAAGCTGGCCCATTAGAGAGGAAACGGGAGCAAGTACTGAAACACATTGATAAGAATTCATTCTTGGATGTTCTTATGGGCGGAAGCAAAAGTATAAGAGTAGACAACGATGTGAAGGACGAAGAGCAAGTGAATAGTAAAGTTAAGGAGAAGGTAAATATATTTGTATATTTTATAACTCTGTCATTTATAAAGTAATATAACAATTAATAAAAATTAATCTTCAAAAGGACAAAGAAACATGGAACGTTTTGAGGGACGATTTCGTAATGGGGACAAAGTTAAAAGATTGGGACCGTAAAAATGACGAGGACGATGATTCGTCGGCGCCAGAAGATATGGACAGTGACAATTAAATTATATAAATACGTAAGATATTTTTTATCTTGTAATGATGCAATTGTTGTTAAGTACACCAGTAAAATTACTGTTTCGAATTTATAAAATAATTCTCTTTTTCTCTCTTCGAATAATTCGTACGATTACCAAAATGGGAAAAAGCATCGATTTCATATTAAATATTTTAATTTATATCCGATATCTTTCAAGCTACTCAACAACAGTAATAATGTGTACAATGTATAATTTCTCATACAATTTATCATATGTTTGTAACACATACATGATCCTATCTAACGTTAATTCCTATTGTTATTTTATTTACGCCACGTGATCATGGCTGAAGAATAGTGCCATAATATTTTCTTTTTCCCGTAAAATGACCCAACATATATCTTGTGTACTGAAGCCACAGCTTTGGAATAATGAAATTCGAATTCAATTTAGGGATATGGTGACATATACATAGTCTGTACATAGGACTTGATTTGTCCAACAGTTATTCTATACACATCTTACCTTTATTTGTCTTGTCCTTGTCACTTTTAATGATATCGTCATGTTACCGACTCAACGCGAACATGTTACGAATAAAAATCATAAGCATCTCGTGGCTATACTGGTATCGTCGCGTACTCATCGCGCCTGCGTTTCATAGTAAAATAATATAAAAAAGCAAATGTATAATAAATAGGTTCTAGCATGATCCACTAATAACATGTACAAAATATTTAACTCGACTTATGGTGATTATTCTCTTAATATATACTGAATCTAGTGTGTAGATTAACCCTTGGACGGACTGACCTAACATCATCGTATCATTTCCCTTCGATTATTGTGCCACAATGAAATTGATTGTACATTTTGTCGTATATAAAATTATGTTTAGAACCTCGGTCGTACTATAGTCCATGACTCTGTTAGGTGGTTGCGTAGAATGTAGAGTAGCGTCAAACTTAAAATTACATTATCTGTACAATTTGTTACAGGCTTTACCGGAGTATCACAGAGCTACCGTAACAACCGATTAAAATATTCTCTAATTCCTTTATTCGATGTTCAAATCAACAGCAATTAAAATTCAGTCAATGAGTTCTATTCGTCGTGTCTCACTAAAAACGTGTAATTTAGAGGATGAATATCGATATAAGCACCAGTGTATTCTTTTCTTCCACGGGGTCCGATCGTATTTCGATCTGCCTCTCGAAGAGGAGACCCGAGCGACCAATGGCCGACCGTTCCACAGCGATCAGTCTCGAGTGATTATGATGGACATCGGACAGCCATTAGAAGGAAATAATACGGGTCTCCTGTTACAAGAACAGACGACTGTAACAACATCCTGGACACTCTCTCGGCCACTTCAAAGTAAAATATTCTTTCTAAATCTCTAGATCTCCCGTTACACGCGGCTTTCACGGATGTCGGCGAGGGCTCCGAAGTTCCTGGTCTCCTCGTCGGAATAATTCGACTCCGTCTCCCCTGCCTGCGACCTGCCGGCGTCGTCGGAGCCCCTATTCCTAACATAATATCCTGCCGGATTAG
This sequence comes from Halictus ligatus, assembly GCA_028454255.1. NCBI lineage: Eukaryota > Metazoa > Arthropoda > Insecta > Hymenoptera > Halictidae > Halictus > Halictus ligatus. The sequence goes on along the minus strand of CM052141.1, from coordinate 3,952,733 downwards.
ATTCGTTGTTGCAGTTTGATTCGTTTACTTCCTGGCCTTCGAAGTGCACGTTCCTGTGACCGGACGGTTCCTCTTGGTCTACCTGCGACCTGGACCTGTCAGTCTCGTTGCACCTTTGCGAGGGTTGACCACCGTGACCGTCCCTCTGCGCGTTCTCCACGTTGTTTCGGCTCTCCTGGCTGATTCTCGACAGGCTCCTAGCTAAATTCCTAGTGTTCATTACCTCGTTCGGCGGGGCCGCGTTCCTGGACACCTCCTCGGGCCCGTTCATGCCCATTCTTTCGTTGTTTCTGACAGTGTTGTTGTCGGTGGCGGAGCAATAATTGCCATTCTCGGGCAACGTTTCGCCTTCCCGTTGCTGGTTCCCGTTCCCGTTGGTTACGTGGAACGAGGTCTCGTGCTGGTAGGTTCTCAGCGCCTCGAAGTTCGCGTTGCTGAAAACACGGGGCACCATGCCCTGCGTCATACGGTAGAACTCCAGCTCGTTGTCCACGTAGTAGCTGTCCAACGGGTTGCTGATGATCGAGGGGTTCCTGGAAACGTTCCTGCGCGGAAAACTCTGGCTGGAGAAATTCGTCGTGTAGGGGAACGCCAGCGTGTCCATCGGGTTGCCTAGTATATGGGGACAGCCGTCCAGACTCTGCATCTCGATCTCCTCTTTGCCGTCGTGGCAATAGTTGCGCATGTCTATGTCGTGCGGAAGATTGGCGAACCTGAAGATAAAGTAAAATAAGTGTCTATGATGGCGGCGCGTGCAGAACGTGGAATGTTCAGGTTACACGGGGGCAACCCCTGTTGCTCGTGCTTGCTCTTTACAAGTTTCAAGGGGACTCTTCGGGGTGTACCTGTGCAATAAAATGTCGGAGTACGACGGCGGCATGTCCGACTCCTCCTTCCCGTAGATGCTCTCGTACGTCGGGGGTGGGAAACAGCCTACGGACCCTAGACTGTCCTTGCTGGGCGTCTCAGCGTCCATTTCAAGTATGCTACCTTGGCTGTTCTGCAGCTGGTGTCGGTTTATACTTCGTGGATTCCTCTGGGCACGGAGCACGCTGTCGCCGAGCTCCACCAAGTCTAAACCTGTTAATCAACGAGTTCACGATAACCAGACTATCGTGACAAAGAGAAACAGGCGCAATTCAAAATAGTCAAATTATTCGAATTTGATAATACTGTTACCATCAATCTGTTAAACATATTAAGAAAGAGACTAAATTTCTATTTCCTTCCGGTCTGTTGAAATTCAGATAGAACATTTTTTACATGCTTGATCAAATTAAACGTTTGTTAGATGGTTCCCAGGAATTAGAGATAGTAAAACAGTATGGAATTAAACAGTCTCTGGTATTGGATTTTACGATTCTTTGTGCGCCCGTTTACCCTTTGAACGTGCAAGTAGCTAACAGGTGCGGGGGTTCGGGTGGCATGTCAGTGGCCTTGAACCGGAAAGGAACGCCTTCTCGAAAAGCGGGTCAAAGATATAAAACGAAATCGCTTAACTCGGAGCTCCGGTTACGAGAGAATTGATTTTAAAAATTCAGCTGTCGTGACAAGGGCGTTCCATTCTCCCCGCTAACTGACGACTTCGCGTATCTGCGAATTTAGCGCCTAATGAAGCCAATAGTACCATCATCATTTATGAGAGGATGAACACGTTTACGATGGCACAATGTTTCCGATGCGTCCGCATCTCACGCGATACGACCGTGCGAGTGTGGTCACGCCACCTAAGGGGCTAAACCTTACGAAGCGAGGATCGTTTGCTAATTGCTGAAAATGCTCGTTACTTATCATTAGACTCTGGATGTTGTGCACTTGCAATAAAATTGAAAGCGTGTAATACAATACTTTGAAGGCTGTAAAGGGACTCGAGAATGTCTGTGGCATAATTTAACTCCTATTGCTTGAAGTCGACTAAGTTTAGTTTGCACAACGAACCATAGTCTATTTGTTGGCAATTGCGGCAAGTAAAGAACAGTGATTTTTGACACTGTGCAGTTTCGAGGAAGTGTACGGTGCATCTTGGTGCGCTAAGGGTCGAAGTATCCCAAGGATACTGAGCATTGAACACCGAAGGATCTAGGACCTCCGTGTCGAGGGTCAAGGGCTAGTATCCAGTTGCAATCTCACCAGTGGGATCGGTTTGGAACTGCGTGAAGATTGTGCCGTCCACAACGAGCATCCTACCGTGCGGCAAGAGGATGATGGTAGGCGTCGCGACCATCGCCTGGTCGCTGTTGCCGAATCGGGAGTCAGGTTCAGGGTCCTCGAGCCGGCAGCAACAGTACCGTCTGCACAGGGACCTGCAGAACGGCGCGCCCCAGCAGCAGTACGCGAAGATGAAGCACAGAACCGCCAGCATCACCAGAAGGGCAGCCACCCCTTGGCCCTGCTGAGCGGCTGCGAGGGTTGGACCGCCGGCGACGCCGACGCCTACACCGACGCCGAAACCTAGCCCTCCGCTGCTGCTCATCTCGCCTGGAACGTCGTTCGAGTCCATCAATCTGTGTCTAGCGGAACAATGGAATGTATCAGGGGACACTTCAAGATCTTCCTTGGGTCGTTGCACAATCACATATTGCCATCACCTCTCGTCACTTTCAGAATTGGGTAATTTTCTTGAGACAGTTCTAAATAGATCTACTGACAATCTAGGGGGTTGCACAATTACAGCTCCACCATATTGCGTCACTTTTGGAATCGTCTAATATTCTTGGCTCGATTTTCGGTTTTGTTTTTAAGGTGGTCTTGTGCTTGAGGTAAACACAAGATCATGGTTAATTGTTAGTGTACATGTTCTAGACAGAGGAGGCACCAAAAGATCGACTGACAATCTAGGGGGTTGCACAATTACAGCTCCACCATATTGCGTCACTTTTGGAATCGTCTAATATTCTTGGCTCGATTTTCGGTTTTGTTTTTAAGGTGGTCTTGTACTTGAGGTAAACACAAGATCATTGTTAACACATTGTTGACCGGAAATTTTACGCAGGAGCTATCCAATGTCACCAGATATTATTTCGTAATTAAATGTAGAACTAAAACAATCTAAATGAACTTCAATAAACTTTATTTATACATAATGCATTCAAATGAAACTTTAGACATATCTTTTATATAACTTTTTATATTCTTTTTTGGTATGATATTGTCCCAACAACGTTTGATCATGAAAACACGAGTTAACTCGTGACCGGTCAGCAATGTGCTAATTATTAGTGTACATGTTCTAGACAGAGGATGTTCTAGACAGAGGATGTACTAAAAGATCGACTGGCAATCTAGGGGGTTGCAGAATTACAGTTCCACCGCTGCGCCACTTTTAGAATTGTTTAACAGTCTTGGCTTGATTTTCAATTTTCCGAAGGTGGTTTTGATACCCATGCTAAGCACAAGAAAATTGTTAATTTTACATGTTCTAGATACACGTTGGGTTCCACAATAAGCCTTCCTGTACTCTTAGAGGTCGTCTTTGCTTCAATCGGATTTTTAACACAACAGCATGCTCTTTCTACCCTAACATTGTTTTAAGCGGATGACATCGGTGGTCCGTGAAAAGTGATCCAGCGGTTGATTCGTTATTACAGCCGTGAAGAAGCGGAATTCAAAATTGATGGCCGCTCGTAAACGGAAGGATGAACGGTTCCCCATAAACTCGGGACGGGCAAGAATTTAATCGGCAGTTAACGGACGATGATTCTCAAACTTTTTTCTTTGAAGACGCGATTCAGAATCGTGCGTTCTCGCGACAACACCGAAGTCGTTTCTCGCGAGCAATAAAAATGTTTCGATCCGCAATGCGGAGCACATGGCAAGCACTAACGTACGTGTTCCTGGCACTAGTCCAGTGATGATGAAGTTCTCTAACAAAGTCCGATTCAAAGCTTACTCTCCGCGTATACCCGTTATCATCGTTTTCACTTGTCTCTCGCGTATTCCAAAGATCACACTGTCCATTCCTCCCATGAAAGCGAGCGTTAGTTTCGGACATCACTCTCTCTTATGCTAATAGAATAAATTTCGTTCGACGCTCGGAAGAAAGGCGCGGTGAAAGTAGAGGAGTGCGGTAATCTTGACGCGTATCGTAATTGGCCGGACTGGGTCAGCAATTTTTTCGAAAACAAAAACAAAAAGAAACGCGAGTGACAATCAATGAAGGTCGTTCGAAAGTCATTCGAAAAAACTGCTTTGAAAAGTCTAGGCAATACTCGCTCCGTTTGCGAATTAAATTCTCAATGGCGAGTACGGATGTCCTTGAATCATTAAAAGTTTGAAAAGTGGAGTATTATTACCCCGCTTCGCTCACCGGCAATTTTATAATAGTCTTTTTCAAACAAGAGAATTCGTCGATAAATTAATAATAGTGATTCGACAAATTTTTCGCGATGTAACAAAAAATAGTAAAGAGAGTATTGTTATTTTTCCACGCATCACTTGGTTTGTTTACTACGTGCATACAGATCTACAGTCTATTAATATTTGAAGCAAACTGCGAATGTAACCAAAATAGCAAGGAATATTTTGGATTTCCCTGTGGACGGACAACATGCAATTCTAGCCACCCCATGCGACCACCATTTTGTTTACTATCAGCATGTAGACCCATGATCTGTTAACCCTTTGTACTATCAATTTTTTAACACTAAACCTACCACGCGCGGTCAAATGACCGTTTTTGAAATTTCAATATTCACAACTTTCTTTATCGTTTACTTTCCGAAAAAATTTCAAAGCATGTCTGTCTACAATATATTAAGATACATATATTTTTTTAAGCGGTCATTTGACCGCTCATGGTATGATTAGGTATACATGAAATGTCGGTAGGTTTAGTGTTAACCCTTTGCACTCGAAGCCATTTTAACTTTAAAACGAAACATTTCTTCCGACCTAGAATATTTCCCTTCTACACACATATTTTCTCATGCTATACATACGAAAATAGTGCAATTTACTCGTACAGTACAAGAAACGTTTAGTAATTTATCAAATACAAACAAATATAATAATGTACAAAATATTTTGAATAATGATGCAGGAATTTTTAGTGGCGCCTTACAGTCGCCCTATTCGAGTGCTAAGGGTTAATTTTGTCCCCAACAACGCTCTATTAGCTGAAATATTTTATTTAGGAGTTCCGCGAGCAAAATTGAGTGAAGTCTAGCTAAATTTCGCATATGAGTGCAAAGGAACACTCGAAGCAGCTAAACATCGAGGAAAAATATTTCCCTGCGAATGCAAAACGCGCGCAGCACGATCAGCCCCGTGGCACGAACTCATATTATAGCGCATTACCTTGGGTGGTGATGTTGTAGAGCCAAGTGGTGCCCGTCGTGGTCGCTGGTTCCGATGCCTTTCGCGTCCCGAAAACCATGTATGCGGAAAGTCCTGTTCTCGTACCCCGAGAAACGTCGAGCTCTTCTCTCCTCAACGGTTTCGAAACGCGAGGCGATCACATTGACAGTCGTCGCGTGTAACGCGTCGCATCACGCGATCGGAGCTTGTATACAGCGTCGGCGGCCAATTAAAAATGGCGGTCCATGAAGCGAGCCGATTCTCGACGAAAACGGCGATTCCGTTCCACCGGCGATCCCATTTCTCCGTTTTCCTCCTTATTTCCTGTTCCCTCTCTCTCTCTATCTCTCTCTTAATAGTAACTCAACAAGTCCCGGGCGCGCCGGGCCGTTAACGACATCGTAAACAACGAACGGTGTGTCTCGCCGGTGAACAACGGCAATTGTTTACTGGTTCCTATCGACGGTCCTCGGGGGACCAGTCCGCGACAGGATCAATCCGCGAGGAGACGTCGTGCTCGAGATCGAACGGCGTACACTGTCATCGCGAGGAGAGACACTCTTGACCCATTTCAAATTGTCTCCCCCACTTTACGCCAGATCCGTTGGTTTTCGCCGTCGACGATCCTCTATTCAGCAACGGGGACCACCTCTCGTCGATGTGTTTCTTTATCTGTCCCTTCGACGAGCCTCCATCTCTTCAACGAGCGCCTTTGTTCCTCCGTCCTATTATCATGACAGAAAACATATTAATTCCTCCGACCCTGTTCTCTCCTTCTCCTTGTCACCCCCGTAAACGGGGTTCTCCTCTTACCGTTTCTCGTCGTGTACCTCCTCCTCCTCCCGTTCCACGGTGTGCCAAAGATTGCGATCAGACGCAATGCAGTATTTAAACAACAACGGGGCCGAGAGCGGTCCTATAAACTTTGCGAAACACACGGGTAACGTCGTGTATGTGTAGCTTCCGGCCGCGACATATATATCAGGTCTACCTCGGAAGGTTCTGTCCGTTTTTGAGCCGAAAGAAAATAACACAATTTTCATACATTTAATAATATTTATTGTAGAATATACTTTCCATCGTTTTAGGAGAGTACCTGCAAGTGTAAATGCAACCGAAGTCGACTTGTAGTGTCACTTCGTGTGACACTATCGGACAGAACTTTCCGGTAGACCTAATATATATATATGTGTGTCTTAATTCTCATCGGTTATGTATCCTATTTAACTCTCGTTTAGTCCTATGGTTTACTTACAGGTAAATAGACATGTTCCCTGCGGCTCGTTCGTCTTCGTCGTGGTCTATTGGCTCATTAACGCAAAGCATCGTTCAAGCGACTGGCATCCCCTCGCGTTTCGTGACTTTGACGTCACCGACTGCAGATGAAGCCGCGCCATATTATTTACTATCGATGCGTTGTGCGTTCAAACACTTCTGCCAAATCCACAGCGTTGAAACTCGGCGAAAGATTCCCGCATCGTTGGACAGATGCGATCGAGCTGGAATTTAACCGATGTCGCTACCGACGATAGTCAACAACCCCTTCTTCGGGATCGACGTCGATTGATCACACAGTATCGTGACGACATTCGAATCACATCTGCACACGCAACCAGTTCACGGAGGGGCTTTTTTTCTCACTGTTGTCGCGCCAGGTTGCACGGAGTATATCTCTCTACGTTCGAATATCGATTCGAACGAATTGCTTCGACGATATTTTTAACCTAAACCCGTCGTTTGGTCTCGTTCGATCTCTTTCACGGGCACCGCCGATCGCGACACGTTCGCGCGACAACCTGGTCCCACACGCTATTCAATATGTGGGTTACCATGGGGTTTACCAGGCCAGTGTGTCAAATCTGCGACCACCCTCGAAATTCGCTGCAGCTTGCAAGGGCGCAGCGGTCTCCCCACAACCCCTCGAGACACTGGCCAACGATTCGTCGATGGCCTCCGTCGGTGGCGCTTCTTTTATTTTTCCCACCCCTGTGCGCCGGATGAAAGCGACTTCTTTCACCCCTTTCCCACCTCACCCTCAATTCTAATCCCCACTCTTCGTTAACCTGTTAACCGGAGATGACGAGAGAACACTCGTCGTTTGCGTCCTCGTCCACAGCTGATGCTTCATTCCTCGCGCACATCTATCTACAAAGATAATTCATGTTACAAAGCAAAATACAATTACACCGAGCTGCGTCTCGAAACGATCAACTTCCCCTTTCGACCTTTTAAACTCTGTCGCCGAAGCGTTCGATTGATGCTCGAGACTTTCTATATTTAACACCGTTTGCACTCGGAGCTATTTTAATTCTGATACCGAATTTTTCTTCCGACCTAGAATATTTTCAATTTATTCGATTAGTAATACTTAACCCTTTGCACTCGAGTGGTGACTCTGAAGCACCACCAGAAATTCTTGTGGCATTATTTCAAAGAAATTACAAGAAAAAATTACAAAGTATTTGTTACATTACAAAATTTGTATTCAACAGATTCCTAAACATTTCGATATTATATGTAGAAATCGGAGCAGTTTCGTATGAATAAAATGAAAATATTGTAAGACGGAAGAATTATTTAGTTTTAGATTGAAAATAGCGGCGAGTGCAAAGGGTTAAATGTTTTTGTGTAGTACGAGATTCCTCTCTAGCAGCAAAAAATGACTAATGGATGTTAATTGTTTGATCAATTTCTTTATACTGTTGGTTTTTGTGAAGCTAATTACTTTAACAAATGAGCCATCACCGTAATGATTTTACTGAATCGCTCCACATCATCGCCGTACTTACTTGCATGTTCACGTAGGTGTTTGCGGTCGGCAAATCACCTGATTAACCTGTTTGACCGGTCAGGTACCCGCAACAGGACACTTGAAGATAAATAATAATGATTCAGAACGATTTATACTCCGTAGTGGAATTAAACATTTTTCCCATGAATAAATGAGAAATTAAATGACTTTAACTCGGTTTCTTCAATTAAGATCGCCAACAATAGAATGGTGCAGTACAATTACGCTGCATCTGCTGCACACTGTTCAGCCTACGAGAAAGTCCTCCAGAGTTTAAACGGAATGGAGATACCGCTATCTTTATTGCGTCACTTTTGTTTGTAAAACGATAACGTGATCGTATTAATGTAACTGTATCTTCTTCTTCAAACATGTCTGATAGAGAAAGGAAGTGAAAAGGTACGGTTTGCTTCAGATATTGACATTATTTAGAATAAATATACAATGGTTCCTTAATGCTATATACAAAAATAGAAATTTTACTTTTCTGGCAAAATCTCTAGAACCCAGTTTTTAAATGATTTGATTTCGGATACAGTTAGTTCATGGTGTGCACCCATCATTTCTGTGAACTGGCCATCTACGCCCAGTTCTTTCAAGTTGTTATAGGATTCTGCTCCCCATTTTAGCGGCACCAACTCATCCTCTGTGCCATGGTATTGTATCAGAGGTGGTCGTCTTCCTGGATTTGTTTTTAGATACTGAAAAAGAAATTGTATTGTTTCTAATAATGAAAAACGAGTACAAAAGGTTGATTCTGTTGTACGCGTACCTCATATACCACTGAGTTTCTGTTGAGGAAGCAGGACATAGCAAAGCAACCGGCTAAAGATGTTTTATATCTGTATGCTAAATGCAACGACAACGCACCACCCATGGAGAAACCAGCAACAGCAATATTTTCATACGGAATTCCCTCGGAAACCTCTGCGTCCATCAACTCCGATATAGTTTTACACATTGAGTTTACGGAGTCCAATTCCTCGGGTACATTTATACTTATACTCTTGCGATCGAACCATACATTGCTAAGCTAGAAAATCAATTACTTCAACTGTTATCAATTTTCACGTGGCAGGTTTTCTAGTGTATATACCATAAACGACTTACCATTCCATTATTAGGTGTGTACGGTTGAGCCGGTGCAGTAGGATAAACGATTTTTATGTGCGGAAACTGCAACTCTTCTCTTAGCTTCAATTCAATCCATGCCTTCATGTCATCCCCAGAAGATCCTGTAGTCGAATTTGCGTTTTATCGAAGTTAATACAAAATTAAAAATAGCAACCTTAATTATATCCAACAGCTTACCTGAGCCATGAAAGAAGAACAAAGTAGCACTGTGTTTCTTCGTCGCCTTCACAATATTAAATTTCGGTATCTTCACGATCCCAGACATGTTTATTCACCTATCGTTATATAAAAGCCGGCGAATACTGAAAGTTAATTCAAGAATTATCGCTTCGTTTATCAGCATCTCAAGCTGTTCGGTTACACGTAACCACTACATCCAACGTTCAAAGTCCATAGTTCCTAACCGAACCCAAATATTCCTATGCTTCAAGCTAGTCCAGATTGTTGAGAGCGGAATTTCCTCTTTTCAATTTGATCTAACATAATGAAATAAGTACAGAACATTAAAAAGAATGATACACAGTAGTTGCCGGTGTTGTAGGGTTAGGATTAACCGGTATACGTACGTATCGATGTGCGAGTAACTCACAAACTACTGTTCAGCTATCATAAACGCTTTGGTATATTTTTCAAAAGTATATCAATCTCGATCATGTGACACAGAACAACTTTAGAATGTTACAGCGAATAAAATAATCTGAAACAGATAGGTAAAATAAGCAGACTGCGGATCTTTATGCAAAATAAATATTGTGTATTTTAATTGAAAAGAGGCAGCAGTCGAATTTTAATTTTTTCTCTTATTTGTAACGATTACATTTTTTTTCTGAAAATATTAATGTACAAGGTGTATAAAAAGTAAGGGTATATCGTAGTGTGATTCTACAGTTCTGAATCGGGGGAGATTTGTAATAAAAGAAGACGGTGCAAAAATGTCCTTGACCTCGATTTTCAAGGTCACCTCTTTTCTTTGCATCGTAGAGTACTGGTAACGAGGAGCAAAAGTCTCGAAGGAACCATGCATTTCAAAGTGAACCTTTCTCTTGAAAAGCAGTTTCGTAAACTGTTCTATTCCCTGTCTACAGGGTGTCCCAAAATTAAAAACCGGGGAGGGGGTAGTTCTACATGACGAACTAGGTCGAAAATATGGTTTCTTGCATTTTAATATTCCGTGTTTTCCTCAATCTATTTTCACCGTGAAGAGATTCCTTTAAATACTATTCAAAGGCCAAATAAATTATATTATGTTGTAGATTGTCGAAATGAAAATATGTTTTAATTTATCAAAATAAAAATGTCATATTTTACGTTCTAGATTATCGAAATATTTTTGGAAGTTTCCCGGTTATCTGAAGTGAACCTTTCTCTTGAAAAACAGTTTCGTAAACTGTTCTATTCCCTGTCTACAGGGTGTCCCAGGATTAACAACCGGGGAGGGGGTAGTTCTACATGACGAAATAGGTCGAAAATATGGTTTCTTGCATTTTAATATACCGCGTTTCCCTCAATCTATTTTCACCGTGAAGAGATTCCTTTAAAGACTATCCAAAGTCCAAATATTTTATTTTATCTTTTAGATTGTCGAAATGAAAATATGTTTTAGCTTATCAAAACAAAAATGTCCTATCTTACGTTCTAGATTATCGAAATATTTTCGGAAGTTTGCCGGTTATCTAAAATCGCTGTTTCGTTTGCAGCAACGATCAATTCGAACGGTATTCGAAATATTTTTTTCTCCAAGATTCGACGCAGCTCGGAATCGTGTTCGAATTTCGAACGGAGCGCGCACCTGCAGCTTTTACGTCCTTGGTTCGTAAAAAGTGCGCGGTATGAAATATCAGTTAGCAGTCCGGCAGCGTTCGAACGGTTAGCGGTCGGATTGGATGTTGTTTGAATGGTTTCGCGGCGGTTCTGTTCGCAGCGTTGATCGGGTTGTTTATGGGAAGTCGTTGCTCCGGCGGGACCGTTGACATAACCGTGTTCCTGCGCACGCATGTCTCGATTTCTGCTCGAGCCTCTTCCGAGATCGTTTGAAAACGCTTCGCAGACGGCCGGGGCCGGGTCCGTGTTGTAGCACAGCACGAGTGCACACGGTTGCGTTGACAGGGGACACACTGATAGTTTGTCGCGTCAATGGATACGTCGGTGGTGGCTCGCTGATTCTCGTCTCGTCTCGTCTCGTCTCGCGTTGCTCGGCCGACAGAGTTATGTTTAATGAGTCGTCGTAACGATCCACCGGAACGATGCAGCGAAGTGGTGAGTAAACGATCAGCCTCTCCTCCCGTGTCTTCTCTCGATTCCCGTGGAAATCCGACGGCGACCATTTTGAAGGCGCCAAATTTTTGCGTCAATACACAGCGCCGTGTCTGCCCGGTCAATACGACAGCCAACCTAACCTACCAACCTATTCCACCAAGGACCACCTCTGCTCTTTTTCATTTTAAAAAAATCGTCTCTCGACCGTGTCATTTTTTCCTAGTTTCACAACACCCTCCCTACACATTTCGCAATCGGATCGAATTTCCAAACTAACAGTTATCGTCAGAATGTTTTTTGAGAAAAGTCATCGAGCAAAAAGGAATGTCAGTTATCGATGAACCTCGAAGAAATTTACCAAAAAATGCTATTTAATCTTAAAATTGTGTTTTCTAGAAAGATATTTTCCTCTGGGAAAATATCAACGGGCTAAATTCACTTATCTTGTTGAAACAATCTACCGAATGTCCTCCAGGACAAATTGTAGAGTTCGAGGGAGTTAATGAAAAATATTCCGATTACGAATAACCATTTAAAATCAATATTTTTTTGGTTACTAGTATAACTCACTGAAATGTTGTTCGGTTTACTGGTAACCAATAAATCGGATTTTTTTTCGATTATCAGTAAGCATTTTATTTTGGTCAGCAGAGCTTCTTGGTTACCTCATGATCAATACAGTCGGTAAAAATCGGTTATGGTTACCATTCGACTACCACCGCTGTCGTTACTATGCTTCGTTGCTAGACGAAATTTCTTCGGAATACTGTGTGACATTTGTATTGTTGTAACCGGTTAACAACAAGGGAAACGTCAATGCGTAATGGTGAATAATTCTTTTCGCTGGGAGGAGGTTCGATAAGGGTGTTACGACACCGATTTGATCTAACGCGTTAGGCTAGGCGGTTTGAACTTGACGTGCGTAGGCTCCCGTGGCATTGACCTTTTTCCAAAGATGAATGGTTCTCGCTATGATTTCATTATTTCCTTTTCGCCGAGGTTATGACGTGCAGCACGTTGCGAGCTGGCGGGTGTTTTCTCTCACTTATCGCCGACACTTATTCAGACCGGACTCGGGTTAGTCTAAATAACACGGTGTAGATCGCCAGCTCGAGTTAAACGGAAATCAAAACAAACGGTCTTCGAAGAGAGGATCCTCTCTCTTTCGTCTTCCTGTTTATTTCAAGCGCATTCTTCGGCTGCTCTGTGCTCGCAACAAGACCGACACGAAATTTAGAGTGGCGTACAGGCGACTGCGGTGATTATCGATTCCGCGGAGTCGAATAATTAATCTCCACGTAATTCTGTTTACGCCTCCCTATTTTCTCAAGCTGAAATTTCAGTGCGATGGATTCTAATATTTTGAACCCTTAGCACTCGAATGCCGACTGTAAGGCGCCACTAAAAATTGCTATACCATTATTCAAAGTATTTTTTATATTATTAAATTTGTTTGTATTTAATTAATTACTAAACGTTTCAATATTGTACGAGTCAATTGCACCATTTTCATACGTACAACACGAAAAATATATATATAGGAGCGAAATATTCTAGGTCGGACGAAATGTTCCGTTTTGGTGTTCAAATAGCTTCGAGTGCAAAGGGTTAATTCGCAATTATTGTTGCTATACCATTATTCAAACTATTTTTTATATTATTAAATTTGTTTATATTTAATAAATTACTAAACGTTTCAATATTGTACCAGTCAATTGCACTATTTTCATATGTATAACACGAAAAATACATATATAGAAAGGAAATATTCTAGATCGGACTTAATTCGCAATTATTGGGGCTATGAAAATGCAACGCTATGAAATTAGGAATTATTCAGAATTTCTTTGGGTCTAAAGGAAAAGGCGAGAAACTTGGATAGACACACCCTTGTTATTTTCATAAAGTTACGCGAAATAGTCACTTCTAGTGTTAAATTAACGGAGCCGCTTCGATAATCGATAGCAGAATAATAATCCGGTGTATCATGTCTAGACATTTTAGGAATATCTTTTTGTGGAAGCGTATAAAAGGTACAGTCGATTGTTTTAGCGATGATGTCGCCGTCGCATGTTTAGCTAGTCGAGTGATAGGTCGGGCTAGTTTCCTTCGGCGCATGAAACATTAAACTATTATTCCACACGAGCCGGTGAAATCATATCTGCCCTCGTACACGCTGGGTTTAGAAGTAACGCAATAACGGCAAGTGTAACATCTTGTAGAACCGTTGCTTTCTTTTCAAACGCGACGCACACGTTCGTCTCGCAGCGGAAGAAAGCAGCGAGCATTCCTTCCGCAAGCTTGTCGTTGGACTGCGGATGTTCATGCAAAAGAAAATTTCTGTCCATCGACTACGACAGACAGTAGCCAGAGATAGACGTTTCATCGTTTCTTTAACAATTTTAACAAAATATTACACTCTTCAATTATTTTTCTACTGTTTTAACACCGGAACGACCGGAGCAGTCAAAATGACTGGTTCCTAATTTTTTCTTTCACAGTTACTGAAATTGTGAAAATATTTTCGTCGGAAATTTTTTAATGAACCTCTTCATTGAAGCTCATATTACAATAAAAGTTTCATGAAGTCTGAATGGGCACTGTTACAAAGCAATTTACGTCAGTCGCATTTATTGCTCGGTCGTTCTAGTGTTAAATTATATTTACTCCATTCTTTATGCAATTGCAACGCACGGAAGGCGAATAAAATTGTATTTTCCTCGTTAATGATATTATGTCTTTCGACTGTTCTGAATGGTACCCATTTTGTTGTAAACGCATAAATTACGCAGTCTGTGCAACGTGATCCTCCGATTTTTGCGCACGATCGAAGATATATCATCTTGCCCCGAGGAACGATCCGAAAAACGGGGGAATAACGACCGGTTAGGTCGTTTGTTCGCGACGCATTCCAAACATAGCTTATTGTACATTCATTTGTCTGACCTCGGAGCTCTGGCGTTGAATGAATAGCAATCTGTATTTAACAGCATCTCCGGCGTCTTCTCCGCGTATCAAGACCCGCATTGCGTCCTTATCTGTTCCGTATTGATAACGGGTCGATAAGACCGTTGAGATATCGATCACTGTACTATGTTTTTAAACGTTACGATCGCACCGTAACTTTGCAATTGCAACTCGAAACGTAACTGTAACTTAAATTCCGAGCGCGTACTGCCCCTTCGCAATACCAGGCACGAACGCTATAGCAATTCCGACTGAAAATTCCAACGCACACCGTTCCCTTTTCTCGCAATGACCGCCGCCGCGATTCTGTGCACAAACGCAGTCGCGATCTCGGATCACAATTGGAGCGACAATTCCATGCTTCGGATTTCGTTTGTACTTGTTGGAATTGCGAGCGATCTCGGTCCAAGCGTAATTTCAATCGAGCTTCCACTCTGAATTCCGCGAACAAAGGCAGCTGCAATCCGAGACAATTCCCATCGCTCGTTTCATTTATACTTACAACTGCAATCGTCATGGCAATTCCAGTTGCAATTTAGAACTAATTTGTAATCCAAGTGATTACTCAATAGTAATTCCAAGTGTTCGATCGAAACTATTTTTGAAGTTGAATGATTGCGATTCCAAAGTGTGGCTAAAATTTTACTGCAATTTCGGGTAGGTTACGATATTCACAATGCAACAACAATTACGAGCGCGTTCTTAATTTTCAACTCCAATTGCGATTAAATCAGAAGCGCAGTTGCGATTGCAACTTCTATCTACAGGAAATTAGTGCTACAGATAGACATTGTTAGTGGAATTGCCGTCGCAATGACGATTGAAACAATCCCCATAGAAATTCGAAATACAGCTTAGGTCTCCTTCGTAATCGCTTCGATTTTTCATCTGGAATTGCAGCTCCGTATTTCGAGTCGAATTAAAACTGACACCGAATGAAACAATTCGAATTGTGAGACGGCAATTCCAAACAGTCTGGACATTATCAATGGAATCGCGAACACAATCACGATTGACATCGCAATTCCCACAGCAATTCCAAACACAGTGTCCTTTTTAATTCCTTCGATTTTTAAAACTGTAATTGAAACTGGAATCGCAATTTCAATTTTTTAGTTGGATCGAAATTGAACCGCATTGAATTTCAATTGAACATCGGAATTTCACCAAGATTTAGAAATTGCAATTCCACCCAGTTTGCAGTGTCTTCACTGTGTCCGCAGTTGCAAACTGAATTCTGAACGCGCTCGTAATCGCATTCAAAGTGTTCCAGAGCTCCGAATGCAAGTCTAATTGCAGCTGGAATTGCAATCGAATCACGACCACAATTGCAATTCCAATCTCCAGGAAAACTCTCGTCGAAGTACTTCGAACGGTCGTCGTCACCGTTCCTTGGAAACGAATGATTCGATCGAGCTCGAAGAGATTCGATCATCGCGAATTCCCGCGACGCGAACACTATTGCGAATCGGAGACACACCCGTGTCGCGAAAAAAAAAGAGAATCGCGAGCGTCGTGCATGGCTCAGATTGCGGTGGTTCGATTTCCGATATGAGAGGTAAGAGAGGAGAGAAAATCTCTCCCTCTCTCTCTGGGAGTAGGGGGAAATAATTTGATTCATTAGTATGTAATACGATTTCCTTTATCGGTAGGAAAGTTGAAATAATCGAAAATCGTTTCAATCTTAACACTACGTTTACGAAGTACTAAAAGCGAGTATTTTACATTACTTTATAAAAGTAAGGAGAATGTGTCTAGTCATTTTTTAAACAATATATACCTAAGGGAATAAGTTTGTTGAGTAATTCCACGTAGATGGATCTTCGCAATCTCAATAATTGTAAATTAGATAGATTACTAATAGAGTTTTATTTCATTAACACTAGAACTACCGAACCAGTCGAAATGACTGGTGGATGATTTTGTCTTTCACGATTAGTGAAACTATGAAAACGTTTTCACGAGAAATTTTTTAACCCTAGTGATGGTCGCGCGAATTTTCGTGACGCCAGTGGTCTTGATATAAGAAACCTTATATCTCACTAAAAATGTCACTGGGTTCAAATAACAAGACGCATATATTGCATTGTTTTGAATTCAGAAGGAACACAAGCATAATAATGGAAATTATTACATACTCATGAATAAACAATCTCTCCTTCGGTTACCACTCTGGGGTTAATGTATCTCTAATTTGGAATACATGTTACCATAAAAATCGTACGAAACCCGAGCAAATTCAATCTTGCTGTTACTATAAAGGGATAAGTCTAATTCACGTTTAGGGCTCGGTAGTTCTAGTGTTAACACCTTGATTATATGGAATTTTTGAGGTTTCTAGTTTGGCGGTCAAAGTGTTAACAGGTGTATTCTAGAACAGATTGAATTTTCAAGTCGTACCGATTTCCGCCCCACTTTCTCGAAAAATCGATCACTTTGCCTGGCAGCCCGTAACGTGGTGCGTAAAATCGAGAAAGGGGAAGGAAAGATAAAGGGACCAAGAGGGGTGGCGGGGGATGGCGAGAGAGCCGGTGCGTTAAACATTATAATTGTCTCGCGCCTCGGGAACAGTCGCGGCACTTCCTCGCCGGCACGTGAAACACGCGGAGAGCCTCCGAGAGGCCGGCTGCCTCCTCCGGTCAACATTTTAGTACACTTTCTGTGTTCGACGTGTAAACACGCCGAGAGAGCACACCTCCTCGGCCATCGTTTTCCCACACGAGCGTACTCTCCTAAACAACGACACGCGTTACCCGATTGTGCGCGTGTGTGCTCGATCACGGACCGGCAATTGCACCGGCGATTCCTTAGACCCGTCCACCTAAACCGCTTCAATATGCTCGGATGAAACGCGGCGACAGAACAACTCCGTGCTTTTCGAAGGGTTCAAGGGAGACTCGAGTGAATCGGTAAAACCAACGCGATTTCATGGACTGACTTTTTAACGCTAGAACTACCGAACTAGTTAAAATGACTGGTGGATGATTTTTGTCTTCGACGATTAGTGAAACTACGAAAACGTTTCCACGAGAAACTTTTAAATGTATCTCTTCTTTGGAGTATATGTTGCCATAGAAATCGTGTGAAACCTGAGCAAATTCAATCTTACTGTTATTGTAAAGGGACAAGTGTAAGTTACGTTTAGGACTCGGTAGTTCTAATGTTAAATGACGTTCATTTAACCCCTCGCCTTACAACATCGAGTGAGACTCGTGATTTTGAACAGAGTCTAATAAATATGTTTGTTATTAACACCAGTTAACTGTGGAGTTTAATTTGAAAAATCCCTCACGGAATTAAAATCGAGCAATGAGGAAATACATACGTCGAACAAACGCAGGTTAAATGCCGCTATTATATATTTTACGAAAACAGTGAAACAAAATGAGAAAGAATTACGTTTTCATCAGAGAATAAATTAACAATTCATTGACGTTAACCGCACCGCAATAGAGTTTCGGATTGACACGAACGCGCTTAACACTTTATCTACCGGAAGCCTATTAATAGGCTCCTCAATAATTGTGATGTTCCAAATGGAAGCTTAAAAATCTTCTTTCATACAATAATCCCGAAGGAGATTATTATATTTTTTTTTATTAAGGATGAGTTGTTGCTGTTGCTGTTAATGTTAAAGGATTCTTTTAAAAAATCCTCAGCCATGACTGCCGAGGTGAAAGTCGGACTTTCAACAATTATGGAATAATCACCGATAGATAATGCGTTAACTGGTTAATTTTCTTTAAAACGAAATCAAATTCTATTTCGTTTCACGTATCCTCTGAAGAAAACATAGGATAAATATACCTTCTTTCCATGAAATTCTGAACGATGAAGAATTTCTAATCATTGTAATCACAAAATAAATAGTAGCGCAAGGGGTTAATTATGGTAGCGAAACATGGACACAGGCACGCTTTGCTTGGCGAGGGGTGAATATGATTTGCGAAAGGGTGAATTTCTGTAATTTCAACTCGAGAGTTCAGACGTTCAAGGCGACACAGATCGACGGCGTAAAAATGGAAGTTTTTCGAGCGAGTGGCTCGAGTCTCCCCGCCCTGAAGAGCCGTATCGTTTAGCCGGTGATCGATACGGTCCTGCCAGCGAGTCTTATCATTTTCGAGGTGGTGCCTCGTGGGAGCCGAGTCCGCGGAATCCCAGTAGGTAGTTTTCATTCCGCGCGAGTGCCCGGAAAACCCGGGCCGCGTCCCGGTTCGGTTCCCGGTAATCCAATTCGAACTTTTCCGCTTTTGTAGCGCTGCGAAACCGTAGGAATCCCGCGGCCGCATCATCTCGTCGTCGAATCCGCGCGGACGGTATTGAGACCGACCCGATCGATCGCCTCGAGATCCCGATCGAAGATTATTTCGCTCGACTCGGCGAGCTCTGACGGAACTACTCGCCCCGCATTCCGTATTCGCGTTGTCCGCGTTCATGCCTCTTCGCTCTCGTCGAATCGCTCGACAGTGCCGGGAATTCTTAATTCGCGATCATATCGGGGACGCGGCTCTTTCGCCGAGAAAAGCGGAGAGACTTTGTTTGTTTGTTTGAGAGACACAGCGAGCTTTTTCGGGGATCCTCGTTGTTACCGGGTGGTTCGAAAGGGGATCGGCGAAGATCTCTCTCTCTCTCTCTCTCTCTCTCTCGAGATCCTCGGCCCCTCGCGGAATTTTCCCGGTTCTCTTTACTTTTTGCGATATCTATTTTCGGGTCGGTGTTCGCGAACCGAGGCAGCACAGTTCGTGGTCGCGATTCGTGCGAACGCTAGGAGAAAAAGTTCGATCCGCGAGTTTCGGAACTCCCGCTCGCATGATCGAAATGGAAACGCCGGCTGTGGTACTCGTCCCGCACAACACACGTAAGCCTTTCTTCTTGTCGGGCTAACACGCTGATCGCCGAACTATTATTATTGTTATTAATAGACTGCGGATTTTATGACAAAGATCAGTCGGTGAAGAACGAGATGGTACAACGATGAAACGTTTTTAAGAGCGAGTTACTTGAGAGGATTAATTTAGCTGATATTTTCATTTGTATGTTGCTGAGAAAACTTTTTTGCTGCGGTAGTATTCGTGTACGAAGCAATTTATCATCAATTATTTCAATTTTTTAAGATGTCCTTGTAAACGGTAAGCATTAACCCTTTGCACTCGGCGCTATTTTCATTCTAAAACTAAATTTTTCTCCCGTCTTAGAACGTTTTCATTTCATTCGTAGGAAACTGATCCGATTTGCACATATAATGTTTAATTTTTAGTAGTCTATTAAATACAAATTTTGTAATGTAACAAATTTTGTAATGTAACAAATATTGTGTAATATTTCATGTAATTTCTTCGACATAGTGCCACAACAATTTTTAGTGGTGCTTCAGAGTCACCACTCGAGTGCAAAGGGTTAATCTTCAAATTTGTGGAAGATTCATTAACGAACAAAATTTTTTAACGTCTTCACGGTGATTTCTTTTGATAGCATTTTTCGGAAAAAATAGATCCACTGTTTCTCATTTGCTGTATCATGTACAAGTATCACAAATGAATCCGAATTCGTTGCTGTAATTCAATTTAAAATTGCAAAATGGCGACTATATACAGGCAGTCACAAAATTCAATCAGCTCCTTGAAATGGGTGGTTCTTTAGGTTATTTGAAGCGACTTTGACTTGGCAAAAATGTCCGCCTTGACTTTGTTTATTAACGAAAAACACGAGGAGAGTTTGACTGGCAAGATTCACTGAGCGGGAATGATGGGTTGCGTCGCGGTGGTACATTGAACAAGACAAGGAGCAGAAATTGATTTGTAATAATTAAAACTCACCTTTTCAGCCGTCAGTGCGCTTGCTGCTTCGAAATGTCGGCCATTCGGGGACGAACTGCACAGCTGACTTCAGATATGCCGAAAGTTGAGGAACGTGCGATCATGTCAACGAACTGATGCCTTCTGGTGGATATTTTTCCACACTCACGATCACTATTCACATTTACCGACACAATTGATCCACAAACCATAACAGTTAATGCAATCACTAGACTGAGAATTTCACGGATTTGTAATAAAAATGAATAGATGCACTTTAAAACGGTAGAGAGATTGAAATAATATAAAGAACCCTAAGACATTATTTTATAAAATTCTTTTGAAAACTTGTTAAGATGATTAATGTAAAAATCCAATATTTGTCTGGCTCCTGTCCATTGCAACAATCCCAAGTCTAGTGATTGGTTTAAATATGATTATTAAAAACAAACACTTCGAACTAACAAGTCTTCAGAGATGTTTTCTCGACCGCGGTTCAAACAACACTGGTCTTACGCGAAATTGTTCTGAAAAGTTTAGGAAGGGACATCACGCGTGTCGATAATGCGCGTCGTAACACGGTTGCAAAAACGACGCGACGGTGAGACAAAAAAAGGTAGCACTAGAGGAACCGCCGTAAAACTAGAATTTATGGCAATCACATGTTTCTACGTCACCGTCGTCGTCGTATACCTGAAGCCAGCTGCGCGGTTCGTCCCCGAAGCGAGTGCATTTACGGGTGAAAAAAACGAATTCTAATTATTATAAATCAATTTCAGCTGTTTCTTTTGTTCGCCGCGGCGCAACACTAACACTCCCTCTCAGTTTATCCTACAGGCGAGCCTAACTCTCCCCACCGTCGCGCCACCATTTTCGTGAACAACTCCTAAACAAAGGGGGACATTTCAAATGACCTCAGGAACCACCCATTTCACCGAATTGATTGAATTTTGCCAGAAAAAGTCTGGAATTCGTAACAACTGTGACCTCCGGGCTTCGCATCGGCGGGAGGATGGCTGCGAGAAACAAATCCTCGTTAAACGCGTTTCAGAATCCGTGGTAGAGCGCGGCTTAATTGATATTTTAATGCGTTTTAATTGATCGATGCTCGGCCAATTGCTTTCACGTGGCTCCGGAGAGAACAGCGTCGGCGGGCGCGCGCGTTGAAACGCTTAATAACGATTCGGCGTAATCGTGGCACGATCTTCCTAAGCCCTAACGCTCCGCCTCGGGCCTCGGCGCAGCCCGGCGTTTCCGCGGAATCGAGCAAACACAATTTATCGGTGTTTGTCTCCTATCGGAACCCGAACGAACCCGACCAATGAACGAACGTACACGGGAACACAGTGCATTATCGGTGTTTCGATTAAATCGGTCTCTCTCTCTCGCCACGGGGGCCAAAACATTTCAGACGCGCCTTTTAATTGGATCGTCGCGGTTCATTACAAGCTCCGCGGGCAAAACGAGACATCGAACAGATATGTACATTTAACGGGCATCGATCGTGCTTCGTTCGAGAATTTTTTACCTCGTTCTTCTTCTTATTCTACCTCTTTTTCGTCGCTTTTCTCTGTTCCTAAAGTTCCGTCGGAACGGAGGATCGTCACCTCGCCGGAATAACAATTACCTTAACTCATTGCCGGAGCGACCCCGTTTCCAGACAAGATCGAGAGACATCTGTCACGGTAACGGAACGGTTTTTCCTCCGCTCCCAACCCCCGATTATCGATCCCGCCCGCGAACCGAGACGTATTAACCTGTTAACCGACCGGGACCGGGAAGATCGTACACTTTTTGCTCCTCCGGGTCCTCTCAGCTTCTTCTCATCGCTTCTGAGAGGAGGCTGTTCCATCTCCGTTTTTCGTTTCCTTTTTCGGGGTAATATTGCTGTGAATTTCTGGATTAGACTAAACGTAGAAGAGGTGCCGCTCGGCATAGTAATTTTTGGCGGTGTCTCCGAGAGCACTGTCGACTGTAAATGAAAAGTTTAATATTGATTACTACAGTGCGGATTTTCTGTATTCTCGACAAAAATCGGTGGGCGTAAAGCAGTACAAGCATTAGAAAAACTTTAAAATGTTGTTACCTTAGTTTTAACCTATTAAACGTAGTAACCCTCTGGGGCTAGGTGGGTTAAAAACTATCCCACCTTTTGCTTATCTTTTCATGCATGATGGGATATATTTTAACCCACCTGGAAAAGTTGAAGTTACTCATAGTCATACAGTTTAATATTTTATTTGAAGCTTTTCATTCAGTTGGCAATGCTATGTACCAATGGTAAGTGCGTAAATAAGTCAAAAAAAAAATGTATGCAAATCAAAACGCATCAGTAGGTTGTGTGTGCTGCTGTAATTAAGGTAGGCGCACAGTTTGACGCAGTGAATTCGCAAAATTCTGTGCAACTAAGGTTTTTATTTTCTTCAAAAGCGTGCGCCTCGAAGAGTTAAGAGAGAAAATAAATTTCTACTTCACTCCAGTTTGTTGCGATTCGGGTGGAAAATTTTTATTTCGCACAAAAATCCGCAGTCTATTCATTGCAGAAGAACAGAATTCCGCAAGAAAATAATACCAAAGTTAACGCTTACGTTAAAAAGGCTTCTTTTAAGAAAGTCCTTGTAAAAGAAACAAAAGCAATTATTGCAAAAATCCCGCGGAACCCAAACACAGTGGTCTCCGAGTCGCCCCAGTTACAAGATCGGCTAAAATTACCGCTAAATTTACCCGACAAAGAATCTTAGTATCGCGTCAATTATTAACACCGCAGCCGGGCCATTTCTGGGGTGGTCGTGTTAATAATTGAGTCGGTCGAGGAGGTAGTTACGAATCGGGACTAATTAAAATCAATCCTCTGTATCCTTGCCCGTGGTTCCTCCCACCGGTTCTTATCCTTGCTCCTGTTATCATCCGTTCCTATCGTGTTCTTGTTCCTGTCCCTTCCCTCCCTCTCTCTCTCTCTCTCCTCCGTTTTGTTTCCGGTTTCGCGCGGATGTCGGACGACCGCATGCAACACGATAATCTGTTTCCACGACGACAACGACGACAACGACGACGTCGACGACGACGATGATGATGATGACCACCACGGCTACGTCATCGTCGGACACCACGGCAGCGGTAAGTCTCTGATAAGGCTAGTCACATTCCAATTGCCGAGCGACACGCGTGCTAGCGCCCAGCCAGTCGTGATCGTAATACTAAAATCGCGACGCTAAATCGCGAACGCTCGTCGGATCACCAAAATCGCGAACCATTGTGCTCGTTCGATCGATCAATCGGCCAGAGCCCGATTGTCGAAATCGGTACGGCTTTCGTCAGTCGATCTTGATCGGTCGAGGAACCGACACACGGCCGGTTGTTTGCGGATCGTTTTCCGGAAGCGGCATCGTAATCGGTTCGTTTTGACGATGTTCTTTCTTCGCTGGCCGCGCTTTGCTCGATATCGCACGACGCGTCCTCGGATGGGCGTTTCCTGCGTGTCGCGCAGGAAGTACCTGGGATAGATTCTTCTAACCTGTTCCTCTTTTTACATGGACATTAATCGGTCTGGTAGATTCGTGGAAAGAATGTGCAAATAATTTCGACATTTTGTGTTTGGAATTTCTTGAATTTCTTACGACATTATCGTCTCTAAAAGAGGATTTGTACATTGCACGTACCGTTCTATAATTTTCTGTACTGATGAAAAGGGGTGACCCATCAACCCTTGTCGGGCAAAGAATGGGTAAATGAATTACTTTCCAAAGTTTAATCAAAATTGCTCCGAGTCGTGTAGTCCTGTATAATGAGCAGGTTGGAAGAAACTAACTGTCCGGCTCTGTAATTATTTCTGACGCATTTCATAGTTGTTTAGTAGCATTCTCGGGAAACGATCGGCACAATCGTAATCGTGACCGACCAGCGATCGACGATAATGACTCACGTGTTGAGTACGTTATAAGTGTAATTTCTGTATTCAAAGGATTTATCCGCAAGGTGGGAGTGCGATAAAAGCGATTATCACTCGGTGCGTGCAATCATCGCGAGATAAAACACAGTGGGGGCTTATAGTGTTCCGCGAATCGTCGGGTTTCAGATAGTTGCATCAAACAGAATTCGCGAGTGTTTCTACCAACAGTGGTGTATTCAACGTGCGTTGGCTGTTGGACATAGTTTAACAATAGAACTACCAAACAAAACTCCCTAACTGTATTTCCCTCGAAAAATCAATTCTTTAGACGATCAGGTGATTAGGGTGAATTGCAACGTTCAGTTTGAAAGTGGTGTAAGTCCATTTATCATCCTAAAAAAAGTCAATGATCTATTTAATTTAACCCTTTGCACTCTAACTAATTTACTAATTAGTTGCATATTTTTTCATGTTGTAAATACGAAAATAGCGCAATTTACTCGTACAATACCAAAATGTTTAGTAATTTATTAGATAGAAACAAATTTAATAATGTGAAAAATATTTTGTATAATAACACAGCAATTTTTAGTGCCGTCTCAGAGTCGCCACTCGAGTCCTAAGGGTTAACCCTTCAGGGACGTCTATGTGTCATACTAACTCTCTGTGCAAGATAAAAATGTCCAACAATATGCTTCAGTTCTTATGTCTCCACAGTTTTGCATTTTACCTATCCATTCCTGATATAAACGCATAAAACCTGCAAACCAGTATCGTGCAAAAGCTCATTAATTAAAATCGAAAGTGTTCTGCCCTTGCAGGAGGACCTATCAAGATTTTTCAATTGACGCAGCTCCTCGAAGATGGAATTACATCACTTTCAAAAACGAACAGATTAATTGTTGTCTTGTCTGAGTGGAATGGCATTGATTGAGTTGACCCGTCTGGTAGTTCTAACGTTAACACGGTGATCGTTGGTGCACAGAAGCTGCAGAGTGGGGTTGCAGACGTCAGAGGACGTGCGAGACCCGACGTTTTTCTTTTTTTTTTTTCGATGATCGGACGTGATTCCGGCGAGACTGACAAAATTAATAAAGCACACGGTAGCGATTCGCCCGGAGCCGTGGTAGGATCGTTAAAATGTCAGCGCCGACGGCGTCGAGACGTCGTTTGAACCCGGCGGTCCTCGCCAGATACAATAGCCCACAGCGCGGCCTCTCTCAACAGGTAGCTACCAGCCGAAGAAAAAAGGTGTTCGTACGCGACTGTGTCTTCTGCTTTCAAACCACAACCATAGTTTTTCCGTGGCAGCGCAAAATTACTTCCCTCGAAATTATTTTCGTCCGCCCTTTACGAAGTTCCACAATTTTTATCTTTCTCTTTGCATTATGGTATAGACGATTCTTACAAATAAACGAGGTTTTGTTCTTGGTGTACTAATGACAAAAAATATCTACCCTTATGTCCTCAAAAGCATCATATTAATATAATTAATTTCTCTTTACCTGAACAGAATGGTAAATCAAATATAAAGAAATACTTCTCGCTTCAAATAATTCTGTAGACTGTCCTAAGTAGAACCATACATTTTTTTCGAACACTATAAACATTTGAAACTGTTTGAACAATTTTGTTAAATTAGCGAGACACCGCTAACCCACCAATTTCCTTGTATATTTTCAATTTATCTGAAATGATAAAGAACACAAGTATATTTTGTACGACAAATATTGATGCAATTGTCAAAAAGAAATCAAAAATTTGTGGAACGATCAATCGGAGTCTGAAGCCGAGCAATTCGATGCACGGCAGTTCCCATCGCGGCCTTTGTGTTGCAAATCGCGCTACAATTGAGAGCAAAAGTCATCGGCGTGCGAATACATTTTTCTCTTATTGCACATATCACCCGTCTATATTCTTGCATGATCGCGAACTGCTATCGCGAACGTACCACTGAACCACATTCGCCTGTGCTCGGTGATATCATAAATTATTCAATGATTCAGCATCCATCAGTGACGTCTCTCCTTTCGGTGGGGATAACCTGAGCTTCCTTTCGTCTGATCATAAATCATTCCATAAAGTAATACGACTGAATTTATCGCCGTACGCAGCGAAATAAATAAAAGTTTATTTCGCTTCTCTATGGCTTTCTCGGAACATATACACGAAAACTCTCGTACGTGCTACACAAACGCGTGCAATTTCAACACGATGTACCAGCGTGTAAAGCGTGAACGTGTAAGAACTAAAGCGATTTGAAAGAATTGTTAATCAGACCATGTTCAAGTGTACGCTCAGTTTAGCGCGGATGATTTTTGCCGGTCGTCGCAGTGCACCATATGGCACGGCCGGCACGAATCTACCGTGCATCTGTGTTTTTAGTACTTGCAGATGTGCAGCTCGATATGCAAAACCTGACGACGTTCTGCCCTTATCTGGATACATTCGCGAGGAACTATTTCCTCTCTCGTTCTCATATCGCGCGAATAATGTGAACGTCTCTTTACCAACCACAAAAAAATATGTGATCATGTTGGTCCTATTTTCTTGCCTCGGTCAGATCTGAAATGTACAGCCAGTTTGCGATAAAAATCTCGAGACATTATTGTTTTCAATTTTCAATAATATGAATGCAGTATCTAATAGGAACGCGTAGGGACATTTACCTTACGGGTGCATCGGAAGATGCACCATAAGCGAACGATGGAAGTGGGTTAACGTTTCTGCGCGACGCATTCATTGATTTTAAGAGAACAACGGATTAAAAGGACGGGAGGAGAGGAGAATTACTGTCCGGGGAACGTTTCGGTATCCCGGAGGACGCTTGTTCTTTTCGAGGGTCCTTAGGAGGGACTGCCTTAACGAGGCCGATCCGCATCTTCTCGTGCAACTTCATTTTTCACGGTGTCAACGGTCGTCGTCGTCGTCGTCGACGTTCCCTTGCTTGGTATTCCGTCGCGACACTAGGAAGTACGCGGCAGAATGCATGGAGTATCATTCTGGCCTTAATTGGACTCCGAGCTAATAAGAGCATCGAACTATTAAGCTACGTGTATCGTTGTGTTCGCGAACGCCACCTGCATTCGCTCGCGTGCTATTTCTGCCGCCTCGATGCTCTTCTTCCCATTTTCCGAACCCCATTCTTCTCCTTTTCTTCCTGTTTCGCGCGAAGAATGCCCCGCTGAAACATTGTCTCTATTCGCGAGAAATTGTTCCCCTGTGAATCGTCCTGGTACAGTCCTTTAATGAATTTCGAAATATGAAAATTTAATGTCAAACGACTGGAACACGCCAGTTTAATTGATCCTGTTTTTTGACCAAGAATCAGTAGTAAACATTTCACATAGAAGAACCTATTAAAACCTTCATGGGTTGAGATACGTGAAAATTAGGTTGGTTCTTACATTCTTAATGCTTTCTTGTAACTTTAGGAAATCTATTTTTACCGTTCGTATCGATTTGTCTTCAGAATTACTTCGGTTCTTGTGCAGCAACGACGAATTTCTTCACCAGTTTTATTCTCGGATGTTTCGACCTAGAATAAAGAGATGATTGTTATTCCTTAATGTTTTCATACGTCTCTTGTAATTTTTCTAAAGTATTTGCTAGAGCGAGAGATGATACGGGTCAAAAGTTCGTTCGGCCGGGAAGTGCAAGGTGTTTTTAATTGCAACATGCACTTGGCGCGTGCCGTTTCGGTTTGTTAACGATCAAGCGAGAAAAAATCTCTAGTTAGCATGCAGCGCCACCAACGGGACGATGGTTGTCGCGCGAACTTTTATTTTACACTGTACACAGAAGCGGGTCGGTAAACGAGAGCGACGTTTCGCGTTTGTTTTCATCAAATATAACCAATAACCTGCTGAAATAAACTCTTTGTCAATATTTCATACAAATAATTCATCGTTTGGTTGGTATATTTCATTCGCAACCAAAATTGACCACATGCAAAAATCAAGATAAAATACTTCAATTAGTAAACAGTGCGTTTCAAACCGCGATGTTTCAACAAAAATGCAATATTAACCTTTTTCGTACGTTAGTGAAAATACGTATGGCATGATAAACATCGTTTATCACGTTATATTCACAACGTAGCCTCTATAGTTGTAATATTCTACCGAATGCAATATATCCTCTTGGAAAATATGAATAAAGATATGCTCACGGAACCAATTATTCACAGAGACCAATTAAATTTTGAGTGAAATATTATAGAAAATTTGAATATACAGAAATTTTCATAACAAAATAATTTTAATTTGAATTTCAGGGAAAATTTTGAGCGAAGTACTATAGAAAAATTGAATATACAGAAATTTTCATAGCAAAATAATTTTAATTTGAATTTTAGAGGGAAATTCATATGAAATTAAATTTTGAGTGAAATACTATAGAAAAATTGAATATACAGAAATTAGTTTGAATAGAATTAGAATTAGAATTAGTTTTAGTTTGAATTTCAGGGGACACAGAGACTAATTTTTCTCTCTTTCTTAATTCCATCAAGTTGTAAACAATATATTGATATTATCAAAGTCATGTCACCTCGCTGCTGACTGAAGTCGAGTAAAATAATCGTACCGAAGAAGTTCAAAATATACAGTATCCTGCTCGACGTCAAATTCGAGAGTGCTCAAATCGAACGCGATACGAATCATCGATAAAAGTCTAAATAGATGAGTCCTACGCTCACGAAAGGACTCTCTTCGTCGCTATAGGCTATGCCGATTGAGGGTCCGCCAGGAGCCGGGCGCGTTTATCGGTCGTTAACGGCAAAGCGCGCGACATCTCGCGAACGTAAGACAAAAAGGAGGAAAACAGGTAGACCTGTACGCAAAATAGAAATTGCAACACACAGGGACCAATTTTTCTCTCTTTCTTAATCCCGTCAAGTTGTAAACAATATATTGATATTATCAAAGTCTCGTCACCTCGCTGCTTTCGAGTAAAATAATCGTACCGAAGAAGTTCAAAATATACGATATCCTGCTGGACGTCAAATTCGAGAAAATCGAACGCGATACGAATCATCGATAAAAGTCTAAATAGATGAGTCCTACGCTCACGAAAAGGACTCTCTATAGGCTGTGCCGATTGAGGATCCGCCAGGAGCCGGGCGCGTTTATCGGCGGTTAATGGCAAAGCGCGCGACATCTCGCGAACGTAAGACAAAAAGGAGGAAAACGTTTCGGTGGAATTTGCGGGGCAGATGTGCACCGTTTCGAGCGCGGGGAAAAATGTTCTAAGGGCGAGGATTCGAGAGAGTGTCCGAGTCGTATAGCGAGGACAATATGTTTCGTGATCGTGCAGGCTGCTCGGCGGCGGCGTCGCGCGATTGGTCGGCGCGTCACCTCTGGGCGCATGCGCACGGAAGAGCGACGGCCTCGTTGGTTAGCCGAACGGGCACGAACGCCGTTGTCGTGGATTTACCCCCACCACGGCCGGTGGCTGCGTCAGGCGTGGTCGTTCGTTAGGGACCGCAGTATATCCGAGTCGGGCGCGTCGTATTTGTCGGTCCGCTGTCGGCTTTCTCAGCTTGGTTGGTTAGAAAGAGAGCAACGTGTGTGCCTGTGTTACCCGTGTGTCTCCTGTGTCTGCATACATATATATACACATATATATGCATATACACGCGTATGTGATATAGGAGAGAGATCGCGCGCGCGCGCTACCCCGGGTGAACAGTGTGCGTGGTTTGCCAAAGGTCGTTTAACTTGTTCTACCCCCACCATCCCCGCCCCATCCCCCCGAGAAGTTGTTTTCTTTCGCTTTTTCCGCGAGGGGCCCCTCTCTGTGTGAAACGCGCACACAGAGACACGCTACACACGTATCCCTGAGACGCGAAGGAGAAAAACCATCGCGGCGCGGGTTATATTTTCGTCAAGGGGGACAGAGGACACAGGGTACGCGACAATGAAACAATGCACAGAAAAGTGAGAGTGAACGTGGCCACGTTCGGCCGGTTTGCCGACACCGTGAATCACCAGCAGCGCCGGCGTTCATGAGCCCACGCACCCGCCGCGACCCGATGCGCGACTTCTCTCTCTTTCTCTCCTCCCTTGTTTTGCGCTTTTTCGTGCACTCCTTCTT
Source organism: Halictus ligatus (assembly GCA_028454255.1). NCBI lineage: Eukaryota > Metazoa > Arthropoda > Insecta > Hymenoptera > Halictidae > Halictus > Halictus ligatus. The sequence goes on along the minus strand of CM052141.1, from coordinate 3,922,510 downwards.
CTTCTCCCTCTCGATCCTTCCCCCTCTCCTCCGACCCTCAAGTCCGTGCGTGCACACGCTTACGTGAACCTTTCCTTTGAACCTGACAGACACGGCGCGCGAGACGCGCGTACAGTGTGAGTACCCGTTGTTTTCTTCCGAACGATTACACCCAGGGGCTGTGAGAGAACCCGACGATCTCGGGTCGGGTCGGGCCGAGAATTTTATCTCGGGATCGTTCTCCGGAGTACCCGAAATTTTCGGGTTCTCGAGCGGTTCTCTCCGATTAACCCCCCTTGCTACGAGTTCATGGGATCGAATCGAATCCGCGGGTTCTTGCGCTCGTAGGGCAACACTATACTGCGGGAAGTCTATGACCGTGATACGGTTTCTGTTGATCCTAGCCGGCGAAGGCGTTTCCAAGGGCAAGCCGTGGCTTTCCATCGCCACCGGGTCTCAGACACACGCCAGTTTCGAGGACTCTCGAGCTTCGCTGTTCTCTATTACTGTTCTTTCCCTACGGGTCCATTGTTTCGTCTACGGGGGGGTTTTTATTTTCGTTTTCTCTTTCCACTGCTACGTCGCGAAGTCGAATGACACTGGAACGCTCGTGCCACGGCCGTGTCGCGCGCACGATAATATTTCAAATCGATCATTGTGCTCGCTCTCCGCCGCCACCTTTGTTGAACTCACCGTTCAAACGAATCCTCCCGAGCAACAGGATCGCAGAAACCGATATATATCCGAGAGTGTAACAGATTTCGGCCCGTCTACGGAGCCGAAAGAACACCGTTTATGGCTGACAACGCCCGTTCCTCTTTTTCTTACGGTGCCCCGCGCGATTCTGCTCCCATGGAATCGGACCCGATGAACGCGCTTTATCTTTTTCACCGCGGCGATTATTAACGCGTCCTTGACTCCGCTAATTCTGCCCTCTTGTCGAATATTATCTGATCGATGGCTCGATTAAGCTTTTATCGACTCGGACCGGACGCTTTTTCTTCCACATAACCTCATTTTCGGAAAATAATCCACGTATCGTCGAAAATAAGTTGCACAAGTTGCTTTGTATAAATAGTTAGAATTTTTTCGATTGTTTCGTGTTTGTTCATAGAAATTTATAAATATCCGTCAGGATATTCACAATTATTTCTTGGTTATGTTACAATTGTGTTGCATAGGGGAGTTGCAAATATTATCCAGATTCTTTTCAATTGTTTCTTGGTTATGTTAATATTATATTGAAGCTATGAATATTATTTAGAATATTCTCAATTGTTCCTGGGTTATGTCAAAATTGTGTTTCAGGGGAAGTTACGAATATTGTTCAGAACATTTTCAATTCTAACCAATCTTTTGTTCATTAATGTGGGAAAAACTTTAAATTCCCGCCATCGAATTTCCTACGAAAACGAGACAGCCACTGGAAGAACAGGCTAATAGAGGGTCAACTTCTATGAACTTTCTAGATTCAGAATATTTGAGGGTTCGACTTAAAGTTCTAGCAAAACGCAGCACAGCCACGTGACTCTCTCAGGAACGTTATCGCAACAATTACACACTGAAGATCTAATTTACTATTCCTGTATCGTTCATTACACTTGATATTTAAACAAATACCTTACAAACGCTTCGCTTAAGGGCAAAAGCAGTAGCTGTTCATACCTGACCCAATTGCCAGTCTCGCATTTTTCCCAAAGCAAGACAAACTCGCAAAGACAGTCATACACACACACACGCTCCTTTAAAAATAGAATAATTGGCCTGGATTTTTACTTACATGAACGAAGGAGCTCATTAACAGCTTTTGCAAAATTTAGTTCGTCGCGAGAGAGAGCGAGAGTCGGGCCAATGAGTGATCCGTCACGTGACCAGCCGCCATTGTTGTGGTGTTTTGCTCGAACCTTAAATTGAACGGACGATAAATTCGCTCGTTAAGCCGAAAGAGCTGGTGCTCGGTGACTGTTATCGATTTCGGTTCTCGAAACGATTACGGAGAACCTGTGTTCCAGATAACCGTTACACAGAAATCAAATTTCCAACTGTTATCTGTAGGACCGCGGATTTCACGCGTTTATCGCGAAAACGGGCAGGCGAAAGTCAAAGTACAAAAGATTCTAAGAACGACCATTATCTTGAACCTGTTAAAATATGATCGAAGTAAGAACACAACGCTTGTACTTGCTACGCTTGTTATTTGTCATGACCAATGCACAAAATTTCGATTTCACGCGGGAAGCTGAACGAAGCCGGACATGAAATAATATTCCGCAGATACGAGAACCGCATCCGGAACGGATAACAGCTGGAAGTTGCGTTTCTGAGTAACACGGTTACGCAAAGAATAATGGTTCTTTGAGAACGTTTTAATCGAAACCTGTGTACATCGATGGGACGCGGTTTAACGATTCGCTGTCAGTTTGCTTGGCGCTAGAGACGAGAGAAAGAGAGACAGAGACAAAGAAAGCTGCACCGGTGACGAGGAAGCAGCGATAGATAGAGGGTAGTGGAGGGACAGAGAGAGAATCGTGTTGGACCCTCTAGTAGTCACGTGACACCGGTTGGGAAATGTCGACCGAAAATCAAAACGGTTCGGCCGGCACGCAGAGCAACGGGATAAAGGCGACGATCGGCGTGTCGTCGACGGCTAGGAGCACGTCGAACAACTCCTCGTTCCTGTACAGCAGCAACTCGATGCTGAACCGCGAGAAGCCTCGTCATGTGCCGCCGCCGACGTTGCCGAAATACACGTCGAGCTTCAACGCCGGCTCGAACGGCAGCGGCACGACGGAAAGATTGAACAGAGACCGGGACGTCGGCGGCAGCTACAGGCTGGCCAGCCTCGAGAGGCTAGCCCTCAGGCAGAGGATACTAGACGGGGAAAAGGCGAACGGCGACACCACGTCGGTAAGCTCTACATTTATTCCCGCCCTCCGTTTCTCCACCGTTACAAACGGAACAATATTTTTATCGAGTGTTCACTGTGTCCGTCGAACGGTCTGCGTGTAAACTTCTTTTTTCTTTACGCATCAGGCCAGAACCTGGCCTATCAGCGGACATACGATGAATGAACATAATATTGATAGCAAATAACGGACAGCGGCTTAAACATTCAAGCAGCTATTAACAACAGTTATATATGTGCAGCTTAGAGTTAAGATAGCACTTTCGACATTGAAACACACGCTTGAATCCACTTCTACATCTAATCGAATTAATCGTATAACGTAATGCCTATGTAAATCTGCGTACACTCATGAGCGCACAAAAACGTATGCATACATTTTTAAAAACATAGTCTTACCTACTAACAAACAAGTTACAACTATGAAGAGACTAATTCAGAGATGCTAACTGATACATCCTCTGTGTTGAACATTGATTTTGTTAGTCCTACAGAAGTCTCTAATTGTATACAAGGGTTTTATGTTCACATTATTAAGGAAGATATCGATCGATCCGGGAATGGTATTGACGGTGGTTGACAAACTATGAATCATTTCCTGTCTACCTTTAGAACGCAGGGGACATTGCCATAATAGATAGTCTATATCTTGTATCGGATGAGAACACTCGCATGACGAATCTGGAACCATCTTAAACCTCGCAAGAAATTCTCGAGTGTTTACATGATTTATTCTTCCAAATCTGACTATAAAGTCTCTCGACAGATCGTAACCGCTCTAGCAAGGTGTTTTTTTGAGATTTGAAGAATTTCTTCCAGTAAAGGATACCTTTACTATTAAATATTGTACTAAGATGAGCCCAGAATTGTTCCCACATTTCTTCCTTATGTATATCCTGCGTGTAAACATTGTGGAATGCCAGCTCCATCTGGATAGCCCGTAGACGAATCTTACGTGTCAACTAGGATGACCGTGCAGACCACCCTCTACATTTCACTTTAACATTTTATGGCGCGTTCAGAGTTTAGACCAAACCACAGACGAGGTATAAGTATAGACCTATCATCTTACGGGTCTTCGTGTCTCGTGTTCGGAAATATCGACTGTTCAAAAAATCAGAGGTTTTTCTTTAGAATTATTCGTTTATTTTCTCGTAATCGCGAGACTGCATATACAGATATTTTTTATTTGATTTCCTATCACCGAGGATACTGTCAGCAAATTTTAGTTCCAATTGGTAATACAAGATGTGACACGAAAATGGTAATGGGGTTACCGTGACCCCAAAAATGTGGGCCACTAAAATATATTGATAGGTCTATCCTATACCTCGTCTGTGACCAAACGAACGAATGCTCGTTAAATTCGAATATTCCGAATGCTTAGTGGATTTTATAATTATAAATAAATGCTACGCTCTCTGATTGTTCGATTCACAATTTCGACACACGTTGATACGTTCAGTATAATATTATAACTGAAGGGAACGGAAGATTCTTTAGAGAACTTTTCTTGATCTGCCCCCGTTGGAATTTACAAAGGCGTTCCCTAGAAAAGTTGTACGTTTGAAGTGGAACTTATTAAAAAGTTTGAACATTCTTCCGATCTCGGTCTTAAGTATTTCAAATTGAAACGCATTCCCGCGTAAACGAGAGGTTAAGCCACGAAAGGTTGGAGTTTCCTCTCTAGGTTGCGCTTTCTTAAATTTGAACGTTGGAAATCGGAAATAGTTGTCTTACGCGGGTTTCGAATTAGTTTTGGCGTTCCGTATTTAGCGCGGGAAACGAAGCTATCGATGATAGTTTATTTTGTACGCGTAACCGACCGGGGATTAGTTCTTAATCGTGATTTCGAATCGATCAACTTAACCTGGAACGTTTAACGAGCCGGGTCGTGCAACTTCTAACCTCGGATGTCGTACGAAGCGCTGCTCCCTGTAAATCTGAAATCGATAAGTCTATAAAAAAACAGGGGATCTTTAATTATAACGGGGATCAATTACCTTAGCCGGAAATTCTGCTGAATCTCATTAGGTCGCCATTATCGTCCAGCGTTCCAATTAGGTGAGCACCTATTTCTAGGATACTTATGCATTATTACAGAAAAGTGTCGTCCCTTTGATCTATATTGTCCAAATTTTGCTACATTACTTTCATTTCAAATAAATTACATACAATATTCGATAGAATTTTAGATTAACAAACTTTTTCTGTCCAACAATTAGATACACTTTTTGGGGCAATACCAGAAATTCTGTGCATGGAAACTTAACCTTCTCAGGACGAATGTCGCCATATTGGCAATATCGGTCTCCCGCGTCTAATTCCTAAACGAAGGTCTAACAATTGAATTAACATATTATTTTCCTTTAGTTTGCAGTATAACTACAAGGACAATACTTAAATTTATTTTTATTGGCCCAAGTGATGAGATACAGGCTGTACCAAAAGTACACCCTATAGTCTAGACTGCAGCAACAATTTCATTTTTGAAAGATACACACTTCCGTAAACAAATTCGAATTTCAAATGTTCTAGTGACATTCGCGCCGCTCTGAACTTGGGTAAAACACGCTAGGGACTGGCCCAAAGTTAACCAGGATTGAAATCAGTGGCGATTGGGGAATACAATGGCGAAATGTATTTCAGGGATGCACAGCGGGCCATTCCGGAAGTTTTGGTACGCGACCGTTGCGATGGCGGTCTTTTTGAACTTGACTCGGTAGAACAGGGTTTCCTGTGGGAGTCGTCGCAGAGCGGAGGATAGTTCTGTCCTGCTCTGCTCTGCTCTGCTCTGCTCTCGTGACTCTGTAACTCAATCCCGGTTCTCGAAGAATCAAATTTTCCACCCCTGGCGCGCATACACGGGGCGCGGTGGTCGGACGCTCATGCTCCTCCCGTCGCATAAAAGAGGCCACGTGATCTTCCCGTTTATTCCGTTCTCTCGTGGCTCCGTGAGAAAACGGGCTATGACTCACGGAATCCAGTCGAGTCGAGTCGAGACTCGACGCTCCGCAAAAACGACGAATTATATACCGTTTCTCGGTTCGCCGCGGTATACACTGCCGCTCAAAAGTACACGCACACTTTCTTACGTCGATGCCTAAACATTCAGGTATCTACAATCATTCACAATTTAACTCTCTACAGCTCTGTGCAACTTTCAAGTCACATATTAATATTTTTTATAGCTACAACGCGACAGCAGTGTTTTGTTCTCTGGTCCTTCTCGTGACCTAGCAAATTTTTGCATCACCATTATTGCTTCTTACTTTAGCGACGGTCACTGGACCAAGCAAAATTCTAATTTCTTTATAAAAGAATGAAATGGTCTAGGGACTTTTGGGCCGCCCTGAACTTTTCTATAACACTTGAATTGAGTTGCCAATAACAATAATACGTTTAGACAAGTAAAAGGGAACGTTCCGCGCATAGTGATTCACGCGACCGATCGCCGGTGCGTCGAACGAGTTCCCCCGACAAGTTTACGTTCCCGATAAAAATGTGCAATTAGAACGACCTGCATGTTTGTTGCTACAATCCGCCTCCTTTTACGTCGAACACAGAATACGGAGAAATATGGGCACAAATCGGAGAATAATTCACAGTCGAAACACGTTTATTCATATATCCGTTTTCTCCGATAACCTGTTTAAGACGTGTTCGTACCGCGTGACTAAGATTCGTCATTTCACCGGTAATCGCCAACGGCCCCGCGAAATATGACTAATATTAGCCGTATTAGTCATTTGTGTCCTGATATAAATTTCAGTGTTAATCCGGTGTTAAAGAAACCGGCGTTATCTATTCACCGCAATAATAGAGTTACGGGAACACTAAAAACATTTATTATATATTATTTTCTAGAAATTTTTCTTGGACTCTAAGCTCGCATTTATGGAACTGAGGCTTCACTATGACAAATTCCCGAGGTTCTGATTATTATTTGCACTCTTCGCTTCTGGATGCAACTGCACCGAGAGTCTGCGGGATCGTTGTCAATTACGCTTAAAGATCTATGGTCGCATTAATGGAGTAATCGCACGACGTGGATGACTCAGGGAGACTGATGAGAATCTCTGTCACGAACACGTGGCAAGTTTACCCGGCGTGGCCCACTCTATCACGCTGTTGTGCGCAAAAGAGTGAGGGAGAGTGTTGTTCGAGAGCCAAGGAGACAGAGAGAGAGAGAGAGGGAGAGAGAGAGAAATGATCCGGTATAGTGGGATGGAGAGAACGCTGCGAGGGAGGAACATATGGCCGCGTTCTTATCTCAATTTTCATGGGCTTTTGCGAGAGGGACTTAGCTTTTAATTCCTCTAGCCTCCCTCTCTCTCTCACCCCCTCCCCCTCTCTTTTTCCAACGTCAAGCATGTGCTCTCGATTCTTCAAACCACGCCCCTCCAGTGTTATTTTTACTCCCTTTGGAGAGGAGAACGCTCTTTCAATCCCGGCCTATTTATTCCGGGAAACGTCGGTTCTGTTTTGCATCACAGACGATTGAACGTTCGGCTCGTTTAATTCGTTAAGTACCCGCAGCAGTGAGTACACATCGACCCAGTCGTGGAACAAAGCCCGGACAGAACCGTGAGAAATGTTTACCGGCGATTACCGAACAAATCAAACTCGAGACCCACCACGGAAACTGTCTACTTGCTTCGGAACTTATACCTGAACACCAGGACCAGCAGACTGCGTTGTCCTTATCGTCGAGACGTCCTAGTATAGTCACTCTCATAAATGATGGCACGCGCTTTAAATCGGAATGGGGTAAGGGACCCAATTACCGTGGGGGCACCGATCACCGTCTCTATATTAATTATTTTTCTTAATATCCATTAGGCTTTGAAAATAATTCGGTTCCTTAACCTAACTTTTTTATAAATGGACCGAAGAACGACTCCAGTGTTTCTGCCAAGCTAGATGAATTAATTTACCAGACGATACGTAATGAAAATTTTGGAAAAATTGAGTTTTGTCCGAATTACGACAAAAATAACAGAAGTAGATTTTTACAACTTTTTTTTATTTGAGATTGTAAGCGAAATTTAAGAAATGTGTTTTGCAGATTCATGTCAGTCTTACACAAAAATTGTGTTACTATTAGATTTCATGATAAACGGGATTTATATGCAATCATGGTGTTTCTAAGTTTGTAAAATAGTTTGCAAGGTACAGAGATTACATTTATTAATTTATATTAATTGATTTGGAAACAATACAACAGCATTTTTGAATGCTTTAAATATTTTCATTGTTCTCCGTTTGATAAGGGACAGTCTGATCAGTGAAAGAGGTTTTTTTCTTATTTTTGTGAAAGGATCGGAGGAATTTGCATAAAGATTCCCGGAGTACGTTCGCAGTGTCACAGTTTCAAAGTTTCGAATCGCGTGACCCACTTTTGCGAACAGAAATGGTTTTCCGGTGTAACAGGGGATGCCGGGGCACTTGTAGCACTTTTCCCATTTAGTTTTCAGTTTGAGAGCCGCTGTTTCAAGCGCACATGGCCCACCCTCGTTTTCACATATTTGGTCGAAGTAGGGCCAGGGCTCGTGTAACCACGGGGGCGAGGGTCCCACCCTCGTGCAGAGACAATAGAAAAATACACTGTAACTCGTGAGTCACGGACCTCGCGGAAGATCGAAGCGCTGTCCCCCGAATGCATACAGTGACTCTACTGAAAACACTCAAACATTGAACCATTTTTTAATACCGAAAGGCTGGAGCCACAGAATTCATTTTTGAACGGTAGCTGTTGCACCGAAATGACTAAAGAACAATGCAAATCGAAGACCGAACGAAAGGCTCTAAAATTGTCTCAAACTTCTCGTGCTTCAGAAAATTAATTTTTCACAAATTTCAACAAGTTCGAAGCTCACTCAGTTTCTAATAATTTCACACTCAAAAGTCAAAGCGTGGCATTTTATTTTTTTATTGAAACCTTTTCCAATGGCATTAACCCTTTGCACTCGAAGTTCTTTTAACTCGAATATTTCTCTTCTATATATATTTTTTTTCATGTTATACATACGAAAACGGTGCAATTGACTCGTACAATACTGAAATGTTTAGTAATTTATTAAATACAAACAAAATTGAAATGTAAAAGAATATGTTGAACAATGATACAGCAATTTTTAGTGGCGCTTTACAGTCGTCATTCTAGTGCTAAGGGATAATAATTTTAATCGTGAACCAATAATTCTTTTGAGACTGTTGCTTAAAAGAAGGCTTCCAAGCTCTTGTTTCAATGAATTGCAATTGCGATGAACCTTATCAAAAGTTTTCGGTAGGCGGAATCGAATTTGTACTGTTTTTTTGTATTTTTCAGTGTCGATTTTTGTCCATTTCGAACGAATCGAGCGATAAGCCTTGATAAGAAGTAAACTGTTGACGGTGATAGGTTGATTGCCAGTCGAATCGCAGCAAGAGACACACCGATTCCGCGTGAAAGGACGGCGAAGCGTTTTATCTCCGCGCATGATCGACCCTTACGACTCTTTCACCGGCCACGAAACATGCATCGATGATGAAACCGGCTGCGTCGATATAGGTTCCACGAAAGCGAGAGAACGCCCGTGCTGTGTGCGTGTCGATAAAATGGAAATTTATGACTTCCGCGGCCTCCGTTGCTCCTAAATGAGATCATTGTTCTGTCTCCGATAAGAGCGCCCTTATTAAAAGTGACCTTTTTTTCTTCGAAGGACGCACCGAGCGCATACTGGGTGTTCCAGGAGAAACGATGTTCGGAAGATTGAGGAAAGGGACGATGAATATTTTAGGGGATGAGGGGAGATTCAGGAGTGCTCTTCTACTGTTAATAGTGTATTAATTTTGTGAGGAGGCTGTTTCATAGTAGTCTACAGAATTAGGAGAGCACAGATAATATTTGCAAACTAGTCCATAAAATTTGGAATGCATATTGAAAGGAATATTGAACAGTTTAGGGGATGAAAGGGGCAATGCTAGGTTTTCAATTTTGGGAGTGACATACTGTGTACTGGATGATTCAGACTAGTCCACAAAATTTAGAATGCACCCTGAAAGGGGTACTGAATATTCAAAGGGATGAAGGGTGTAGATTCAGGAGTCTACTTCTATTATTTGGAATGTATTAATTTCACGAATGGGTTAGAGTATCTAGAACGTTCCATGGTAGAACATCAATGATCTCCAGAATTTGGAAAATACCCTGAAGGGATAAATATTTTAGGGGATGAAGAGGTAGAGTAGTTGTAGGTCCTCATTGTTCCCATTAAAGCGTCCATTAATTTTGTAATCGGATTGCAGCGTTCAAGGGGTTTCATGCAGGAGTATAGAATTTTGGGAACAGTATGAAGTGGCGTTCAATATTTAGGAGATGAGTGGGTGAAGTTCAGATCAATATTTTCCCCGCTAAATTCGCGTTAATTTCCTAAATCAGAGCACGAACAAAACTGCTACACCGAACAGAAATCGGGAACAGAAATTCGAGATTGTTGCATTTCCAAAATCGTCGTTCAACGTATCCGGAACCGAAAATTTATGTTGCGCTTTCGCAGCTCTTCGAAATCAGAAGAGAAATACACCGTGGAACCCCGCAGCGAAATAATCATCTAAATCCGACCCGAGAACCGTGTCAGTCCCGGCAGAACCGACTCCGCAGTGAGACGGCAAAGAAATGTACACAAAGAAACGCAGCAGCTCTCATGCAACTGTCTGCCACCGTCAGGATTAATTACAACGCTCGAAGATACCAACCGGAGAGAGAGAGAGAGAGAGAAAGAGAGAGAAAAGTGGGAGTAGTACGAGTAGTCTCCCCGCGACCTTCTCTCTCTCACTGTCTTATTTTTTCCCCTTTTCTCTCACCAAAACCTTGAGTTTCGGATGCACCGAGGGTAGAAAGAGAGAGAGAGAGAGAACCCCTCTAGAAAATGTGCAAATGCACGCGAATGACCCTGGCTACGAATCCGAGGAACGCGAAGGGAAACACAAAGTACCCTTTCAGGAAAGCAGGCCGCGTCCCACTTTTCTCCCTATTTTTTCCCCAAACAAGCGGTGTTTCCACCCCTTCGTGCGCCTAACCGCTCGTAGCATGTTTTAACGCGAACGAAACGGGATCATGGGGCCACGGCGATCCGCGGAGGGATGAAAAACCGGCTCGGGGCTCCGTCGATTCGCGATTTCCGCGAACCCAGGCGCTCTGCCAATTGCAAATTTACCCGCGGAAAAACTTTCCCGATCCGTTTTCTAACTGCACCAATCAAACGCAATTAATTTTAGTCACATTGAATCCATCGTAACCTGTTGAACCCAAATTTTTCAGAATTGACACAGAATTATTTAATTTAGCCACGTATATACAGTCGAACCTGTTTTCGAGCGGTAACTAGGTAGAAATATTCAGGAACTTCATAAATAACTATAACAAATAATATTTTCCAACATATCAAAAAGAAGTCTCACTTAGAAAATATGTCAAAGATTTACGAAATTGCGAGAGAAAGCGCTTTTCAAACGAAATGAAGAATTAAATTATACATGGAGACGTTTAAAACAAATTTAATCTCTCAATACAATACTAATCGTCGTAGTCCAAAACGTGCATCTTCTCAACATTACAAGGGTGTTATAACGATTACATCGTTGGCGTCCATATGCCGCATAAAAAAAATCGCATAGAAAAGGACCGCCAAAAACAGATTTTTGATTGTATATACATCGAGAAAAGAAACAACCAGTTATCGAGATATAAGCAGTTAAAGTTTTCGCAAAATTTGATTTTGTGGAGTTGTACATACAAAATATGAAAGAAAAGCTTGTATTCAATGTTACACGTACGAATATTAAACCTACGTTACAAAATACTAATGTAAAGTACACTTACAAATTTTTTAGAATCATCTGTTCCTCCGTCGGTTCCACAGCACGTTATCATTGACTCAGGCGAATAATTGGATCACAATCACTATATTCTACGTAGCGCACTTAACGGAATCACGAACGAGAATAATTCCCTGTATTACGGAGCCGACATTGCGCAACGCAGTTTAGGAAATCGCGAACGAGAAGATGTTACTCCTAAAACGAATACTGCCGACTCGAATACTAATATAAAGTGCAGTTACAAATTTTTCAGAATAATTTGCTCCTTCGTCGGATCCACAGCACACTGTTATTTACTTATTATTTATCAGGCGAATACGAATAATTGTCCCTGTCTTTCGGAGTCGACACTGCGCAACACAGTTTAGAAAATCGCGAACGAGAAGATGTTACTCCTACCACGAATGAAATAATACTGCGATTTTCATCCGCGTCGCTCGCACGCACGTGTTACGGTCAGATTATAACACGGAGGTCAGACGCCGTGGGTTCATAAACGCTAAATACAAAAACACGGAATTCCGGGAAACCGGGTCGGCCGCCAGAATTTGTTTACCTCGGTTTTGTTTCTACCGTCCCTCGGCGTCTGACCTGCCTATCATAATCCGACCGTAACACGTGCGCGGGAGCGACGCGGTCAAGATCGCAGTATTATTTCGTTCGTGGCCGGAGTAACGTCTTCTCGTTCGCCATTTCCTAAACTGTGTCGCGTAGTGTGGGCTCCAAAAGACAGGGACAATTATTCGTATTCGCCTGATAAATAATAAGTAAACAGTAACAACAGTGTAATAGCAGTGCGTTGTGGATCCGACGAAGGAACAGATGATTCTGAAAAATTCGTAAGTACACTTTACATTAGTATTTTTTAATTAGACAACGGATTTGATGCGTTCATAACGAAAATGAGTAGGTGTAACTCGAAACAGTGAAAAGATTAAATGTCGACGTACGTAAAATTATTAACACTAAACCTACCACCGCCGGTCAAAATGACCGTTCCAGATCTTTTATTTTAGAATCACTATTAAAGATGCTTTCGTGGGAAGTGATTAAAATGTATTCATGAGAGAAAATCCGAATAAATTCAATCTCGTCATTTTTATAAGACAACACGTATCAGTCACTTTCAGGGCTCTGTAGGTTTGGTGTTAACGAGCAAAATAAATTTTTACTTAGCTCCTGTAGATTGTAATTGACGTATAAAATTTTTATTTCGTATAAAGATCAGCCGTCTATAGTATAGTCTCAGTATTCGTTCACCAACATAATTTCGTCATAAGTACGCAAAATTTGCGGTCCGATTAAGAGCGTCGATGAAGTTTCGTCGCTGGTTTTTGGCGGAAACAGTGAAAAGATTAAACGTCGACGTACGTAAAATTATTAATACTAAACCTACCACCGCCGGTCAAAATGACCGTTCCACATCTTTTATTTTACAATAACTATTAAAGATGCTTTCGTGGGAAGTGATTAAAATATATTCACGAGAGAAAATCGGAATAAATTCAATCTCGTCATTTTTATAAGACAACACGTATCAGTCACTTTCAGGGCTCTGTAGGTTTAGTGTTAACGAGCAAAATAAATTTCTACTTAGCTTCTGTAGATTGTAATTGACGTATAAAATGTTTATTTCGTATAAAGATCAGCAGTCTATAACATAGTCTCAGTATTCGTTCACCAACATAATTTCGTCATAAGTGCGCAAAATTTGCGGTCCGATTAAGAGCGTCGATGAAGTTTCTTCGCTGGTTTTTGGCGGAAACAGTGAAAAGATTAAACGTCGACGTACGTAAAATTATTAACACTAAACCTACCACCACCGGTCAAAATGATCGTTCCACATCTTTTATTTTACAATAACTATTAAAGATGCTTTCGTGGGAAGTGATTAAAATATATTCACGAGAGAAAATCCGAATAAATTCAATCTCGTCATTTTTATAAGACAACACGTATCAGTCACTTTCAGGGCTCTGTAGGTTTAAGTGTTAACGAGCAAAATAAATTTTTACTTAGCTCCTGTAGATTGTAATTGACGTATAAAATTTTTATTTCGTATAAAGATCAGCAATCTATAACATAGTCTCAGTATTCGTTCACCAACATAATTTCGTCATCAGTGCGCAAAATTTGCGTCGATGAAGTTTCGTCACTAGTTTTCGGTGAATTCAATAAAATTGGCAATATTTTTCGCGTGACGGTTCTGCTCGAGTGACAAATAACGTCGAGGAGGGTGCCTCGCGCGAGAAACAAGTTCGCGCGTGTTCTTCGTTGAACAATCGGCGGAGAGGATTTTTTTCGCGTGCAGAAGGACTCTAGCTGGAAGAGAGTTGCTCTCTTGCCGGGTTTCTTGCCCAGGCGAAACGGTTCCGAGAGCTTGTGTAATTGAGCGTTTTCTGGCCTGGGCGCATTCCGCCGTCGCTCCCCTCATTAATGTAAACGTACTCTCCTATCTTCGAATTACCGGAAAGCTATCTTCGCGCATACCTCCGCGCAATTTGCAACTCCCTGGGTCATCTCGCCGAGAATTATTCCAGCGAGATGGTTCCGGTGGAGAGGAGATCATCATGGTTCACTGCCGGCGTTCGGATCATCGACTGGGCTCTCGACGGCTTTATTTGGCCTTTCGCGTTCTGCAATTAGCGACTGGCTAAATAAGAGACGTCGGGCTAATTGAACACGTCTCTAAGGCATAGACCGTGCATTTTTATTCGGAACAAAAATTTTCCTATTCCAAAATTAACACGTACCGTCATTCTTGTTAACCCTCAGCACTCGAGTGGTGACTCTGAAGCACCACTAGAAATTTTTGTGGCATTATTTCAAAGAAATTGCGAAAAATATTACAGAATATTTGTTACATTACAAAATTTGTATTTACTAGAGCACAATACATTTAAATATTATATGTGTAAATCGGATCAGTTTCGTATGAATAGAATGAAAATATTCTAAGATGAAAGAAAAATTTGGTTTTAGAATTAAAATAGTGCAAAGGGTTAATATTCGGACACTCTTAAAAGGTCGATCACTTTTTTTATGTCGGGCTATACTTTTTTTAAAAGTTAGAATGATCTGAAAAACACTTTGAGAAAATCCTTATCGGTTGGAATTGCAGAGAAAATACTAAAAGTTGTCGTTTACATCTTTTATGAGAGCCGATATCGAAAATTAGAAAATACGCTTTGTAGATCTGTGTGAATTATACATATTCTGAAAATGTCATCTCGTCGTTATGACGACGATGGCAAACGCAGTAATAAAATTCATGGTTCGAGTGGCTCCAAAAAGAAGGAGAAGGTGCAAAAATAGTTTCCAAAAAATGGTGTACTTGAAAGAGGTGATTATTTCGAGCAACTTTTTCCTTTGCGAGAATGTTCTTCGCAGCTTCGTTGAGGAGTTATTGACGAAAAACGCGGACCAATGGGAGAGCGAGCTACAGCGGACGGGCCCCGGCTCCGCCAATGCCAACGCAGCGCTCTGCGGGGCCTGTAGTAGCCGCGCTCCCATTGGTCCGCGTTTTTCGTTAATAACTCCTGAACGAAGCTGCGGAGAAGATTCTCGCAAAGGAAAAAGTTACTTCGAATGACCTCGAGAATCACCTCCTTCAAGGAAATACACAATTTTTGGCACACCCTGTGGAATGAGAGGAAATTAAAAATAATTGAATCCACGTGCAAGTGGAACGGAATAGAATCGATCGAAAGAAAGACACCGTCGGAGTTGACAGTGTACTCGGGAGCGTTCGCCTAATCGGCGCCTGATGGGTGCAGCAGGGGAACAATTGATGAAAGATTGACGAGACGACACCGAGGAGGCGCTTGCCGCTTAATCTAGCAACGGCGGCTCATTTGGGAACGCCCATGTCCTCCGAAGCTGATGTTAATTGAACGAAATTAGGCGAGACGTTGCGCTGGCACGCGCCTAACGCAACTTAGTTTTGCCGGTAGAGTTTCCACGGGGGCGTCCCGCCCTTATGAAAGAGCTTTAATTAAGGAGATATTCGTGTCCGGGTCGAGGGCACGGGAAACGCGAGACGTCGCACTTTATCCCCGGCGAAATTCGCATAATGTGGGTCGTCTTCCAAGAAAAATCATCGAGTCACCGCTACACCTTTTTCTCGGTAAACAAAAGTTATACATTTTTGCTTCACCCAAGTGTCGGTGCGAAATTCAATTGCGAGCAGAATTCAGATTCGTGTCGTAAATCGTAATTAATATTCACAGTGTGATATCAGAATTAAAATTCATGTTGTAAATCGGAATTAAAATTGGTAAATGACTCTGATGTGTGGAGGGTTCTGAGTTCTGACTAAAACTAATTTTTTATAACTAAATTTTTCTTCCGTCTTAAAATATTTTCATTTCATTCATACGAAACCAATCCGATTTCCACATATAATATTTAAATGTTTAGTAATCTATTAGATACAAATTTTGTAATGTAACAAATATTTTGTAATATTCTTTGTAATTTCTTTGAAATAATGCCACAACAATCTTTAGTGACGATTCTGAATTACCACTCGAGTGCAAAGGGTTAATATAATACACGAGGAAGGAATATTTGATTTCTAAGCAATTTTCAAAATTAATTTCAATTTTTCTCCATACGAGTTTTTCCAATTGATAGTTGACCATATTAAAAGTTCGAATTGCAAAAATTGATGTTTCTGGAATGTATTTTTGCGGAGGCAATTGGTCCAGGGTTCGCAAACAGGATTTTTCGGTTTGAAATCAGAGCTTTTCAAACGAAAGGGGGTCGTGGTGGACGTTGGTCAGAGGCTCGTAAAAATTGAAAAACCGGGCCAACAATGCGTGGAACTGTGGGTAGTCGTTAGCGAGAGTCGTTGGGGCTTGTTAAAAATTCAAATTCTTCTGAAAACATTGCTTGTTGTCGCGTGCCCTCGATGAATCGCGAAGGGTTGAACGCACTTGAAAGGTCCGCCTACCTTTTATACCGCGAACCGACCTATTTATACTTTTTACCGTTGCCTTGGCAAGTATGTTTATGTGACAAATATAAATAGTTTTTCGCAGTAATTGAGGGTGTTAACCCTTGCGTTATCATCTGAAATTCTCCACTATATATTCCACAATATTGTAGTAGTCAAAAATCCTACTGTATGCCTGTATAAACAGCTCAGATTATTAATTTAAAAAATTAAAAAAACGGTTCGAAGGTCTATCCCTTTGCAGTCGAACAGCGGATCTGGATTCAAAAACCTGAAAATAATAATTTTTATAGTAATAGAAAATAAAATAGAACTACAGTAGTAATAGAAAATAATTTTACCAAACTCGTTTGTACTCAATAAATTGGTAAAAATTGAGAGGTGACACTAAATTTCATGTGCATAGACAGAAAACCGTCCGAAATAAAAAATATATTAGGGAATCAGGAAACTGATTTTCCATTTGAATATTTTAGGGGTAGTTTCGCTCACCTTTGACCATTATTATTCACCTTCGGGGTTATCGAGCAATTTTCGGCAGACAGGGGAGCGTCCAAGGTTCCAATCGGCAATCGAAATCGCAGAAAAATTCGATTTCGCTCGAAGGGGAAACCGTCGTCGTTCCGCGCTTTGAAATCGAGGGTTTTTTTCGGTCGGTGAGTCCTTCGACGAGGGCGAATCGAAGCGGACGCTGGACGGAGGGGTCGCAAAAATTGAAGGACGCTCGCGAAAGTGGGGAAAAGCGCGGGGGAGGACGTTCGTCGACCGAGTTATTGGGTTACGGGGGATGATGTATCGTGCGGGCTCGGACCTGGTCGCTCACGTGGAAACCGAACCGATCACAAAGGCGACTTCGAATTTCCCTTCTTCTCGCTGCGATCGCGACGCGTATCGATCCTGTGGTCGCGCGCCGATCCTCTCGCTATTTCAGACCCGATGGTCTCGCATCCGAGCGGGCCGGTGGCTTTGCTACCATTTCCGGTGAGAATTTCGCTCGAACAAAGGTATATCGGCGTGGCAAACGATCTTCGAATTTTTCAGAACCGCTACTAACACCTAAAATTCTCTTCGGTTTGGAGAACTGCACAAAAATTGTTGCTGTTGCATCTGTATTAATCCCTATTAACCCTTCGCACTCCGGAATTTTGTAAACACCTGTAAAGTATCGCCTCAGCCTCGACATAGAAGTGCAAAGGGTTAACTAACATTTTTCTTAATTTTTCAAAGTCTGTTTGTTAACTGTCGCAACTGTTCTTCCTCGATTTTTCACCGAGGATACTCTATGTTTTGTTCGACCACCCTCCTAGTTGCGTTGAAGCCCTTGTATTTATAAATACAGTGATTACTCTATATACGTCGCCATGGTCTGGATGATAAACGTCGCTGAGTTATCGCGTAATTCTTTTTATCAAGCTTGCGCAGCCAGTCGAAGCTCCGTAGCTAGTGGATGCCCGTAAATCGGTCGTGTCCCGCGCAATTATCGTCTCCGCTCGCGTGTTCCGGATTTATGGCAGCAGCGGGGGCTCATGGTGCCGTTTAATTTGCATGGAATTCCTCGGGAACGATGAATCGCGCGTTCGTCGCGCAACGCTCGCCGATTTACTAGCGCGAGACTCGCGTAAATCCTCCCGATTCTCGATCCTCCTGACAGAGATCGACGCGCGGCTTCGTTCTTTCGAAAAACCTTCTTCGCTCCATCGAGTCCGAACAATGCTCACCCCACATGTTTCATCCCTCTCGCGCGTCGAACGTCGCGCGAGTTATGCTCGGTTCATTCTATCCTGTCTGGATTTTGCGTGGGTTCATAGTAATTGTAACATAACACGTACAAAAGTGTAGGCTTGCAGGTAGTTATAAAATTATACGGAATCGAAAATAATGTACCAAGTAATTTTATTTCAAAAGTGTTCGTAGGCGTGCAGGCAATTATAAAATTATACGGAATCTGAAATAATGTTCCGAATAATTTTATTTCCAAAGTGTTCGTAGGCGTACAGGAAATTATAAAATTATACGGAATCTGAAATAATGTTGCAAATAATTTTATTTCAAAAGTGTTCATAGGCCTGCAGGCAATTGTGAAATTATACGGAATCTAAAATAATGTACAAAGTAATTTTATTTCAAGAGTGTTCATAGGCGTGCAGGCAATTATAAAATTATACGGAATCTGAAATAATGTTCCGAATAATTTTATTTCAAAAGTGCCCAGGCGTGCAGAAACGTTCTTTAAACAAAAATTATACATTTTATAAATAAATTAATTAAGCTTCGCGAAAAAGAATTCCCCATCTGCAGGCATCGACTTTCCACGGTTACGGAGAGAATGCTGCAATTTTTATATGTTTAATGGTTTCCCGTGCTGGGTTAAATGTATAAAAATCACTTGAAAAGAGTGTATAAAAATCGTGAAAAATCGTTTTTACAGCTGTTGTACAAGAATTCACCCTTGAAGTCGCGCCTTTATTCGAACTATCGCGTCGATATCGACAAAATGTGCATTGAAACTCGACGCCGATGGAATAACGCTCTTTCTCTCGCTTCCTGCGTTCCTCTCACTCTCTCGCTCTCTCGCTCTCCGGGTCTCTCGTTGAAATCGATTCGGTGACGCTTTTCGAAAGTTCACCGATGGAGGATCATCGCGAATTTCCGCCTCGTGCCGTCGCCGTGGAGACCGGCGCGCGGAAAAGAGTTTCTCCTCTCGCGACTTTTGCCACGAGAGAATCTCTCTCTCTCTCTCTCTCTCTCTTCGTTCTCTCAGGTTAATGAGATCGCTGCCTCGCGTTCGACTAAAGGCGATCCGATGCCGGAGATAGAGGGCAGTCGGCGATCGATTCGCGGGCAATTTGTTGTTGAAAATAAATCCGTACGGGTTTTCCGAGTTGGCCGCTTCGCTGGACGAAGAACCAAGCGAAAACCCGCAGTGTCTCTCGAAAATAGATCAAAGCTATCTCGTTCAGCGTGTCGCGCCGTTTCGACGTTTATTTACTGCTCGGTTTTTCTGTCGCGAACGCACCCCCCATCCCCCACCACTTCTTCAAATTCAATTTCGCCAGAGCTCTCTCCGCATTTGCCTCCGGAGCTGATCTTGTTAGACCCGAATGCGAGCATTATTAGACTGAGTCAGAAATTTACACCTACCCTTCTCGGTACCTTTATTATCCTGATCGCTTGTCCTGTAATGAGACTCCTCACGGTACCATTTCATACGAAATCTATCGAATGAAAGTATTGTGCCTTTCCATCGGGACGAAATTGAATCATTTTCTGAGCAATGTTTAACACTGGGTTCACGGAACTCGTCAAATTGACGGGTTTTCGTGTTTTTAATTTAAAATTATTGAGATTCCAAGGACGCGTGCATTAGAAATTATTTAGCAAATTTATTTCCTTGCAATTTTATTTCCTTATGTTATTTTCAAAATATTGCTAAACATGTGGGTAGCAAGTTCTTGTTATTTTTACAAAGTGCAGTTTTTTCTCGACATATGTCCGAAATGTCTTGCAGATAAAAGTCCTTGAACTATCCTCATTGCCGTTGGTTATGCACATCGAGAGTCCTCAAAGCTCGAGTGACCTTGGTCCCCGATATATGTCCCTGGCTAGACCCGTGTTGTGGTCATATATCGAGAAAACGCTGTTACGCAAAGTAGTCGCTTCTAGTGCTCCGTAAACCTAGTGTTAACATGCTTTTTTTTATTGTTTACTCTTCCGTGCAATTATTTCAAAATTGCTTCCATAATCACACGAGTCAGAATTACATGCAAGAAATTCCCTGTTTAACATGGGGCGATTTTATTAAAAATTGACTGAAAATCGTGGTACAGAAATGTACAACTTTTTCGTGTGCCTACCTACTTTCGTTCCAGCCTAATACGAAGCAGCTTATGCTAACACGATGTACATAAAGAATGAACGAATATTATTTGCCAATGCAGATAGTGTTGCGTCGGTAAACAAAATAGTTCAAAATTTATATTTCAGCCACGTGCGACCCTGTACGAGTCCAGCGCTCAATTAACGGTGCATTGTTCCGTTGTCGCCACGGTTTCGCTACTAAATAAGTATGAATTAATTGATTCATAGTGGCGGGGGTAACAAGCGCGCTCGTTTTCGCTTCTGACAACACCGCGTGTATAATAATTGGCGTCACAACACCTCGCTCTGTTGTCCTTATTGCGTGCCAATGATGGTAATGGTATCGCACAACCGATACTCAGGCCTGGATTTTTTCATAGTGACGCGTTCCACGTTGATCTACTTCCCATTCGTCCTCTGTGCGACGTAATCATACCAACAGCAGGCACAGAACAACGAAAGATGTGCCGCAAGACACTGCAAAGCATTGTGTGCTAATCGACACTGTAATAGAATCATTAGTGTACGTATGTAATAGAATCATTAGTATATGTGTGTAATGGAATCATTAGTACATGTATGTAATAGAATTATTAGTACATGTTTGTAATAGAATAATTAGTATATGTAATAGGTTTTTGGTTTTGTTTACTCGGTTTTTGTCGTAAGTGCTATCCGCAGTGTCGCAATTGTTGGGCACGTTTATGCAGATTATTGCACATAAAAGCTAAACACAGAAACGATTAAATTACGCATCTCGAGCAACTATTCGCATCTGTTTGTTATAACTGTTTTATCGTTGCTTGTCCGGTCTGCGATAAAATATTTCGATGTTAATAGTGCAGCGATTACATTGAAATATGAAAAACCAGCCGGGAGTAGCCTAAACATTGTTCGATCAATCTTCTGGTTAAAAAAAAAATACCCATTCTGAAATTGAAATTCTAGGTGGCTATCGGTAACGAGAAACATTTTTCAGTCACTTATAAAGTTATAAATTTTGAGTAAAGAACATTTTAGTCGACAAAATAATTTGTTCGCTAAATTGTGGATTTTATGCGCTTGTGACAAAAATTCCAGGTTACAGTTCAAAATTACATAGCCATTTCAAAATATAAAAACACTAATTTCTCTAAGAAACAAATTTTCTTTCACGCCTCAGGAGTTGAGGACACTATAACCACGGATTATCAATTAGGGTTTAGGTCGGGGTTAGAGTTCCTGAAATCAAATATTATAAAATTTGTATTTTGCCCAAGGATGCACAATCTAGTTACAACAATTACGGTTCCGAATGAACAATCCTCGACGCACCGGAATGTTTGTTCACGCTATGGGACTTTTCAAGCATAATCGGGGTTTAGCGAGGGCGAGAGCAACGAAACTCGTGTCACTGGCGCAGCGTCCGCGGGAAAAACGTTGCGAGCGTAGCGGAAAAACGGTTTTTCCAGATTTTCGACAAATGGAAATCTTCCAGGCGACATAGTTACGCGGAACGGCCTGAATTTTCGAACGACGAGAGACACGGTGTATCGAGTACGAGCGCGTCAACCGGATTATCCGATCGATTCAGTCTATCAGCGTGAATTGAATCTGATCAGGATTGAATCTACACGGTGTTCGGATATTCTGAGCCTTGTCGGAGGCCCGTGTAGCCCGGGAATGCACGCTTCAAGGCGTGTTTACAGACAAAACTCGTCGGTGTTTCCCGTTCCTCGCCGAAACTCTTACTCTTATTCGTTTCGTCTATATCTCGTCTCCAGAAACTCTCTGAGGCTCTCACAAAGACGAAAGACGTATTCCATCCCAGAAATTCGAAAAACCATTTCCGCGAAATAGTATTTTTCTTTGTACCGTACTCGTCGAACATATGGTTGCACATAATATGATCGATTGATCGATTGATCGATCAAACCCTGTGTGTACCTTCACTACGCTCAATGGTACATTCAGTGCTCGAAAAGAAATCCAAATAATTCTTTTCCAACAATTCTATAACCCCCCCAAAAAAGATAAATCCATAGGCAATCTTTAAAGTAATTTTTGTAGTTCCCCGCATTTAATTTTCTTTCTTTATTTGCTATGGTTATTTTTGAACTTGTACTAATCAGGAACTAAACAGGAACAAGTACTAAATCCCCTCCTTTTTTTATTAAATTTCTTTTCGAACAGAATTTCTGGAATGATGGTAAAATGAATGGAATTTTTGATCCCTCGTAGCGACCTCAATTTTGGGTTTTCCCTTCTCGAAAAATTTGTGGTGTTTGGTTAAACGTGTCGGAAAATGTACACGGAAGTCCAGTATCAGAAGCTTTTGTAGCAGGATAGTAAAAAAATCAGGAGCTTATCTGGTTCACGGAAGAGAATTACAGTTATCAGGCAGGACCCTCGACCGGGCAAAAACATACACGAAGTATCGCGACCGGAAACTCGAGCTTCCTGGCCGCTGGAAGCCTCGTTTTCCCACGTTCTCGCGGAAAAATCACGCCGCCGGATTTTCCTCGGGGAAATCAACAGAATTATTGGTCTATTTTCGCGCGAGCACTGTACATCGACGCTTGCTCGCCGTTACGAGTATTTGCAGCTGCGGAGATGGAAATTGGGAATAATTAATGGAGAATTTTCGAACTTCCGGCTTTCGTACTTTCGCGTTTCCCGCATGTACGCCAATAAACGCCGAGCACGAAAATACTCGAGCCGAACGGTTTGATTAGATTTGCCACTCGTCGATACTTCATTAACCTAGAGTTCGCCCATCGAGGTTCTAAACAACTTTGCGAATCCTTTTCAATCTTTTCACAATATTTTTATTGTACTTCAACGCTCTAATAGGCTTCCAAAATGTACTTAAAAAATACCGCGTCGGCTCAAATAGTTCGCATAAGTGTTAAAGATAGTGGACGCAAAATTTAGCTTCGGGAAAATTAGTACAGCGATTTCTCTGTATATGTCGCCGAGGCCACGATGATAATCGTCGTGTGATTATCCCTACTACCGAAAAGTTCGAGAGGCCTCGGGCGCCTAGGAGTGTAAACATGACACGGTTAGGGGTGTGTCTCCTTGACGACACAAGACCCCTGTTGTTGACATATATCGAGAATTCACTGCCTAGTTAATTCCGGATTTTTATTTTAATCCTAATGCCGACGCTTCTGACAGTTTAATATGGTTGCAATAGCTGAATTTATTCATATTCTCAGGTATCAATTATTTAGCAGTTGGAATGATCATGAATTAGCATACAGCTTTGTAGACTATTAGGATGAGATTGTAAAAAATTGGAAGGATGTGGTTTCTCACAAATGGTATCGTCTGCGACACTTTTCGATGAAAGTCTCTCGCCGTGGCACTAGCAGTATCGTCGTCACTCGAGCGACCTGTCTTTTGCACTTAAATCTCTAACACGTGCACCGTCAGCTGAAAGCAGCTTCAGCCTCAAGGGGAAACGCCCGGGTTTTATCAGATTTCCCGTAGCTCTGCGCTTCAGATTTACCTGAGGACGTGTGTCCGGACAACAACCGACAATGGGACACCACCCCCGCTGCAACAACTTTTCTAATAAGAAGAATTCTTTTCTAAGAAGTTTCGCGGCATTTAGCCGGGAGGACGAACGATATTGTTCCGTGCACCATTCCTTATACAATTAAGCGAAATATTAAACACTTTTCCGAGACAAACTTTGAAATTTGTCACCGCAGTCTGACAAAGCAAGGCTCGGGGCACGTGCTCGGACACGTGACGAGGAGGTGCGTCAAGCCCCCACTTACTGCCCCAAAAAGCTGTTATTGGTCGGGTACAGCCAATCAATTCAAGTGAGCGGAGTTTCCGAGTAGTTCAATATAGTATACTCGGAAATTTCGTACCAGATTTTAAAAGAAAACTAAATTCACAATGTAGCATATTTGGGAGGACACGAGATTCAAGTGGGAGATGCGTCAACCCCCCACTTACTGCACTGGAAGCTGTTAATGGTCAGAAACAGCCGATCAGTTCAAGTGGGCGGAGTTTCGAGACGTTTAACACAGTAAACTCGAAAATTTAGCACTTTGATTTTAGAAAAACGAAATTGGAGTCACATTGTGCATATTTGGGAGGACACATAACCCAAGTGGGAGGTGCGTCAATCCCCCACTTACTGCGCTAGAAGCTGTTATTGGTCGGGAATAGCCAATCAGTTCAAGTGGGCGGAGTTTCGAGACGTTTAACACAGCAAACTCGGAAATTTAGCACTTGATTTTAGAAAAACGAAATTGGTGTCACATTGCGCATATTCGGGAGGTGCGTCAATCACCCACTTGCTGCTCCTCGCGCTGTTATTGGCCGGCTACGACCAATCAGATAAATTGGGAGCAGTTCTTGGAATTTTACCCAACTTTTTGATTCTCTGCATCCACTGCTAACTTGGTTGTACAGATGAATCATTGTTTCTCTACAATTCATTACATCAACCCCCAGAAAACAGACATTTTCGAGGTCAGACGAGCACAATTTAAATGCGCGTTTCCGCAGCGAACAACAAAACGATCAACACGACCGTTCGATCATCCGAGCATCGAATAACGAGAGCAGGACGAGTCCGCGTCGCATAAAACGCAGAAGTCTCGAATGTCCGTCGAGGACGATACATTTCGCGGTCGACGCGGTCGGCTCGAGTTTTTCCTCCCCGTAATTTGTAATACAGATATCTGCGGGGTCTGGCAGCGCACGTAACATCCGCAGGAAAATATACACCGCGAGGCCGCACCGAAAAAGAAAAAGGACCGAGGAGATCGAAAGAGTAAAAAGAACGGTCCTCGTTTCTCTTGTTTACTATTTTCGCGTTAGCGGGTACATCGCGCGGGTGGTTAAAAAATTTGGATTTTTAAGTGCCCGAGGAATTAATAGCCGCGACGCGCAGCCGTGAAAAGTTGCAAAAAGGTCGAGCCTCGACGATCGGTGGTCGCGCACGAGGTTGCCGTGGAAACTAGTTTCGTTCCTCCGGTGATTCCGACGCGCAAAAAACCCGTGCTCCGATATCCTCGGCACACAATGGAGAGCCTCGAAAGCGCGTCCGTCGGACTGCGCAGGTGGGCCCCGCCGCCGCGATCGTTGAACACCTGCCGTGCGTGTTTTCTCGGCGAGGTGCGCGGCCGATAGCGCACCGATAACGACACGACAGAGGCACGCGCGCGCGCCCCCGATTCCCCGCAGCCAGATGTTAACAGGCCTCGGACAGATGTTAACTAAACTGGGAAACGACTTGGCCAGGATAACGCTAATCGATCCGACTAAACGCCCCCTGATCTGGGGCAACCCGATCCACGAAAACCCCCCTGCATGTCTCGGTATGCGAGAGAAGGCCCGAAATTGTTTCTACTTAAACTGTTGCATGCTCTTCGTCTTCGATTATTTCCTCGCGAAACCTCCATTTTTGTATTCGCGACAGTTTTCCGAGGAAAACGATACCAAACACGGTACAATTTGCTTCACAGTTACTCGTTTAATCCACGATATAGTGGAACCTCTGTTATCCGTACTAGCCAGGGAAGTTGGGGATACTTAAAAAAAAGTCGGAAAAATGCAGATTTCGCACTGAAGTTGAAGAGCCACGTCATTCCTATTTTTACAGTAGGACTGTATGGGTATGGGTGTTGTTTATGAATTTTTTTCAAATTTTTTGACAAAGTGCGTCGTGGTATAAAAAGATGGTAAAATTAAAGTCTTTACATTTTATGGTGCTCTAAGTATATCAATACGATTGAATATTTATCAATTCACAAGATGAGTGGATTTTGTCGAGCATTGTTACACTTAAGATTGCAACGGGTGAGAGCAAAAACGCAATTTTGTACGACTCTTACTCGGATAATTTTTATTTTGCACGGAGATCGGCTGTGCAGTCATTAGTCCCCCGATTAATCGAATTACAAAGCCCCAGCCGGTCCAGAAGAGCAACCAGCAGACGGGTCTCATCCCCGTAGCGGACTAAACAGTTCCACGGCCAGAGGAAAATTGCAGTCGAAGAGAATAATATCTGCCGCGACTCGTGGTGGTCGCGAATCGACAATCGATTTCCGTTGAATAGCGGGTCGGAGCAGGGAACGTCTTGTTCTTTCGAATCCCTTTTGTCCCGTGGACCTCTCCGCCACGAGTGGCTCTCGTTTCCGCTTTGCGGTGATTCCCGATAGGCGGGAGAGCGGATCCCGGTAAACTCTTAATTAGCGGCGGGCTAAATCCGATCCTCTCTTCCGTTGTTCTAGGGCATCGTTACCGTTCCTACATATCGACGACGACGGCGGCGGCGGCTGTGTACCCCTTAACCGACATCTTATTCCGCGGATACCGCGTCGCTGGTTTATTTATTAGGTCGTGAATCACCGGCTGTTTGCTCTCGAATAAAAGCACCGACCGACCGGTCGACGACGGCGAGATTGGACCCAGGGTAACGGTACCCGGTTCTTCGGATCTGGTGTCCCGTTTCGTGTAATCTTCTTCTGACGCTGAAAGCCCCCCCCCCCCCCCCGGTAAAACGAGACATTTGCCTCCGAGCAGCGAAATTTCCTTTCCCGGCGAAAGTCGATCGCTTGCGATCCAAAATTATCTGCCATTCTTGGGTACGGTGAATTCTCGTTACGAGTCAGTGCCTACCTGACGATTAGGAGTCGGTGGCAACCTTAGGATTAGGAGTTAGTGCCCACCTTACAATTTGGAGTCAGTGGAAACCTTAACATTAGGAGTTAGTGGAAACCTTACGATTTGGAGTCAGTGGCAACCTTACGATTAGGAGTCAGTAGCAACCTTACGATTAGGAGTCAGTGGCAACCTTACGATTAGGAGTCAGTGGCAACGTTACGATTAGGAGTCAGTGGCAACCTTACGATTAGGACTCAGTGGCAACCTTACGATTAGGAGTCAGTCGCCAGAACCGCCTAACTGACTTGTAACGAGAATTCACTGTATGTAGGTAAGCCTTTCTGAAAGTCGATTATTTTCTAACGAAACCTTCGTTGGCGTATTCGCGAGAGTTTCCCCGAATAAAATGATACTCGACACCGAGCAATTCGAATCATATTCGCCCGTTTAATCCACGAAATAGTCTAACCTCTACTATCCTTACTGGTCGAACAGAGTCGATCCTTCGGGCAATCGAAACTTTTGGGAAAGCGGATTATCAATGCGAAGGGATTGAACGCAGAAACCAGGTAACGATTTAAATATCATGAAAAGGGCTCGAGCGATCGGATAATAGAGGTTCCACTGTATCGTGGATTAAAGGAAGAAGCGTACTCCGAAGTATGTCATGTTGGGGCTCGTTTCAATCGGGAAAGCGTCGCCAGTACGATGCTAAAACTTTCACCCGAAAACAATGAAGTCTGAAAAAGTTTTTTTCGTAAACAGTGGCTTAATATTTCTATCAGACCGTTCGAGATTTTCCATATCAGATTCCGAGCGCAAGCAACCATCGTTACGGTCGTTGGGTGGCAGAGCGAAGTGTCCAGCGTCTTCCGGAGCAGATCGCGATCCCCTAATCGCGGAAGGTCGACTCTTCGGTCGATCCGTCTGGTCCCGGTTCGTCTGCTCCGTCGATTTCCACGAAAACCGTTGGAACGTTGATCGCAGACGGTCTCCCCTTTATTTACGGCGGGACAATGCGACAAAGAAAATGCGGCGGCACGAGCGCGTTTTCTCTGCGGCTCGTAACGGAGACCGTCTGAGAGGAGCGTGTGCAGCATCGCGGAACAGAAACCGGTCCAGTGCGCAGAACAGACTGCAACGACGGAGAGACACACGGAACCGTTCCGGAACGGTCTCTTGAAGCGGCGAATCTCGAAGGTGGCTGCTGGCGCCGATTGTGCTATTGTCTCTGTCGGGGCGGAGGGTTCCTGGGGGAGGAGAAGGGGAGCGTCTGTGGGGACGAAAACGGGGCCGGTCAATAGAGAACGGCTCTACGCGATTCGATGGAGACAGGTGCGTTCCTCTGGACCGGGAACACGGCCCACCTTTCCGGGAGACACTCGAGGATGGACCGAGAACAGGCTGTTTTTGAATTTAACACTAAACCCACCACGGTCGAAATGACCCGGTTTTATATTTTACAAACTATTGAAAGTATACAAACGGCCTAGCCGATTAAAATGGTCAAAACTGCCCTTAGAGGTTTTTTCAATGGTTAATGAACCATTCGAAAGCTGACCTAGAAAAACCCCTCTGAGCAACATTTCAACCCCCTATGCTTCCTAAAATTCTGAAAGAAATTTGGCATATTTTGGATCCCGAGACAGATTTTTGAGAATTTTTTCAGATTTTTCTGTTGCAAACTGTGGTCGTAAAAAATGAAAAACCTCCCCAAAAATCGGAGAAATGTACATTTCTCAAAAATATGAAAACATGCTGCTCTACTGTTTAGTGCCCTGATAAAGTACCATAACAGGCATTGTCGTCAATTTGTTTTTTAAATTTTTTCTTGTGGACCATCATTGTCGAAAACAACAAAAACCGAATTTTTGTCGACGTTTCTGCTATTAGGAGGAAAGTAACACTTGTCGGTTTCATATTAAGTAATTTTTAACATTGTTACATTGAAACAAGTAATTGTCTGACCTAAGAAGTGTGATTTAACCCCTCGTACTACTTTCACGAGTCTGACTCGTGATGAAGATTCTGAACAGAGCCTGATAAATATGTATGTTATTAGTTTCCTTTGTACCGAAATACAATTCTATTTTGGCATTCTTAATGTACAACTATTGAAGAACATACAGGCATACGATAGACATAAATTTTCTCCTTTCCTTAGGAAATTACGAATTACAAAAAAGTTCTGATCACTGAGAACGTAAAATACATCGTAGTGCAAGGGGTTAAGAGAAAGAATAAGTAGTATTTTGTGCGATATATACCAGAATGTTCGTAACGTTTACAACGCTGGGGTTCGAATCCCGTTGGCGGGAAGTTTTCCTTTTTCATGCATCATCTTTCGTCAATTTCTTATATGGTTTTATTTATGGAGAATAGTGGAATAAATTTCCTTGTCGTTCATCATAGAAGATGTGTAGCCTCTCGCGTATGCGTGCGGGAGAACGAAGTAGCCAGAGGAAGACTATAATCAGACCAATGCGTGCAGAACGACCATCTACGCGCCACAGCAATCTAGTTTCACTGGCGCGCAGTATAGGGACCTATATAGGGACCCGGAACAATGGGGAATCTCCTCGGAATGTAAGAATATTCCTCCTGTCCTTCTCCGCGGTGCCGCAAACTCGCGGCCGAGGATGAGCTTTCAGACCGAACAATACCGGAACGTGCCCGGTGCGCGACTGTTGCGCAACCGACGCGACGTGTGCGAGTAGTCGTCGTCGTACGAATCAACGAAATGGTCGGAGGAGAATAAATCGCGCTAATTGCCCTGGACCGCCGACATAACTCATCGTCCCGGCGATCGGGTCAATAAAGTACCACGAGTATTTGCGCGACTCGAGCATCGATAATTTGTTCCGTCGCGTTTTCCGTAAACATTTGCGCTCGCGTAATAATCGCGCGAGGGCTCTTCTCCGCCGCGAATATCCGAGTAATTTTACGAGAAAATCTGCATAATTAATCGCCTGTCGAGAATTACGCAATTCTCTCGGTGGCCTCCGAGACGAAGTACAGCGGTTTCTCTCTGTATGTCGCCGAGGCCTAGATGATAAACGTCGCGGAGTTATCCCCACTACCGCGAGGCCTCGGTGGCCGAGGAGTGTAAACATTCGCTCATAACTTGGTCACTGGTGACCCCCACTCAATTATGTTTTACTCGGCTAAACATCGGAAGGGTTAATAAATTGCTCTGTAATAATTAGATTGTTGCACAGAATATATGTAGTATCGGTTCCTGATTTGTATGAAATATTTGAAAAATAAAAGCTCGTCGTGAAAGGTTGAAAATTTGAGATGGTTGAAAATCGTGTTCACTTTAGGCTCCGTTTGCAAGAAAATCGAACACGAACGCTCCTTGGCAACGCGTGATACTAAACAGGACTATGCTACTTGTCCGTCCATCGCTCACCTATTCTACTTGCAGTTGATCGCTCGCTCATTCTAGCACGATAATCAATCTCCTCGAACACTGACTTTTTGCTGAGAGTGTTTCAAATAAATTAACTAGTTCCAAGTCGGTAAACGACGTCTCCCTTTTCCAAAAAATTTCGATCATCACTAGACTACGGATTTTTACATAAATTAAAAATTTCTTCTCATATATCTTTATTTTTATTAGGACTTGTATTTTATTTTGTCGAAATTCTTCATCTATTTTTATTTGATTGATACTTGTGTCTTATTGTATCAAAATTCTTCTTCTATTTTTCTTTAATTAAGTCTTCTGCTGTATTGAATCGTATCAAAATTCTTCATCTATATTTATTTAACTAGGGCTTGTACAGTATTGAATTGTATAAAAATTCTTCATTTATATTTATTTAATTAGGGCCTGTATACTATTGAATTACATCAAAATTCTTCAGCAAGTTTTCTTTAATTAGGACTTGTATTTTATTGTATCAAAATGCTTCATCTACATTTATTTAACTAGGGCTTGTACAGTATTGAATTACATAAAAATTCTTCATCTATATATATTAAAAAGGGTTTGTACACTATTGAATTACATCAAAATTCTTCAGCAAGTTTTCTTTAATTAGGACTTGTAATTTATTGTATCAAAATTCTTCATCTGTATTTATTTAACTAGGACCTGTATACTATTTAAATTACATCAAAATTCTTCAGCAAGTTTTCTTTAATTAGGACTGGAACACAATCTTCTACTTGTTTACTATCCACACGACGACGTTTAAATAGACAATATAAATTTCAGGAACAGTCTTTCCACTTTTTCTTTGTTCCACACAGCAAGCATTAATTAGTTTATATTCGACGCTCAGAAAATAGTTTGAAGGTTCGGAAATTGGTTCGAGCGTAGCATCGGCAAGTCCCATGGGGTGCATGCGCCGTGTATTATCCGAAACCATGGCGGTGCACGCACACAGGCGAAGCTTTTTTCGAGTAGCCCGCTCCGTGGCCGCAGTCTGCCGTTGACTGCGGCGCGTGCACGTGTAAAACACCTTTAAAGTGCAATCGTCGGTTCGTTGACTCTGCGCCGCTTCCGTAAGCAAAGCGTTCCACCCGAAACAGAGTTTCCATGTGCGCGACGGAACGAGCACCACACGCACACACGTACACGCTCGCGCAGACACACACCTTCGCCCACCGAGAAGAGCATTCCTGCGGAAGCAACGCCGGCCCCGGAACGCTAACGAACTCCTTTTGACAACGATATTACGCAGATTACTAATTAATAATTCAACGAAAGCGATCCCCGAATCTCTGCACACCGGTGGGACCCCGGGGACACGACCTTCGGACAAATGGGAGGAGAATCCACGGCCATTTTGTTCTTTCGCGCTTCGCTCTTCCGTCCGACGATTATTGTCGCACGCTGTTGAAAATGTATTTCTTTAACACGTTGACTGCCGTGGCAACCACATGTGGGTGACGGAATTATTTGTCCAAGTTTTGAAATGAATT